>LR991019.1:4198590-4688235 GCA_905163495.3 Cosmia trapezina
AAAAGGAATACAAAAAAAAAAAAGAAAAAATAAATATATACAACTCGTATTTTATTGATATAATAACTATTAAATGCACTAACATTTTAGCCGTCCGGCGTTAATGCGTTTTTAAAGGAGCTATAATTAACCATTGATAATGTTTTCCGCGCAAGCTCATACAGACAGCATTAATTTATTAAAAACTAGCTTTTGCCCGCGACTTCGTCCGCGTTTCCGTCGTTTTTCGTAAAAAAGTACCATAATATGTCCTTCCTCACGGTTCAGTGGTTTTGATGTAACAGACAGATTAACTTTCGTATTTTAGTAGGGAAATATAATATGTCAATCCACAATACTGTTGAAAAATATCGCAATAAGGAACCGCAGAATATTATTATTAATAGCTGTGCCCGCGACTCCGTCAGCGTGTAACTCCTTGTATGTTATTAAGTTAATGTATTGGACTGCTAAGCTATCGGGAGTTACACGTGTTATTGTGAGTCAACCATAAAAGATAGATATATGCTATTGTGGGATATTTTTTAGATAATTTTATGTAGAACATTTCCGTCATAAATGATTTCTATGTAGCTTTAACCATTAAGGCTGCACACGCGCCGTAAGCTTAAAAAATGGAGCAACTTCACCCGTTTTCCCAACATTTCCCTTCACTGCTCTGCTCCTATTGATTGTAGCGTGATGAAAAGTATACTCTAACCTCCCCAGGAGTATGAAGAATAATTGTACCAAGTTTCGTTAAAATCCGTCGAGTAGTTTTTGTTTCTATAAGGAACATACAGACAGACAGACAGACAGACAGACAGACAGACAGACAAAAATTTTACTGATTGCATTTTTGGCATCAGTATCGATCACTAATTACCCCCTGATAGTTATTTTGAAAATATATATCATGTACAGAATTGACCTCTCTACAGATTTATTATAAGTATAGATAATACACTAAAAAGTTGTGTTGAAATGATATAATTTAAATACAAGATAAAGTTCATTAAATATGAGGAAATGAGTGTAGGAAAAACGAAAACAAAATTTTCATGTTTCCCTGAATAATAGTAACCTTGGCACTAATTTGTCATGTGTTTTTTCCAAAACCATCTATTACAATAAATTAAATTGAAGTGACTGTTTGTATTATCAAAATACTACTACTTTTAACTAAATGCATAACAACGGGTATAAATGGTCTCATAACAAAAATATATTTTTTTTGTCTGTCTGTTTCGGCTAATCTCCGAAGCGGCTGGACCGATTTTGACAGGACTTTGACTGGCAGGAAGCTGATGTTATAAGGAATAACTTAGGCTACTTTTATTTTAAAAAAGAATTAAATTTCCGCACAAAAAAAATCCATGAAATTGTGAACAAAAAGTCGAATTTGAAAACTTTTTTTGCATTTGGTAGCCCGATTCTCGAGGATGGTTATAGGCTATTTAATTAAGGTGATTGCGCTGTGTAGCCCGCGAAATTCAACTTTTTTGGGTTTTTTGCAATTTGCAGGTCCGTGTCAGGTTGTATCTTGACCAAAGTATGATACGCGGCAATAAAAAATATGTATTTACATAATTTTAACCATTAAAATCGTCAATACATCTCTATAAGTTAGATTTCGTGCAGATTCGTCAAACGAACGAAATCTAACGACTCTGCACGAAATCTAACTTAGAGAGATGTATTGATGATTTTTATGGTTAAAATTTTATAAATACATATTTTTTATTGCCGCGTATCATGCTTTGATCAAGATACAACCTGACACGGACCTGCAAATTGCAAAAACTCAAAAAAAATTGAATTTCGCGGGCTGCCACTGCGCATCATCCTTACGTCACGCTTCGACCCTTAGGTGCCGAACGCGGCGGGTCGGGGGACGAAGTAGTTTTATTAAAATGTGGCTGTTATTTTAGTACATCATACGACTTCCACACCAATGTATTCGCGGGGCACAGCTAGTATATTAATATGACACATTTGTTATGGCTGCGTCTGCGACGGCCTTTACTTTCCGTCTGCCGCTGAGATGAGTCGCAACATTTGTCAACTAGCATGAAGGATTTATGAGACAATCCTTATTGTTTCAGATTGCTAAGTAGTTTTTACTATAATTAAATTTTTTAAATGGCTGATTTAGACTTTGAACACTTAAAACATAGACTGAAATTGTTCACTTTTTTAATTTGTGGTTCTTTGACAGTTGTTACGGGTCGTCAGAAGCCCGAAAGTCTAACAACCAGTCTTACCAAGGGGTATCGTATTACCCAGTTACTGGGTTGTGGAGGTCAGATAGGCAGTCGCTCCATGTAAAATACTGGTATTCAGCTGCATCCGGTTAGACGGGAAGCCAACCCCAACATAGTGGGAAAAAGGCTGGACAGATTGATTTTATGAATTAAACCAAATCTTACATCTTTCCATACTTTTTGTCACCGCCACAGCTTAGGTAAGTACCTCATCTTAGGAATTGCGGTGTGCCGACGCTCCATAAAATACTCAGTGGACTCTATTACGTGGCGAAGGTCGATTTCATTTATGATCCCTGTATTAGAACTTTATTGCCTTTTAAATTAATAAATACGAGTACAATGACTTCGCCTGTTCCCTGCAAAAAGACAACTTTGTCGTCTTTTGAAAATGCATCTGATGTTTTAGGGAGACTCCTCCCTTCCATAACCTTAAATGATGATTTATTTTTAGGGTTCCGTACCCACAGGATAAAACGAGACCGTATTATTAAGACTCCGCTATCCTTCCGTCTGTCACCAGGCTGTATCTCATGAACCGTGATAGTTAGACAGTTGAAATTTTCACAGATGATGTATTTCTGTTGCCGCTATACTTAACAACAAATACTAAAAAACAGAATAAAATAAATATTTATGGGGGCTCCCTTACAACAATCGTGATTTTTTTGCCGTTTTTATAGATAGTTAATGGTAGGCACGGAACCCTTCGTGCGCGAGTCCGACTCGCACTTGGCCAGTTTTTACTCAGACGACAAGATAACATTTTCAGCGTTAAAATCCGTAGGTAAAGTTATAATAACATTTTTAAACCAGAAGAGCTTGTAAGTACCTACTCTTAATTTGATTTATGCAAATAATTTGTTTGTGGTTTTGTCGTGGTGGCCCAGTGGTATTGCCCGCGACTTACGAGTTGTAGGTCGTAGGTTCGAACCTTGGCAGGCGCTTTACTTTGTGTAAATTATTTCATCACCGCTGCTCTCAAAACGGTGAAGGAAAACATCGTGAGGAAACCGGCATGTCCTAGAACCAAAAATTCGAAGACATGTGACATCTACCAACCCGCACTGGCCCCGCGTGGTGGATCACTGCCTACTCCCTGTCACTGAGAGGAGGCCTGTGTCCCAGCAGTGGGAACATTATAGGCTGATTATGTGTTATGTGAAATAATTTGATTAGCGCCGCCAAAGACCGAGTTTTACTCCGCAAACTTACATGTAGTTCTACTGTTCAATCAGCTGTGCTGTGAGTCAGAAGTTAGTAAATGCGCGAGAGTACTTCAACGTGTGCGCGCTATTAGACGTTTCATATTGTGAGGTCGTTGACTCCGCTGTACATTGTAATTGTAATTTATAATATATTTAAATGTTCCAACATTTTGATAGATGGCTGCGAGATTCTGCAATGCAATGTTCGCGGGCGAACTTATAGAGGTTAGATACATGATCGTTCGTGCCAATATATTAATGGAATTACCTACATTTGATCTTAGCGCCATAGACGTATAAAAAAGGAGGACTTTGCGCCACACATATCGAAAGTGAAGCACCGTACCGATATATGTGTGAGTGATTTCAGTACCTACCTGCAAAGACGCCGTCGCTCGTGTCACGTAATGGCGGCCGGTCGGCATACTATGATGTAAATGTGTGCACGAGGCGTGTTTGTACAATCGGTCCCGGCATACTTACTATGCTTCACTTTCGATATGTGTGGCGCGGAGTCCTTCTTTTTTTATAAGTCTATGCTTCGAGCTTTATTTCTTTTAATGTTTAGATTCAATGTTTTATTAATTCAGGGTGTAAGTGTAAACAGTGGCAATCTTTTAAGGGGTCATTGTACTGATCACTATGAACAACTTTTACTATGGGACCAAACCTGAAATCGCGAAAAAAAAAATCTGCTGTTTCCTACATTCTGACGAATTAAGCGAACAAACATAAATGTACTGAATAGCTGATTTTTTTTTCGCGATTACAGGTTTCGTCCTATAATAAAAGTTGTTCATAATGATGAGTACAATGACCCCTTAAAAGATTGCCACTGTTTAAACTTAGACCCTGTATTCATAAATTGAGTCGTGTTAACTGCATAATATGCGGGACTAAATGATGAGATAGCATTACAAATAAATATTCTGATTCTGATTCTGATTCTGATAGCCCAAACATTAGTAAGACTTCGGCAAAAGTTGCCAAATATCGTCTCATCTCAACGACTTATTTCGGATGATTGCGTTCTTCAAATAAATGAAGCGCTTGAACGCACTTATACAGCGTTATTGACCAATATCCTTTTAAGGGGTCACTGTACTCATCATAATGAACAACTTTTACTATGGAACCAAACCTGAAATCACGAAAAAAAATCAGCTGTTCAGTACATTTATCTACATAAAACTCGTCAAAATGTAGCTTTTCCCATGGTAAAAGTTGTTCATATTGATGAGTACAGTGACCCCTTCAGAGGATATTGGTCAAAAACCAGTAACCCTGTATAGGTTCCAATGTTACAATACGAACACCTGCTTTAAGGCTGCTCCTTCCTAAAATACGGCGAAACTAAGTAATTTTGTAACCATCTTTTACAGTAACTTTAGCATCTTTCTGATAGGAAAAAATACAAAGTAATCTACAATACATAAGAAGTGATTTCATGTGTCCTGAAATCTATTTTAGTTTGTAGAACTAAGGAAAAAAAAACCTAAATCCAGGTCTATTTCGGTCTATTTTTTCGAGTTGTTACCATATTACTCCTACAGTTTTCATTAAAAGTGTTCATAAATTTATACAGTTCTTTACAAACTAATAAGGAATGATTTCTTGTGATTACTCTTTTAGTTTAATCAACAGATTTTTTGTAAATCGATAATTACTTCATATTTTGCAAGCGTTGTGTCATCGCGCTTCTCTTTTTTTTCTATGCAGTCCGACAGTGACCGCGCTTTTTGCGACGGACAAGCCTTAAATAATTGTAACCATGTTTAAAATAACGATAAGTAATTACAATTCAATAGCACTCATATTGTTGTAGGGACACCGTATATAACTTTACAAGCTGTTGCCCGCGGTTTTACTTGCTTACTAAGTATATTTAGTCTGATGATAGTGTACCCTAAATGTAAACGAATTTTTCCAGATACGAGACCTAGCTAGATTGATTTTTCGCCCACATAAACCCCTATATTGCAACTTTCATCGAAATCGTAGAGCCGTTTTCGAGAACGTGATCACAAATATATTATATTTAAAGGTATATAATTATATATACAAATATTAACAGGAAACGTGGGTGCTCTTTTCTTCTCCTTACAAAAAGATACAAACGCTCTCGCCTTTTTTCTTTCTGGATAATGACCATAAAGCAATCATGTTTTCCTTTTTGATGATATATTATTTTTATAAGAACTAGAACCCTCCCAAAAAGCTCAAAATTGCCTATTCAGACCGCTGTCAACAGACGCCTAGTGTACCAATTTGACAACTATTAACGAAAAAAGAGAAACATAGGGGCATAGTATATATCCTTCTTATTCAGTTTATGAAATATCTTTTAAATTGTTCCAATATTGGAGGTGGAAATAGGCGAGAGCCAAACCTCGAAATGTGACTTTTTACATAGGCTATTTAGTCGGATCTGCAGTTGTCCTTATCGCACGAATTCGACGGCGAAGCGCTCGCAGAGCGACAGCAATACCTTCTTAAAATACCTAATTTTCAAAAGTCTGGCCACCCGCCTTTCCTCTTAAGGTCTAGTTTGACCAGACCGTGGAATAAAAATGACGACTGACAGTTTTTGTAAAAGGACAGAAAGCTTACAGTCTAATATCTTTAAAGGTAAGTTATGTACAATATCGCTTACAATGGGCCATTTAAAAGCTTCCACAAATTGAAGTAAAGAGACACTGTCAAAAATTCAAAATGTATTCGAAGGTTAAGACTTATAAAATATAAGGTACACGTATAAAAGTTTGGTAGAATTCACCCTTAACAGTACACGATATAAGAAACTCAAGACATCTTATTTTTCACATTAATAATATTAGTAGGATTTACAGTGTATAAAGAACTCGCGTCTTTCAATTATTTAAAGTGTGATCTAAAATGTATTGGATCCAGACCAAGAAAAACAATTCAATCTAATTGTGGAACTACCTCAACAAAATATATATTTGAATAGATTTTCTTTGTTACGTCACGTCACAGTAAACATATGGGCAGTAAGGAAACTACGTACAGTAGTACTCAACTAATAAGGCGCGTCGTGAATCTTCGTCCGCGCAGAAAAGAAAGTATGGCCCCGAAGATTAACGAGATTGCTTAAAACTTACAATCAACCTTAGATCACAACTATAAGGTTCATAATACACTGCAGCTGTTAGTTCCATCTCACTCGCAAGTATGGCGGCTGTCATAAGCGGCGCGCGCTAAAATGGCGGCAGCTGCGACCAATAGCGATACAGGAAAAAGCGTGGAGCGTGCCGATTGGTCAATAGCATTTCCTGCGCTTTGAAAATTCATCTTCTGCGCAGGTACATCGATAAGCCATATTAGTTGGGTACTACTGTACAAACGGTCGAAATGGCACACTCACTCAGACGCACACACCGACGAGGTCCCAAGCGATAGTCGCGGTGCTCTCAGTATTATTTACTGTGGCTTAGGGGTCTCATCGACGCGCGCGTCTGTGTGTGTGCCGATTCGTACGTTTGTTCGTAGTTTTCCTACTGTCCATATTTATACTGTGGTCATCATTGAGTAACAACTGATCGGTTTATTTCAAGATAAGTTGATAACCGTGATGAATTGAAGTATAGTGATTAAAAGTGCAGTTACAATCGCGCGTAAAACATGTTGGAACTGTGTTCTGACATATTTTCAGGGTTCCGTATTCCGTACCTCAAAAGGAAAAAACGGAACCCTTATAAGATCACTTTGTAGTCCGTCTGTCTCTCAAGATCCTTTTTCTCAGGAACGCCTAGAGGTATAAAGTTGAAATTAATATCAATTACGTAGGTCTATAAAATAAATAAATAAATATCCTTGGACATTTCACACAACGCCATCTAGTCCCAAGCTAACCAACCTAATGCTTGTGTTATGGTAACGAGATGGCTGATAAACTACTTATATACATTTTTTTTTTTTGTAAATACATATATGTTATAGATAGAAAAACACCCAGACTCGGAACAAATACTTGTGTAGGTCGTACAAACATTTGTTCCGTGCGGGAATCGAACCCGCGACATGCTGCGCAGCAGTCAATCGCTCAACCACTGCGCCAACCGTGTCGTCTATGGTCACTTGTAGCTCTAGTAAAATCAAGCTTCTAAGTCAACGCAATAAAAAATACGGTCATTTATTTTGATACTCGCACATAAATCAAAACTTCTAGGGTAGGTACTTACTTCCAGTTGACTTAAAATCATGAAATTTGTCAAGAAGCAAGGAAAATCGTTAATTTGTATTTTTAACACAAAAAAAATATTTTATGAATGAGAGAACATGTTTTTCAACCACAAAGATAAGTTTATTTTTGAGATAAATTCAAATTCATCGGACGCCTTCATTGTGCGTGGTCCTAGTTCCGACTCGCACTTGGCCGCTTTTTTCACATTTAAATTACACATAATAATCTTTTACATACTTAAAATAAACGAATTATGATTAATGTTACATTATTTATTTGTTTCCGAAAAATCACCTTTCAATTTCAGAACATATTTTGAAATAACTTGTGAATGTATTCATAAGAAACTAATAACTAAATTAAAACAAGGTTTATTCTTCGTGCGTTGTTCAAATAACGTTACTGTTGGTA
This sequence comes from Cosmia trapezina, assembly GCA_905163495.3. Taxonomy (NCBI): domain Eukaryota; kingdom Metazoa; phylum Arthropoda; class Insecta; order Lepidoptera; family Noctuidae; genus Cosmia; species Cosmia trapezina. The sequence continues at coordinate 4,206,657 of LR991019.1, forward strand.
TTTCCGTTCCAAGATAATAATTTTCTGAAGATTATTGCAATCACTGTGCATGTATGTAATTTACAAATCAACCTTACATCTGCCTAAGGTAAGGCTCGTAAACCTACTTACATAAATATTTACAATAATACATATGTAATAATATTATTATTTATCATTGTTGCTGAAACACAATAGATCGTATCATTTGAATAATTTTATCTGATACAAGTATACGTAGCGCGCCGTTCACTGTACGTACAGTCGTGGACAGCTATGCATAACGCATTTACATGCACAATAATCCTGTTATAATTATAACACCACTGAAAATATAATTCATCACTTTAATAGTTTCAATTTCAATACGCAGAGCACAAGACATATCAAAGAGACACATAATATTCATACAATATTTACATTAAACATGTCATTCATCTAATTATTATTTTTATGACAATATAATAACGTGAAACGAAAATTGGCAATCACATCTGTCATAATAAGACAATTTAATAAAAGAAATAGGCCATAACACTAAATCAAAAGTTACGACACACTCCTACTGATCGCGCGAACAAAATATTTTGTTGGAAAACGATCGCACGTGTATGTGGAAATAAACATCCAATTAACATTGTGCGAAAAAAGCGGGCATTAAGTCATCGGGATAATAAATTAGTCTTTCTGTCCGGATCTTGACCTCTTTGTCAGTTATTTTTAAGATACGTAATGAATGACAATCGAAATTCATTTGATATTCATATTAATAAATATAGTTACTCATAATTGAGCTAAATTTGGACTAACATAGAAGACATGTGATGCACTTTGTACAGACGCCAGCAGGTCAAGCTACCCGAAACTGTCAAATGTTCCCAATCAAACTTGAGCCGAAAATCTATTAAAGCAATTTGACAGATTGTAGTAGCTTGATGTGCTGGCGACTGTACAACCCACCTGCACTAAAGTATTGCAACAGTGAAATTATCGTTCAGAAAAATATATTTATACCATTCCCCCTCTAAAAAGCTTATTTTATTCACTGAAAACAGTGAATAAAAAGCACTTTTACTCACTGTTTTGATGTTTGAAAATGGAACACACCAATGTATTCGACCACAGATTTAGAGTACCTAGGCTAGATACGGCGGCATGTTATTAGATAGTATGAAAACCGAACGTGTCATCTTTTTATACCTACGATAACTTCACCCCAGCCATTTAGTGATATGCTCAACGTAAACAGAATTGTTTCAGTCACTAAGCATCACTGAGCTAACAGACTTTTTTTAGTACGAACAGTCGAACATGCAGGCCACGCTTGGTCGTGGCTTGCCGTATCTAGTGTAAGTGTAATCTTTGTATTCAACCTATAATGATGTGTTCTAAATTCAATTTGATTGGTCGAAACTTTCGACAAGGAGTTTAGCATTACAATAAAAACTGTTTTGTGTTCTTTGCTGTCCTTAGTAAATTGGCGCTATTTTGAATACTGTAAGTTGTACGAACACAAAGTTTAGTGTTACTTTAATCTTTTGTGTTTGTTTAGTGTTGTTCTAATCGATTTAAAATGCATTCTAGTGATGAAGATGTGTTAACACCTGAGTTTATGAAAGAGAGGGCTATAGTGGAAAACTTGCTACCCAAAAAATCACAGCTGGTTTACATCAAAGCCAATTTAACTTTCCTTTTTCTTCATTAAATGTCTATTTTCACTTAAATCATTCTTTTTCTCGTAGTCATGGTATAAAGTATAGTATGCAACTCTTGAATAAAACGGATTTATATCGAGGGCCATGAATCACTCGCGTCGCTCAGGATTCTAACACTTGAATCACTTGCTACGCTCGTGATTCAATCATCATGAATCACTCCCTGCGGTCGTGATTCAATCGTTAGAATCCTTCTCTAGCTCGTGATTCATCTATGGCCCTCGCTTTAAATCCGTCCTTTATTCACTAATTGCATAATATACTATTTTTCAATCACCTGAAAATAATAGATTAAATAGTACATTATTTTTTACGGTAGGAGTTAAGATACGAAAAGGGATAAAAGAAAACTCATTTTAAACAAAAATAAGTTGATAATCTTGTTAAAATTGAATGCAAACAACGAGTAGACGTAATAGAAGATAAGAATCTGCTATATCAATTTCAAAACTGTTTTCATTAAAGCTTTTTCCCCGAACAAGCACTTTTCGCGTCGACCGTACACAGACGGCAGTTACCACTTAAACTTTATGGTATCGTAATTTTGCCAAAATGTATTCTAATTCTATTGTATTACGGCTGTTTTTGTATTACACTGATCACTTTCACTCCTGGACTGTCTTGTAGATAATATTCAACGGCCCACAACCACTTTTAGGACTATTTACGCGCATTAGATTGATTATGGATTGTGTTTTAGCCATTTTGCATTGTATTAGATAAATAACATTGACTGTTATAGGTACAACTCCATTAGTTATCTGACCTTGAATGTTTTCAAGTTAATTTCGCGACTGTACATTAGCCGTTAAATCTGCACTATGCTTTATTTGCCTAAGGCCAGTACTGGCTAAGTACAATCGCTGAAATAACTTTTCAACTACCTACCATTTTGTACAAATTAGGAATGTAATTTGAAAATCCATTGTACTTGTTAAGAAAGGTAATAAACCCCTCATGATACATTGCTCGTGTCTTGGAGCAAACTCGTATCTCAAAATAGTGCTGTAAAGAGAAGTGTTCGGAGGACTAACACGTCGTACACACAAACAATACACTAAAAAAAGTTATTTCAAATAAACAAGAACCCTTCGCTTGCGTATGTACAGTTGGAGTTGATATTAATTTATTTGATGTAATGTGCGGTGGGCGCCGGGCGCATGCGCTGGCCGCCGCACCGCGAACATTCTGGACGCCAGTTTTTATGTGTTTATATATTCTAATTTTATTGTTTTCTTTATTTGCGTCCCACTTTTGTTTGGTTCGGAGCACGGCATTGTTCCCCGTCGTAAACGCCGATTTAGATGATAAAATGAAAATGTTGTATGGAATTTTTATTTGGTATGCGTAATTTCTTTGTCTGTCCGTCTGTACTGTTTTACTGTAACACGTTTAATTTTATTATAGTTATGCAATTAAAATTAACTAAATATTACGAAACTAGTATCACAGATGTGTCTGTGTTGATGTATTTGTTACTTTATAATGTTTTTTTAATAATGTAGTATTGTTATTAAGTAAGTCTGTTGTTAGATTGTTGTGATTATAAAGAATACCATTGACGCAAGCAACGTTTCCATACAAACTGTAATTCAATTAGACGTATAAAATTAAACACGCTACATAATTATGTTTAGTGTCTGCTTGCTCGACTTGTGTAAAACAATTATACTTTACAGCTAATTCCAACATATATTATAATTGAACAAAACGGCCGTTGTTAATTTTATTGTTTTAAATCACAAAGTAAGTTATTCTATAATTAAATTTAAAATAAGACACGGGTTTTGAGTTATAAGTGGCGCAATGAGTACTCTCGTATCGGGCTTCGAGACCAAACCTGTTTTTATCGCGAATTAATATTAATAATGAATACTTGAAACGGGCGCGATTGTGAGTTGTATAGTTGTAATTAAGTGCGATTATAGCAGCACCGGCAATTACTGACAATGTCTGCGGCTTGCACCGGCATTATGCTGGCGCTCGGCGACGCTCGGGGCCCGTCGGGAGTGTTCGGCTTTAGTTTTGTTCGAAGGCGATACAATGCGTTGAGTATTTTTAAATTAGGAATGTTTGATAGAAATATTAATTCTGTTGTGTAGCGATAATTTAAAATTAAAAGTTGGTTTGTATTATTTGCGCGACTGTACGTTACCGTAACGCTCGCTGGTGACTTTTTGTTGGACTTTTTGTCATCATTATTAATTTCTGCAAGTGACTATAGATTACATGCACGCGTTGTACACACACATAGAAGTGAACAATAAATAAGAGAGCACTCTCATAATGGCCGAGTAACTTTTGCATTTGGCAGTAGTTCAATATATTTGTATTAAATAAGATGAATTACTGGCTAGATATTACTAGGTCATCTGAGATCGCACTGTGGTGTAGATAAATACCATTCACCACTGGGGTTATTCTGGTCTCCAGTGGGAATCACCTATTTTTCTACACGTCGATAATAGAAGAAGAGGATTATAAATATTATAATGCACGAAATATGAGAAATGACGATACCAAAATTATTGATAATATTTTTTGTGGTGATTTTGTTAAATTAGTCAACGAAACTCTGCAGACAAATCGATAGGTACCTAAACATGATTAAAGAAAAAAAAATTATGATGTTTTTTTTTGGGGTCATCGACCGCAGTGTAGTCACATGAAACATCAGTGTAAAAACATTGTTTTTTGTAAACTTAAACGACGTAGATTTTTTAAACTCATACTTCAAGTAAATAACAACAATACAAGAGGTCGTTGAACCCAAAAAAAAACATCAAATCTTTTTTGTTTTTATTTTATTGTGTTTATACTTACAACATTAGTTTTTGTTTACCCTAAACCCGAACAGGGATCATTGTACTCATAATTTTGAACAACTTTTCTATGGGACCAACATTTAAAATCGTGAAAAAAAAAAATCAGCTGTTCCATACATCTTGTCGATTTGAGTAAATACAAATGTATGGAACTGCTGATTTTTTTTCACGATTTTAAATGTTGGTCCCATAGAAAAGTTGTTCAAAATTATGAGTACTTACAATGATCCCTGTTCGGGTTTAGGGTAAACAAAGACTAATGTTGTATATCGATACCCATACAAATAAACCTGCAAAGTTTGTGTAAAAACCTTTTGCTTACTACGGGTTTATGAAAACTGTTCAAAGTGACTTTCCCTCATTTTATTTATCGAGTAAAACTCGTGAAAAGTCTTAAAGACTCTGTCGTAAGTATGTATTATCATAATGACTTGACGGTTGATCGTGGTAGAAACATAATGCCAAGTCATCGCATCGATCAATATTCGAAGTTAAGCAGCACCCGTTTGCGGCGGATGGGTCGTTCAAAATAGGGGCGATAGCTCCGAAATACCGCGATGCCCGAGTTTGTTTAAGCGATCGTTTTAAAACTTAATAATACAAGGAAAGGTTTACAGTATTTTTTTTTCTTTTTACATTGTGATAATTTGAGAGTCAAGTTAATGAAAAAACTGACATCTCCTGAACTCCTAATATTAAGAAAATGTTAGTAAAAAAGAGGGTAACAATTAGAGATTAATTATTGTAGAAGCCGTTTGGTTTTGCCCAAAAAATTATCAAAGTTTGAATTGACTGATTGATTTCGAAACGATGGGCAGTCGCTCCATGTAATATCAGTCCATTAGCCTTTTCCCAACTATGTTGGGATCGGCTTCCAGTCTAACCGGATGCAGCTGAATACCAGTATTTTACATGGAGCTACTGCCTGTCTGACCTCCACACCCCAGTAACTGGACAATACGATACCCCTTGGTAAGACTGGTTGTCAGACTTTCGGGCTTCCGACGACCCGTAACGATTGTCAAAGATCCACAAATGACCGGGATTAACAGCTTAAGACGCGCACTGACTAGGATTTTAAACGGCACATAACCGCGTAATCTATTATCACCATTAGCTGGCTTGAAATAAGGTTGAAAATTAAAAATAATATTTGTGTTGCCGAGATGTGACTAAGCTGCGAATGTGCATTTATTTTCCGGGTTTTCTTTAGATTTTTCAGAATATCCACAATAAACTAAATAATTATCCGGTTAAAGTTTTAAAAAAATGCTAATTCTATTAAGTTATCAAAAAAAATGAATGTCGTTATCCTTGAAAATACAGAGATGTTCAACGCCAAAGTTTATTTTTGTGGAGCAACTTCCAAAATTTTTATTGGGAATATCAAACTATTTTTTACTATTCTATTCGGTTAACATTTTTCTTTAAACCCTTCTCTGTCCACTGTATTTTTTGCGTCGGATAGTTTCATTGCGTTACGTCATACTCGACAATCCAAGAAACCAATTTTTGTGATTATTGAGCTAATACCGCGCCTTAACTGTCAAATATCCCTAGATGTCCCTAGGGATATAACTAAACTAAGTATATCACAGCTACAACCATCTTACTGCAACATGCTTATGTAAGTTAGCTTCAAAAGGACAAATGATAAGGATGTATGTTTTTAAATCAGTACTTGTGTGCAATGAATTTCCGAATTCTAATTCATTATTCAGGTCTTCAGGTAGACATTGCTCGTGTTGCGAATGCGCGATCCTCATTTTGTTACATAATTCATATTAATTAAGGACCGATGGAATAATAATTCGGTGTACTAATAATAGCGTTGCGTCAAACTTTGCATATTCGAAACGCAGGCTTGTAACGTATTCTGTTTGTCAGGGATTATGTCGAACCTGTGCGTTCACTGACTGCAGACAGGTCAATCGCTCAAATCTGTAAGGTTATTTCCTCAAAAGATCATCTCAGCCAGGCCATACAATTACAATTGGGTGTCCATAACACAGTGTTCCAGGCCGAGTGCATGGGTATCTCGCTAGCAGCTTCAGCCATGATGGCCAGGGAAGTTAAGGACCACTCGGTCCGCTTCCTCTCAGTCAGCATGGCTGTCCTGCAAGCGCTAAGCAGTCACACAGTTGATTCTAGGCTAATATAAGAGTGCCGACAGCGCAGCGCCTCAATAGCATAACCATTCAATGGCTCAAATGACACAGCGGTTCACTAGGCAACGACGCAGCTGACGAACTTGCCAGAAGGGGTTCAAGCATGGCACCAGAACCCATCGCGCCACAACATCTCAGACTATGGTCGGACCACGGTAGTTGAACTTTTTAAGGATGATAACTTCTCAATTATTTTCAATATCTTTAAAAACTTCACGAACTTCTTTGTTTTTTTTACGTCTTATTCCTTTGATTTGTTGATATTAAAATACTTTTTATGCTGAATTTGGTCTAACATTCTGCCAAATGTAAAATATTAATTTCTCTGACTGTACGTACTTACGTCATGCAAATACTGGTATTCAGCTGCATCCGATTAGACTGGACCAACATAGTTGGGAAAGGGCTACGCAGATTGATTGTACGTCATGCATGTCTTGCTTACATTTGAGGAGTGTGAAGACTCTGTCTGAGCCCCTGAGTTTATGATCCCCAAAATGAAATCCTGTCAAAACTATTAAGTTGTAAATGAACATTAGGTCTTCTTTACTACTCCGCTTAAATTACGCGAAAGTACGGATCGATGCGAACAACATTTTACGTTCTATTTCCGAAGAAACGCGAAACCGACACGAGCATCAGCCATAATAAATTTCTTGTCTTATAAAAATAAAACTTTTCTTTTTGCTGGCGCGGGGCGGCGTCACAGTGTGCTATCGATCAGCATGTCAACGCTTCCGCGTGCGATTTTATTCTCTTATGAATTACTGTGATTAATATTTGACCAATGTATTGTTCTTGATCTCCAACATAATTTTTAACAAGTAAAACAACGTTTGACTTAATCATCGCGTCCCTATTGAGTTTGAACGCGAGTTCATTAGTTCCACAGCTGGCTTTATAAAGATCAAACATAGCAATTGAATTCTAAACACACATTTTAGAAATACCATAGCACACGTGCACTCCTTAACATTTTATTAGGAAACTTCGCTTTACGGAGTCATTAAATATGAACGTTATATAAGACGCTGTTTGATTTTCTGTTTTACTTGAGTAGTTGTGCTACTGGCGATGCGGGGCTGTGGCGGGGTGCAGCGGGGGCACACGGAGGCATGGGGGGTACGCCCTGGGCCCGGTAAACTTGTGAATTGGCCGCGCACACAGGCTCACGGCACATTATCGTGATTCATATCGTTTATAATTTTATATTATGTTAAAGCGGGGCGGCGGGGGGACCGGGGGGGGGGATATTAAAAATACAAGAGCCCCGCGCAAGTACTTTCCGCCCGGCACCGTCTGCATGGTAACCAGTATTGTTTGTATTCAAACTATTGATCCGTTTTTAAGTTTGTAGACATCTTAAGTTTTAATAACAATGTGCTCGCGAATTTATAATTTATAGAGATGTGTTGATGAGTGAAGAGAGCAAGTGTTAGAGAGTTGTCATGGATACGTAAGATGGACATTTTCATTGAATTAAGAATTTCTTAAAGATACCTTTTGCCTCAGGTGCCTAGATAGTCTAATTTTAATAGCAATGATTAGATACCAACTCTGAAAACAGTGCCTTAAAAAAATATCTGAAAAATATTAAAACATGTTTTCGTAAATTACTTTTGAAAAAAAAAGAGACTAAGAAAAATCGAGGTCACAAAATAACCAAATTAAATCGATCGATTAAAAGTCTCGCACCACAATCGCACGTATGTAGCCGCCCTTACGACTTCTTCAGCTGTGCACGTTTTTCGCCCTTCCCCATTTATAAAATATTTAAACGTTCATTTTATTTATACTTGGCCGTGACATCCGGTACTCGGCAATCCTGTAACTCGCGAACTCGGCAACATACTTGCGAGTTGCTTAGCCCAAATAAGGACCACTTTTATCTAATTAAATAACATTATTTACAATAAAAACATATTCATATTTCTTACACGCCTAGCGCGTCAAACGCGTTTTTATGTCATCGTAAACAATTTCTTAATAGCATCTTTTATGTTTACACTTTATTGTGTATTGAAAAGCTATTTTTACAACGTTTATTTTTATTCATAAATTAAATTGAGTTTTTTTTATGCATATACAGGGTGACAGTGCAATACCACCCTGTATTGTCATTAATATAAGTAATAGGTGTCAAAAAAAATAACAAAATTGACGTTTAGGCACAGATGGGACACTCCGCAGTTTAGGTATGAAGCTACAAGTACTTGGCGGGCTCATCTCACTGGGTCAATTCACTGTGGGCTGCCACGCACCGGCCGGGGAGAACGTTACTTCGATATTCACTCAATACTCAATACTCAATACTTTATTGCATTCCACATGTAGTACTTAGGTGTTAAAACTTAAAATTAGATCACATGGACCCTGTCGGGCACAGCAAAATAACTGAGTTAGGAGAGAGGAAGCACTTGTAAATTATAATTATTACACAGTAGGTTGGTAATTTCTAAGATAAACTAATAGTAGGTATAAATTATAATATATAATATAAATAGGTATCTATTGGGAGATCTTGTAATAATTAATAAGTCAATCAATCAATCTGCCTAGCCTTTTCCCAACTATGTTGGGGTCGGCTTCCAGTCTAACCGGATGCAGCTGAATACCAGTATTTTACATGGAGCGACTGCCTATCTGACCTCCACAACCCAGTAACTGGGTAATACGATACCCCTTGGTAAGACTGGTTGTCAGACTTTCGGGCTTCTGACGACCCGTAACGACTGTCAAAGATCCACGAATAACAGCCGGGACCAACGGCTTAACGTGCTTTCCGAGGCACGGAGGAATCTCGATATGTAAAGATGGTCACCCATCCACTGACCAACCCCGGCAAGCGTAGCTTAACCTGACGGATCGACCCGTGCGGCTGTTATTACTTAGCCACGAGCTATTATAATATAATATTTAATTTTGACTACTAAAATTATGACTTTATATGTTATTTTATATGTTATACTTAAATATTCATTTAATGAGAAGTAGCTTTTCTTTAACAAGAATTCTCTTAGTTCGCCCATCATACACCGCCGCACACTACTCATACTCATACGCCGCGTCGTAAAAAAAGACAACCCTAAAGTGAATATAACTGCAGGTAATAACCGTTGTGCGACCTGAATTGCACTTTATTGTGTCGTAGCAAAAGTCGCTTTTTATTTCAATGATTTTGCGGAGTGTCCCATCTGTATTAATCTGTGGTTTAGGTACCATTTTTATCATCGACATACAGAATATAATGGACTAAAACGAAAAGTCTTCAGTACCTTATTAGTTCTTTCTCTACAAGTCGTCAAGTCAGTTGCTATAAAAGCAATAAATTGAAAAACATCAACAGCTCCATACGATTCAATACGGTCATAGTTCAGATCATTCCACGATTGTTCAAAGGTAAGCGACAATCGCGCAACTTAAGCCCGTCACAGACGTAGCTATAATATATATTATAGCAAGACATATTACGATACATTTTCCATAGTAAACTTCGAGCGACCTCAGACGTAGATATAATATATTTACACTAAGAAATTCACAGTATATTAATATACAGGATTATTGGTAAAACACCAGCAACCTCTTAAGGGGTCATTATGAACAACTTTTATTATAGGACCAAACCTGAAATAGTAAAAAAAAAATCAGACATTTATCTACTTATATCAAACTCGTCAAAATGTAGGGAGCAGCTGATTTTTTTTTTGCGATTTCAGGTTTGGTCCCATAGTACAAGTTGTTCATAATTATGAGTACAATGACCCCTTAAGAGGTTGCTGGTGTTTTACCAATAACCCTGTATATTACAGCTACGTCTGTGACGGGCTTTAACAACCGAAGCGAGGTGAGTACTGTAGCTCTCATCAGGACAATAGGGATGATGCCTGGGTAAAAAAAAAGAAATTCTATTTAGTCCGTCAGTCAGATAATAAAAAAAATATTAGACATGCATTTTTTTCTTTATCATATTAATAAAAAAATACTTAGATAACACGCATTAAAGTTGGGGAATGGGGGCTCGTTACGTCACTTGTACGTATAAAACCTAGCTACGCGTGACGTCATGCCATATTTTAACTCAATGTATCGCCGTAATTTTTTGATTACGTAAAAAAAGAAAAAATACGTGTCCAATATTTTTTAATAATCTCTATGACGGACAAAAAATAAATTTTTAGTCATCATCCCTATTGCTCCTAGACAGTTCACACAGCTTCAATACGTTAAATTAAATGTATAATAGCCTGATACTACATTTTAAAAGATAGCAGCCGGTGCGAACGCTGTCCCTCCACCAGGAAGCATCGCTAATAAACAACAAGCGGCTATTAAACGGTCCGTCGAAGCGAGAAACACGATATATAACCATATATTTATATGCAATACAATTTCATTATTAGCTGCCTATTTGTGACTCGTTATTTCTATTGTCGCTTTTTCTATTTATTATCCAACACAATGTGTGATTATAATGTGGCTTATAACAAATGAGGTATGTGGGAGTCGGATCGTTCCACACGGGTGGACGCGCGGCAGCTACGAAATTTTTGTATGTCATTACTGTCAAATTGGCGGTGAGGTGTATACGTTTTTTTTTTTCTCCGAACGTTTTTTGCGCAAACACGCTTATATTAATTAATTTATTGTACTTCACAAATGACGTATCGTTCGTAAATGTCATTAGACACATAGGAGCGCATTTTTGTGAAAACAAAAACTATTTGTTTTAACAATTTTAATTTAATTCGTGGTTCACTCTCGTAATTAATGGCGTTGTTTTTAAAATAATTGCACGTTTTTATTTGTAATGAGTGAAGGAACACGAATAACTGTGTCATAATTTTGTGTTATTATAACACAACGTAATAAGAATTTTATGCTAAACTGATTCGCTTATTAAAACTGAGCGGATGTGTTGTACTCACAAATTATGTAAGACTAGCTTCTGCCTGTGACTTCGTCCGCGTAAAATTTCTTTTTCCGGGACCCACCCCGTCGCATCGCATCGCATCGCCTGCCCGCGCTATTACTTCGTTTTTGCTTAGCGTTCTTTCTGGCTTCTTTTTTTTTTTTTGGTCCTTTTTGGTGGTCCAGAGATTTAAATAGATACTCAATACTCAATACTCAATCATTTATTGCATTCCACAATGTTTATTATTAGTGTTAGATTAGATACCTATCATGTAGGTACTTAATTATTAATATTGCATAAAATAATTTGTTAAAATATTTAACGTAAAATTAGATAGTCTACTCGGTATAGAAAAAAAAAAAAACAAACAATTCAACATTTATACATGACATATATTTTTATTTTTATTAAAAAAAATTGTAAAGTGAGTACCTAGTAAGTAAGTAAGGTGTAGTGATTAGTAAAATTTCAACATTTATATCTGTAATTTTTATGTTGTGCATAATAAAGACGTGTAGGTATAGGTTAGCTAGGTAATACCCATTATCCATTCTTGAATCAAGTTAATATATCTGCTTGATCACAACACCATGATGTTTGCTGACAATATCATGGTGTATGTTCAACCTTGTATGGTTTTACTTTTCTTTTTGATTGATCTTAAGTTTCACTGAAAGCGGTTATGACAACTCCCGAACCAACCAGAGAACTAGGTCTCATTTTATTTTCTGTAAAGCGAACTGGGAAAGAAAGTGACAGAGTCAATTACTTCCACATGCGAAAAAAAGAGAGCGCAACAATACGGTGGAACCAAAATAAAACCGCCAAATTAAATAAAAATTGTTTAAAATATGCAATTTTGCAATGAAATTACTTAGGATTTATAGAATTACTTAAGAACAGAAAAATATAAAAAGTAGAGGTCTTTTCGGATTTAAATTCTATCGAGGAAATTTAACCCAATTGTGTTTTCTTTCAGTCAAAAAGTCAATAAACATAAATATCCAAAAATTTAATTCATACATGTTGCAATAGTGAAATAACAAAAAATCCCCCAATTTATTTTGGTATCGCCTTGACATGTTATTAATGACGTACCTATGAATTGCTTTTTGGCTCTATAAAGCATCTACCCGTACTTTTGCTACTACTTGCATTGATGGTATCATACCAGGGATGGTATCTATTGGATTCATGTATGCCATCAAAGTAATATCGTTCAATGATCTTTTCCGTACCCTTATCCTCTAACTTCTACGAATAGTGTATAACTGTGTCTTCAAAAAGCTATTCAATAAAAAGTTTGTGAGAACTTAAAATCTTACAGTGTGACTTGATCGTGTCGGTAATGGAACCATCCAGCCACAACCAAACAAATCTAACTCGCACATTCACCCAACAAAGTTTCAACCTTATTGCAGTATGTTAAAGATCAATGTCAATTGTCCCAATACAAATACGCTTCGATCTTTTGAATACAGAACTCGCTCGTATCATTGTAAGATCGCAAATTTGTTTATTGTTATAACTAATTTGATTCTTATTCTTCAGCGTTATAGGATTCAATGTTGTCTGTGACACCAGTTTGAGAATAAATCCCTATTGTCATTTATAACAGAGCTAAGGAAATCAACTGTTTTAATATAAGGTTATGTACATACAATGCGATTAATTAACGTTGTGTTTAGTGTCTGGGGCGAGTTGTTGATCTGAAGAAATCTGTGTTTGAACTTGTCTTCTAGATATTAATACCTTGTTGTTTATTTCTCTCGTTGGATTGTATTAACTACTGCTAAGAACGATTCTTTCCTATCGTTTATTCTGTTCTATGATTACTCTTTGACTTTCATTCAGTTTGCCGTTTTTAATTGAAGTTTTCGTTTGTCTATGCAGTTTTGAGTAAGAATTCAAAGAACTTTTATAGATGTACATAAGTCTATGATGTACAGGTACAGAGGTAGATTCGTAGAGTAGGGCCGGTTGTTTCGTATTATCTTCGAATGTTGGTGTAATTTTATACGGTTTCCGAGTATGACGGCAGCTGGACTTCATGCTTTGACGTATTAAAAGCAAATGCTATGAAAATTTCTGTTAGTAAAGCCTCCTGCAACGATTTCGAGTATCCAGTCTTTGTGGCAATACGTCGTCACCAAACATTAAATGCTGACTGCCCCTATGATCCAGTTTGAAGCTTTGCTTACGGCTATTAAAGGTGTGCTTAAATACTCGTACGATCAAGAGCTTTGTATACGACGTACCTACACTCTTCTATTCACAGTAGCTTTGAATCCGCTTTGAATCTCTGAACCTAGTTTTGTTAAAGTTCTACGACCCATAGAATCTACGTTCATATCAATCTAGAATCTACGTTCATATCAATCTGTGCAGCTGCCTTAAAAATTCCACTTACACACATTTTACATAATAAGAAATATATGTATTTACATTTATTTACCATTGGCACGAAAAGAAAAGAAAGCTTGATGAAGATTTTTCTCACCACAAATAAAACACGCTCTATAACTGCAAACGTCAGATTAGTACTAACAGACTGTTTGTCACAAAAAAAAAAAACTTCAAAGATGGCGCCCAACGTTCTAAATTCGAAAAATTCATATTTAACACAAGTGTGGGGCCCTGTTCGATTTAAAGTTTACCTTCACTTATACGTATTAGTTTTGAAAATAATTGTAGGTCTATGGTATGCACATGTCTTTTTTAAATCCCATGCCTTTGAAACGTTAAAACTGTACTTCCGCTCGCTGCAATCGACATTTGATTGACTGGTTATGGTATTGATTGCATTGATAGGGATAAAAAGTCTCTCCTTCAATATCCGCCCGCGCTCACTAGTCTAGAGTTTTTGGGAACTTAATTACAAATCTCCAATCATCAGCCTAGGGACTTGTTAAAGTGAAAAACTGGTGCGCCATTCCGCTTCGTTGATTGGCTCTATAAGTTATTGGTGATATATGAATATGTGTTTAATTTCCTATATTTGGCAAACTTTTGGCAATATTTTGACTTGGTAGACTTTTTATTTTGGAAAAGTTGAGTTTTCATACATCCTTGTACATATTTCAATCTGCCTAGCCTTTTCCCATGTTGGGGTCGGCTTCCAGTCTAACCGGATACAGCTGAATACCAGTATTTTACATGGAGCGACTGCCTATCTGACCTCCACAACCCAGTAACTGGGTAATACGATACCCCTTGGTAAGACTGGTTGTCAGACTTTCGGGCTTCTGACGACCCGTAACGACTTTCAAAGATCCACGTGTCACAGATAATCCTTGTACATATTTACGTTTTTAGTGTAAAAAAAACATTCTATACAGGGTGTAAGGGACAGCCCTCCGCAAACTAACAGGGTGCGTTCAGCTCCTCATTTTGAATCATATTCCACCGGAAATTTTCTCAGGAAAATTTTAATTTTTTCAAATTTTTTTTCAGTTACATTTTCATTATTTCAATGTAAAATTGCATTGTGTGTTCGCAGCACTCCATTTATGTAAAAAAAAAACCGCAATAAAAAACGGCAAAAAAAAAAACCAGCAACGGATGTTGAAATACTCTAACCAACGACGCGTGAAATCAGCTGTTCACTTTCTGTCTAGCTACAGAGTTCATCGAACTTACCGCATACCTATTACCTACCCCTCCCAACCAGTAATAGACGCTCCAATTTGTGCACAAAAACACAAACAGATCAGGTTTATTGGATTCCCTTAACTTTCCTGAAAAAATTTCATGTACCGGTCATCTTAGTATGACATACAGAATTCACCCTATCAGTTTGCGGAGGGCTGTCCCTTACACCCTGTATCAAGTGCGAGCAAAACGAGATTATATCTTTTATCAATAGCATCTTTCGGTAGACATGATTGAGCCATCGCCAATCGCATCTGACAGACTGGCAAACATTGTGATTTTAATACACCTCCCAATGTTCAGCAATCATGTAGACTACGGACTTCCAACAAACTCAAAATCTTCTATTGGGGTTGGCTTCCAGACTGTCCTACCTCCATAACGCAGTTACTGGGTAACACGCCCCTTGGTAAGACTGGTTGTCAGACTTTTTGGCATCGTACCCGTAATAACTGTCAAAGATCTACGAATGACAGCCGGGACATCTCAATATGACATGGATAGTCACCCATCTACGAACCGACCGTAGCAAACGTAGCTTAACCTTCGATCGACACGTGCGGATATTATTATTTAGCTACGAGCCCCTCTAAACTCAACTTAAACTCAAAAACTTCTATTCTCTATTATGAATAGTGTAGATGTCATAGCCAAAGGTCGATATGCAGCCTCTTCCCGGAATGACTGTTTTATCCTAGGTTTGACCAAAGCCTTCGGGCAAACACTAAAGTATTTTTAGTATTTTTAGTCAAACCTAGAAGTTCCTAACTTTTCAGTCTAACGTCGAAAGTAAAATAATCTGTTTCGGGCTTTGCCTAGTCGATCCTAGAAGCGACTGGCAGACTCGGTCAAACGTCGACGTCGACGACGACAACTGACGTAAACCTTAACCCTAGATGGTCGACGTCAGGGGCACCCCGAGCTTCGGTTTGGTTAGGTTCCTTTAAACCCTGCAGACAGAAATACGAGACCCGCGCAGCGGAGCTCCGTCGACCTGTTGACGAAAACCCTAACCCACACCTAATGTAGGTGTTTTGAGGTTAGGTTACAATATAATTATACAATAAACATTAAAAATTTTTAGGAATCGTTTTATTACACCTAATCTAGCAAACTAAGACATTCTAATACCTACGTGAAGTTTGACTGGTCAAACCCCGATTTCATTGAGTTTCGACGTTTGCCTGACCAAATTAGTTTATCCTAGGTTTGACGAAAATTGTTTAGTCAGAGGCTTGACTAAGATTTCAAGTCGGATCTGAGGATTGACTAGTCAAACCTAGGAGTGCCGGAGCTTCGAGGTTTGACTATAACATAGATAAGTCCCACAGAGCATGGATACCTACGCTTCGTTGGACGCTAGTTGCGCCATTGTCAACGCTCTTCTTACAAACCGTGTCACCGTTTACTCGCACTAAGACACAAACGGCGTAAGAAACTGGTGCGTAATTGCGTACGTGGTGTAGCGGTGGCCTACGCGTCGTAGCGGTGGCGTAACAGTGGTGCAGGCTACTGTAGCTGTGGCGTAGCTTGGTGCAGGGTACTGTAGCTGTGGCGTAGCTTGGTGCAGGCTTCTATAGCTGTGGCGTAGCAGTGGTGCAGGCTTCTGTAGCTGTGGCGTAGCAGTGGTACAGGCTGCTGTAGCTGTGGCGTAGCAGTGGTACAGGCTGCTGTAGCTGTGGCGTAGCAGTGGCGCAGGCATCTGTAGCTGTGGCGCAGCAGTGGTACAGGCTGCTGTAGCTGTGGCGTAGCAGTGGTACAGGCTGCTGTAGCTGTGGCGTAGAAGTGGTGCAGGCTTCTATAGCTGTGGCGTAGCAGTGGTGCAGGATTCTGTAGCTGTGGCGTAGCAGTGGTACAGGCTGCTGTAGCTGTGGCGTAGCAGTGGTGCAGGATTCTGTAGCTGTGGCGTAGCAGTGGTACAGGCTGCTGTAGCTGTGGCGTAGCAGTGGTACAGGCTGCTGTAGCTGTGGCGTAGAAGTGGTGCAGGCTTCTATAGCTGTGGCGTAGCAGTGGTGCAGGATTCTGTAGCTGTGGCGTAGCAGTGGTACAGGCTGCTGTAGCTGTGGCGTAGCAGTGGTACAGGCTGCTGTAGCTGTGGCGTAGAAGTGGTGCAGGCTTCTATAGCTGTGGCGTAGCAGTGGTGCAGGATTCTGTAGCTGTGGCGTAGCAGTGGTACAGGCTGCTGTAGCTGTGGCGTAGCAGTGGTACAGGCTGCTGTAGCTGTGGCGTAGAAGTGGTGCAGGCTTCTATAGCTGTGGCGTAGCAGTGGTGCAGGATTCTGTAGCTGTGGCGTAGCAGTGGTACAGGCTGCTGTAGCTGTGGCGTAGCAGTGGTACAGGCTGCTGTAGCTGTGGCGTAGAAGTGGTGCAGGCTTCTATAGCTGTGGCGTAGCAGTGGTGCAGGATTCTGTAGCTGTGGCGTAGCAGTGGTACAGGCTGCTGTAGCTGTGGCGTAGCAGTAGTACAGGCTGCTGTAGCTGTGGCGTAGAAGTGGTGCAGGCTTCTATAGCTGTGGCGTAGCAGTGGTGCAGGATTCTGTAGCTGTGGCGTAGCAGTGGTACAGGCTGCTGTAGCTGTGGCGTAGCAGTGGTGCAGGCTTCTATAGCTGTGGCGTAGCAGTGGTGC
This sequence comes from Cosmia trapezina, assembly GCA_905163495.3. NCBI lineage: Eukaryota > Metazoa > Arthropoda > Insecta > Lepidoptera > Noctuidae > Cosmia > Cosmia trapezina. The sequence continues at coordinate 4,224,534 of LR991019.1, forward strand.
AGGCTTCTGTAGCTGTGGCGTAGCAGTGGTACAGGCTGCTGTAGCTGTGGCGTAGCAGTGGTGCAGGCTTCTATAGCTGTGGCGTACCATAGAAACGGTTTACGATAGAAACGGTTAAACGCTAGATTTACGAAAATATCATACCTAAACACGAAGTCGCTACAGTGTTGAAACTTTGTCTTGTACGTCTACTTGTTTATAGGGAAAACCCTCGGTGACGCACATACTATTAGAAAGTAGGAGTGATTGAGCTGGAAGTTACAGCTGAAGAACTGATGTTCGATATTCGATTGGCTGATAGATTTTCCTGTGGTGTCGTGATTGGGGAACTGTCAAGCGTCTGTGTGTAGGTACCTTAACTGCGTAACACGCTGGTAATGGAAATGAAATTCAGTTTTGTTTGATAATTTAACGATATAAATTGCCTGCTTTGAACGGTCAAGCACACGATTTTGTCTAGAAGTGCAGCAATGGATTTTGTTTAATTGTTGTAATTAAACTGTCATAATTTTATAGAAACCTATATACAGATGAAATGCTGTTCGTTGATAAGCGCATCACTTCAGAACGGCTGGACCGATTTGGCAAATAGTAGTCCGAATCAGGTTCTTACAGAAAAAGCAATATATGAATTAAGTATTGAAATTTTTACAGGACAACATCGTGTCGGGTCAGCGAATTATGAACTAAAAGGCTACTTTTAAGCTTGAAGTACCTACTTAAATTTTATAAACGGATCAATGGGTATGGAAATAGTAATTAAAGGCCAAGGGCAAAAAAGGAGATAAGTAGGTCCTTTTTATGGTTTGCTGCATTACCTTCGAGCTCCTACGAGCTTCTAGGTTTTATAAATGTCCAAAAAACCAGGACTAATTTTTTTTTTTTAGTCTGCGGTTAAAAAGCCTGTGACGTACCTACAGATACTAAAGGATTCCATGATTATAATTGCATTGTGTGGTAAAGTCAAACATCATCATAATCTGCCCAGCCTTTTCCCAACTATGTTGGGGTCGGCTTATATACCCCTTGATAATACTGTTGACAGACTTTCGGGCTTCTGACGACCCGTAACGACTGTCAAAGATCAACGGCTTAATGTGCTTTCCGAGGCACGGAGGCGTCTCGGTATGTAAAGATGGTCACCCATCCACGGACCGACCGCGGCAAGCGTAGCTCAACCTGATAGGTGACCGGTGCGGCTGTTATTACTTAGCCAGAAGCCCCACATGGACATATCTTTAACTGTCTGATTATCTGTCTATGGTCTTTATAGACTCCTCAAAACAAACTGCACTTGAATTCTGCTCACAACTCAAGTTACAACAAGCGTGAAGTTTAATAATTACTACAACATCGTTCAATTCTTTAAAAACAGCCGATCCCACTAAAAACTTGTCCATTTTTGCATCAGCATGAATTGCCCTATAACTGGGCCGGTTGCACACATAGGCAAATGTCACTCTCTGAATTTAAAAATTCATATAATAATTATTAATAAAAACAAATTAATAAAAAGCAACCGCCAAGTGTCGCGGTCAGTTTTTTTTTTTTCATATTGCAACATTGTTGCATCAAATTATATAGCCTAGTCTGATCCTGTTTATAGTAAACGATTGTCGTACCGCCGCCGTTACGGATAGGCTCATTTAATTGTTTATGATTGTTATTTTTTTTTCTTAGTAGCTGGTTTTCCATCATGGAGGTATTTTAATAAATCGTTAAATGTATTAGGGTTATGCGGGTTACTTATTCATCATCATTCATTCTTACTTATTATGTTTGTTAATTTATTACTGAGTGCAAATTAGGTTTTTCTATACAGTGTGTTTATCATCCATCCGCTTTCGTTGTAAGAAACTGTTCGATAAAAAAAAAGACCAGCCAAGTGCTTGGACCACGCACAATGAAGGGTTCCCTATTTGGGATGATTTTATACCAGAAACAAACTTAACATTGTAGTTGAAAAACATGATCTCCCATACATTGATATAAGTCACGTCAATTCTGCTACCACAAATGTAAGTTTGTAATCGTAAAAAAAATGTGATAAAACTACAAATTACCGATTTTCGGACTTGTTCTGTGAGACCTTGCTTCTTGCCAAATTTCATGTTTCTATGTCAACGGGAAGTACACGTATTTTGATTTATCTGCGAATATCAAAATATGTCGCATAAATGGCTGTATTTTTTTATTGCGTTGACTTCAAAGCTTTTTGCTTCAATGGACCATAGACCTACGTATTTGATATTAATTTTAACTTGATACCTCCACGCGTTCTTAAGAAAAAAGGTCTTGACAGACCGACATCGATCCTATAAATAAAGGTTCCGTTTTTTTCCTTTTGCGGTACGGAACCCTAAAAACGAGAGTTGTAGGACACAAGTTTGTAACGAAGTTCCTTTCGCCTTTGCACACTTTTGTTACGTAAGAAAAGTGTCGTGACGGTTAAAATGTTACACTCATTTCGGTCTAGCTCTCATTCTGCAAGAGTTCAGACAGTACAACGTGACAAAAGGAACATCATTCCAAAAAAAATTGAATACAAAAATATATCTACTGCTTCTTAGTGTGTCGATGGCAAAATAACTATAAAAAAACACATATACATGGTGTAAGTCTAAACAGTGGCAATATTTTAAGGGGTCATTGTACTCATCTATATGAACCACTTTTATTAAGGGACCAAACCTGAAATCGCGAAAAAAACAGCTGTTCAGTACATTTATGTTCGCATAATTCGTCAAAATGTAGGGAACAGCAGATTTTTTTCGCGATTTCAGGTTTAGTCCCCTTAAAATATTGCCAATGCTTACACTTACACCCTGTATATACTCGTACAGTTTTTTAAATTTGTCTGGCCCAAAAGTACAGCAACGCAAATACCGTTCGCTGACGCAGCCATTAGATCCTCACGTGTGGCGGTGACCTGCCGTGCCATGTAGGATGGAAGGTGAGCCATGTCTGTGGAGATATCTACGTAAAATGTGAGAAAACCAATATCAAAATGTTAAAATCAAACTAAGGGTTATCAAAACATCAAACAAATTCACAGCCATTCAACAGAATTGCTACCACTTTATCTAAAACACCACCCCATCCTTTACTTCAGTAGCTAACACCAAAGTTTTATCCGCCGAAATCACGCAAAGTTAAACTCAAAAACAGCTTGTCATCACATTAGTCGAATAGTTAAGTCGTATCGTATCGCATACCGCGGCGTAGTCCGCGTACCCTTCTTACGAGCCCCGCGGCAGGGGTCGTTGGCCCCCAGAATGGTACGACGTCGCCACTAATTAAAGTATATTTTATTGTTCCCCTAACTATTACTATCAATACAGACATGGCGGGCTGACACGAATGCGGGCAAATAATAATTATATTAATTACATTTTATTTTTATTCCTATGCCGCTATAACTACGAGCTACGAGGAATTATTGTAAGGTGTGCAACTGTGTATCTAGTTTTTGCTCCTAGTGTGCATCTTGCGTTAGTTTTCGCTGTGTGCGTGAACAATTTAAGTTATATTTACTTGTGGCTAAGTAATAACAGCCGCACGGGTCGATCGATCAGGTTAAGCTACGCTTGCCGCGGTTGGTCCGAGGATGGGTGAACATCTTTACATACTAAGACTCCTCCGAGCCTCGGAAAGCACGTTAAGGCATTGGTATCAGCTGTCATTCGTAGATCTTTGACACGGTTCGTCAGAAACCCGAAAGTCTGACAACCAGTCCTTACCAAGGGGTATCGTATTACTCAGTAACTGGGTTGTGGAGTTCAGATAGGCACTCGCTCCATGTAAAATACTGGTACTCCCAACTTTACTATGTTGGGGTCAGCTTTCAGTCTAACTGGATGCTGAATAACAGTATTTTACATGGAGCGACTGCCTATCTGACCTCCATAACCCGTTGGGTAATACAAACCTCTTGGTAAGACTGATTGTCAGACTTACGGACTTCTGACGACCTGTAACGACTGTCAAAGATCCACGAATGACAGCCGGGACCATGTAAAAATCACCCATCCACGGACGAACCGCGGCACGTTTAGCTACACCTGATCGATCGACCCGTGCGGCTGTTATTACTTAGCCACGAGCCCCTTAAGACCAACCGTCATTGTATCTATTTCAATTGATAAGCGAATATTGCTAATGTATGACCAATTGCTTCTTCAGACGTTATCTAGTAAAGTTGGACTTTTAATCATCACCCTTCTTCACAGTTTTCTTGGGGGTCGGCACAGCTTAGGTACCAACTTCTTCTTGCATACATCTCTGTTATCTATCATGTTGGACCATCAATATTTTGAAACAAAGGTACTTAAATCTAGTGCAAACAAATCCCCTAGTTATTAAAAGATAGGTTCATCTATTGTTAAAAACTGTCATGCCTACATTATACGGACATCGCCGTTGATTATCGCGTTGAAGGACGATAACCGTAGGTGTAGCCACCACTTACGGCGATCATTTGACCGAATTTTGACCGAAAGTAACTATCGCGATGTTTAAAGCGTTTATATAGGAGCATTGACGTTGACGTATAATGTGGCCCCGTCACCACAGAAGCATATTATAAACGCCACAAGCGTCGTATCGTACGTATCCGTTCTTGCATCATTCATTCGCGTTCTTACTTCCATTCACTGTTGAACAATAGACTAATTAACGTTATATCCAATCTACCTCATTGTTATTTATATTATTTTATATAGACATTATAATTATTATTGTTTTCCATCCGTGCAGACTGTTGTTGCGAATTTGCAGTGTGTTTTTATCTAAAGGCAAAAGTGATTGACTGATATATCAACGCACAGCACAAACCGCTGGGTCTAGAGATTCCAAATTTGGCACGTAGGTTCCTTATGAAGTCTAAGGGTGCACTAAGAAAGGATTTGTCAAAATTCACGCCCTAAAGGGTTGAAACGGGGGTCCAAAGTTTGTATGAAAAATCTTATTCCTTGAGTTAATAGACTTGAGACTTCCACGCGGGCGAATCTGCGGGAAAAAGCTAGTTTATCATAAACGAATACAAGGTTTATTGTAAATAGAACATCTTGATGTCGTTGAAACTAGAGTGTAAGTATTGATCTAGATTGAGATACCTATACTTACTTTATTATTTGTTTATTGCCTCTAATGGCTGGTTTACACAGTGCGAGCTGCTAGTCAGCAGCTTATTACAGTAGATAGCTGCTCGCACTGTGTACTCGCAGTAGCTCATGTTGATGTCACTGGCGAGCTATGTTGCCAAAAGTGTCCGAACTATGCGAGTGACGTGCGAGCTGCTGCCATGCGAGTGATGGTTCCCCATCACTCGCATTGTGAGCGAGACCAAACCAGAAATCGCGAAAAAAATTTTTCACAGCTGATTTTTTTTCGCCATTTCAGGTTTGGTCCCTTATTAAAAGTTGTTCATAATGATGAGTACAATGACTCCTTTAAAAGTTGCCACTGTTTACACTTACACCCTGTATACAGAGATATCGTCATTCATACCGAAATCCGCAAAATACAAATGATAGGAGATAGATTTGTCATACTTAACATTCATAAACTGCCTCTTGACTTGTCCACTAGTTGACTGACTGACAATATCTGGCTATCAAAGCAACACTAGTCCACAATACAATGAAGGACGATGCTAACAATATTGTTATAACGATCGCTTTGTCATCTCTAGTCGAATCTTAGCCGTCTTAGGCCGAGTGTAGATGACACACGTTTCGCTTAGAACGGTTGGATTGTTTCGAGACGTTCATATAGCAACGAGAGCTCCATTCAAGAGGTTTAAATTCGTGTAAGCTTGATAAGCAAGACTGAGGCTTATTCTGTTACGTCTTTGTAATAATTTCGTCGCGTATGTTCTGTTAAATGGGTAGGTTTCTTATTTAGGGTGATAGGAGCAGTTGGTGCTTTTATGCATTGACATAAACTCTGTCTTCATCAACTCGTTCATGTTCAGTCAACTCATCAAACATTACATGCCGCTGCTTTTTCGGTTATGGAAGAGCTCGTGGCTATGTAATAACAGCCGCACGGGTCGATCCATCGGGTTTAGCTATTACGCTTGCTGAGGGTTGATCAGTGGATGGGTGACCATCTTGAGATACCGAGACTCCTCCGTGCCTAGGAAAGCTTCTCAAGCCGTTGGTCCGGCTGTCATTCGTTTATCTTTGACAGTATTTACGGGTCGTCAGAAGCCCAAAAGTCTGACAACCACCAAGGGGTATCGTATTATCCAGTTACTGGGTTGTGGCGGTCAGATAGACAGTCAGTTCAGCTGCATCCAGTTAGACTGGAAGCTGACCCCAACATAGTTGGGAAAAGACTAGGCAGATTGATTTTTTTCGATTATGGACACCTTCTTCGATTATGCGTATACAGCGTCCGTCTGTCTGCCTACAGTTGCCACTTCTACCACACCCTATTATACTTTTCGGTACAGTTTTATACAGTCTTCACTTCGCACGCCGCCGCCTCTCGTATATTTTCTTACGACAACTAATACGACATTATAATATCTATTTTCATACAAATAACATCAAATATGGCTTGACAGATGGTATAATTCAGTGCGACGCGACGTGTACATATTCTTATTTATAGTGCCTCCTGTCAACCGACGTTCGTTCGGAGAAAAAAACGTATTAAAATATATTGCGTTTAACTTCCTTTGCGTTTTGCACGAAAAAAAACGAAGAAATGTTATACACATAACTCTCTCATTTTCTTGGAAGTTGATTTACAATTGCTTTGTTGAATTTGTTTATTTTTGTTAACAAAATTAAAACGGTTCCGTACATTTTAGCGGTTTAATGATGTTACTAAGAATGAGTGATACAAAACACGCGTACGACATACGTGTTTAGTTTATGTTCTTTATATTTCTTTATCATATTACTGTTTTGCATAAAATTAAGCTGTACCTAATAATGTTCACTAAATTCCCTAATGTTTTTTTCAGCAGTACTCGACAGTACACATAATATTATTTGTGTTTCCGTGTTCCCGAAACTCAGCTTAACAATGCATTCCTTTTTTTTTCATACAAAATAAAGCTAAATAGAAGAGTATCATTTAATTCTCCAAAGGCCAGTGAAAGCGGAGTCGCAGTTGAAATTTTATTATTTCGGTTCTCAGAAAACGAAATTAAAATATTTCTTTGGCTTGCGTTTCGTATATGGCGTCGTGAACCCTATGACAGACAGACAGACAGGACAGCGGCCGGCTGGGAACGATATATTATAATTATAATAAAAATATGATTTAAGTGTACTGATTTAACTTTTCGTTCTGTGATTTTACACAACATACCTTATATTACAACAAAATTGATGTTATTATTATCAATATCAATTTTTTTAGTGTTTAAATTGTTTCATCGTTAATTTTAATCGGTTCTATTAACACACATTCAGTTTATATCACGCGATTGATGCAATAGTTGAACTGCTAACATAACAGCTATTGTAATAAGAATGCAAACGTGCGACAGACAGACAGTCGTGCGACTAAGTCGCGGGTCGCGTGTGCCGCCGAATCGCCAGCTGTGGTGCTACAATAAAGTTGAAATAAAACTTTTTGCTGGCTTCCGCCTCGGGGGTCGGCGGCGTAAACGTACATTTTTATGAATACTTAAACTAATAATTAACGCCGCACTTAGTCGCGCTTAGAACACTGTTTACGACTAAATTTTCTTCGAATCCATTGTTTTGTTATATCTAAAGAGCGTTGCGGTCCATTTTCCGAGCGGCTCATTATACCGTATCAGACACGTGCCAGTTTTGCGCACCATATTTTTAAATGGCAACATTTTATTTTTACTAATTATAATAATTAATGGTTTTGCTGTACGCTGGCATAGCGCATTGTGCGTTGCTCCGCGAAACTATAGTCAATTAAAATGAGGTTGCTTTATTCGAATGCATTATCTTTGAGTTATCTGCATACAATGATAGTTGCTATTGAAATTGCTCGTTTTGGTGCAGCAGAACTCAGACGAACACAGAAGTTAATAATCAGCCGGTCGATTCTGTAAAAATCTCACCGTGAAAACTTAGGTGAAGCGAGTTTGTTTTTGCTAGGAATTGACACTATTGACAGCTCACTCCACGCTCACTTCACCTAAGTTTTCACGGTGAGATGGTTACAGAATCGCACTGCTGGTGAAGTGTATACTTTAAGTAAACTGTCAATTCCTAACATCAGTTCGGAAGTTCATTTACAATTTTACAGAATCGCTCTATATGTCAATTTTAAAGGTATTAAACCTGCATTGCATTGCACGGTAAAGCTCGTGGCTAAGTAATAACAGCCGCAAGGGTTGATCCATCAGGTTAAGCTACGCTTGCCGGGGTTGATCCGTGGATGTGTGACCATCTTTACATATATACCGAGACTCCTGCGTGCCTCGGAAAGCAGTAAAATAATTATACAAGCTACAAATAAGCACAAATTTAGCTTTACTGATAAGAACCCAGTCAGGAAGGAATATCAGGAAAACTTTTTTACAACTAAAATTACTGAAAAAAAACCGGCCAAGTGCGTGTCGGACCACGCACAATGAAGAGATCCTTAGGATGAATTTACCACAAGAAAAAACTTAACTTTCATTATAGTTCAAAAATGTTCTCCCTTATCTACATGGATATATACGTAGGGTCACGGTCAATTCTCCAACAGCAATAAATTTGTAAACGCAAAAAAAAATGTGGTAAAAAAACTACAAAAATTACTATTTTGGACTTCTTCATTTAGGTGCTTGTGCTGTGAGACCTTGCTTCTTCTCGTTTATGATTGTAGGTCAACGAGATCTAGATACCGTATAAGTTTTGATGTATTTGCGAGCATCAAAATACGTACATATAGACCTATTTGATATTAATTTCAACTTGATAACTCCACGCGTTCCTGAGAAAAAGCACCTTGACAGACTGACTGACAGACAGACAGATAGATGAGCAACGAAGTGATCGTATAAGGGTTCCGTTTTTTGCTTTTGAGGTACGGAACCCTAAAAAACCGGCCAAGTGCGTGTCGGACTTAAAATTATAGTTGATAAACATGTTCTCATTGTTCTCCCATATATTCCAACAGTAAATGTAAGTTTGTACTCACAATATTGAGAGATTTACCATATTATTTTAAGACCACAAACTTCATATAGATTTTCCTGTAATCTACAGCTAAAGAACTAGTTTTCTGTATTTTTTTAAAAATTTTAGGCTCAGCAGTTTCGGAGATACAGGGAATTTTCGTCTATTTTCTTAAATAACTTTAAAACGATTTATTCTATACTTATAAAAAAAAAAATTTTGGGACCCTCACAATATTTCATTTGATATGTCACACGGTGCAGTCTGCAAAACTTTTTTTTTTAATTTTCCCCTAAAAGTGACCCCCATTTTCAAAATTAATTTATTTACTTTTAGCTGTACGTGTTTGAGTCACAGAAAACCATTTATGTGTACCAAATTTCAACTTTATCAGCCATCTCGTTACCATAACACAAGCATTAGGTTGCTTAGCTTGGGACTAGATGGCGTTGTGTGAAATGTCTAAGGATATTTCTAGGGCCGGCAGACTAAAGTACATAAGTCAAAAAGTCACACTTTTCAGGAACAACTAAAAACTATATAAAAAAATAACGTTAAATTATAAATTCAAATTTATTGGAATATTGAGATGTTTTTAATTAATGCTAACATGTACTTATGTATAATTTGACATAAATATAATAAAAAGCGATTTTAGTGACTTATGTAAGAAAGAACACTATGTACATAGTAGGTATTTGTGACTTAAGTGTATGAGAACAGTACATTTCATTTTAAATTATATTCTACTTAACAAACAAAAGCTACTTCTATGAACGTAAAATTAATTTACTATGCATCATTTAATACTAGGCTATATTTATATTTTTTATTGATGAATAAATACTTCATTTATTCATCTTCTTCACTATTTAAAATATCGGGGTCAGTATTACGTATATTGCTTACAGTGGGCAAATCTAAATAAAATCTATGAAAAACATCGGGTAATAAGGAGAGTAAAGAAATGAGATCATCTTTTTAGGGTTCCGTACCAAAATGGTAAAAAAGGAACCCTTATGGTGAGACTCAGTCTGTCTGTCTGTCTTTCTGTCTGTCTGTCTGTCACAGCTGGATATCTCAAGAACTACTAATGCTATCAACTTGAAATTTGGAACAGTTTTAGACAACGTTTACCCAACTATTTTGCAAATAAGAAAGAAAGAAAAATATTTATGTTTTTTTTTGCAACAGGGACTGAAAGGGGGTCTCAAAAATTCAAATTGCGGGTACTAGGGCATGTGGGGTATCATATGAAAGAGCGCTGTTTGCACATTCTCAAATATTTTTTTTCTTTTTTTTTTAGGCCGCGTAGTTTTCGATTTTTGATGAAAAATGTAAAAAAAATACCGTTCCCCCCCCCATTATCTCCGAAGTTTGCAAAGCGAAAAATCTGAAATTATTCTACGTGATAGAAGTTTATGTAAAGATTACAGGAAAAATAAAACGATGTCTCTAAATAGCACACTTTTTAAGAAATTCATTTCTCGATTCATAAACATGACGCCAGTGTGGCCTGCTGATGTGGAAGGCATTGGTTCTTCTTCCACCATTGTACCTATAGATTGCTGTTCATTTTGTTCTCCTTAAAATAAAATATAGGTACTGTAACGGCTAGTAAAATAATAATTTTCAATGACTTATTTATGATTGATACTAAAATTAACGAATCACTGATGATTTCTAATAAAACTAACTACAAATCAAACATGGCAAACTTACCTTCAACATTTGCGTTTCTCCTCATCACCATCTCAACTAATTTCTTTCCTCGCTGACAATCCCTAGTAATTTGCAATATTTTTAACTAAAATATTACACATCACAACCGTTCTTTTAATCAATCTGAGCAAAACTAAGTCTACTAGTGACCCAAATCTTAACACTTAATTTTTTCGTAAGCAATAAATAATAATTTTAGTACCTACCCTTGAGTTAAACATCGAGATAACGCGATGCACTTAACGTTCCTAATAACATAAGTCACGTTCTGTATTCATGAAGTCCGAGAGCGTCAAGTGTTCCTTTTAACATAACTCAACTTATGTGTTTTATAACGTCGCAAGATTCATGCGAATCAAGAGGTTGAAAATGGACGCCACTTAGATTCAAGCCCGAACAAGCGAATATGACTTATGTGCTTTAGTCTGCCGACGTATTGATTTAAATTAATAATTTTGGTACAAAGAAAAAATATAGCAATTTTTGACTTATGTGCTTTAGTCCGCCGACCCGACATTTATTATTATTTATTATTATTATTTACTTAAGCGGTCCATTAGATTCGGAGCAAATTGACTGTGACAGAAGGACAGACAGACACACGATTGATCCTATAAGGGTTCCGTTTTTTCCTTTTGAGGTACGGAACCCTAAAAAAGCACTAATCTAATTTCAGAGCTGCCAATAACAAAAAACCCTTCTTGTATCTTTCCTTCCGAAACTTGTCAAGATATCTGTCAACACATTTGTGGTTTGTAAACACGGCACTTTTCCAGTTTACACTGACCTCTCATTGTAAGGAAACCCTTTACAATGCTAGATCAGCTTATACTGGAAATGTATAGCTAGATCTGTAGCCGTGCGTACCTACAGTCACGATATGTATGTACTAGCAAATGTATGGCCGGGCCGTAAAGACACATTGTCTTACGTTGATGGTATTCCGCTATTAAAGAAAAAGGGCGACATCTGTCGTCGAAGCGAGGTATTAATTCGACATGTTCAGACAGGGCTGTCGAAAATATTTCCGAAGAATTTTATGAAAATAAAATTTTTTTTTTTTTTTTGGTTTAATTTTTTGGCATGAATTTATATATAATTTTCGTCAATTATCATAAATGTCAGGTAAATTCACGAATTAATAGTTATAAGTACCATTTAAACCTACAAATAAACTTTCAATGCAATTATTAGGTGATGCTGATGATGCAACATAATGAAACTCAATAGATTTTTTTTCTCGAGTCAATCAATCTGAATAGCCTTTTCCCAACTATGTTGGGGTCGGCTTCCAGTCTAACCGGATGCAGCTAAATACCAGTATTTTACATGGAGCGACTGCTTATCTGACCTCCACAACCCAGTAACTGGGTAATACGATACCCCTTGGTAAGACTGGTTGTCAGACTTTCGGGCTTCTGACGACCCATAACGACTGTCAAAGATCCACGAATGACAGCCGGGACCAACGGCTTAACGTGCTTTCCGAGGCACGGAGGAGTCTCGGTATGTAAAGATGGTCACCCATTCACTGACCAAACCCGGCAAGAGTAGCTTAACCTGATGGATCGAACCGTGCGGCTGTAATAACTTAGTCACGAGCTCCTCCACGAGATTTTTTTTCTACGAGTAAAATCATAAAATTATTCTATGGCATCCTTGTAGCACTCCTACAGGTGCATTTAACACAATGAAGACAAATAAAAGAAGCGCGGGTGTGAATTAAATTAATAACATAGTAAGGGGGGGGGGAGAACCTGTCTCTGTGGGGGAATGGAGGGGAACGCGAACGATTGTATGACCGTTAATTCCTGATCAGTTTTAGTCAATTTGTTGTTTATTTTGTTTAATTAATAATTGTTTAAGACTGCAGATTAATGATACGTGTGCGTGCTGTGTTCATTTTCTCAAACTTGGTGTTGACTTTGATTCCCAGGAATTGTTATTTGGTTTTACTAGGGACTTTCTATATTGGACACATTTTAAGACCTTAATATTAGGTAATTAAGTCCAGTATAAAAAGTCTCAAGTGTGGCTCTCCTAGTAATAAATTGACGATCATTATAATGGTCCAACTGCCATTTAATAAGTTACTCGTATGTTATATCTATAATCTAAACTAATAATATTATTTTATAAAGAGAAAAGATTTCATTTTAATGGAGAAATTAAAAAAATACTTAACTTTTCTCCTATAGAAAACTACATTATCAGTAACATGTGCTGTATTTCATTTTTAGAAATATTAGAGATGCTTACGAAAATTGCAATAGTGTAACCCAAGGTATCAAAAATCTGCCTATATAAGGCATTATACTCATCATTTTGAACAACTTTTACTATGGGACCAAACCTGAAATCGAGAAAAAAAATCAGTAGGCCCATATAATTTCTACATCAAACTCGTCAAAATGTACTGAAAAGCTGATTTTTTTTCGTGATTTCAGGTTTGGTCCCATAGTAAAAGTTGTTCAAAATGATGAGTACAATGACCCCTTAAGAAGTTTAGTGTAAACAAAAATAATGTTGTATACAACGTGTAACGTTAAATGCGCAAAACCTCTTAAGGGGTCACTGTACTCATCATCAAGAACAACTTTTACTATGGGACCAAACATGAAATCGCCAAAAAAAAATCAGCTGTTCAGTACATTTATGTTGGCATAATTTGTCAAAATGTACTGAACAGCTGATTTTTTTTTGGCGATTTCATGTTGTATAGATGTGGTTTCTTACGATTTCTACGCGAACGAAGTCACGGGCAGAAGCTAGTATACAGAATAAAATATAGGTACTTAGACAATATTCTAAGTACTGAAAGATTCAATCAATCAATACGACTAATCAAACTATCACACGACACGACATGACAACACTCACAACGAATCCAAGTCAGTTCCCTTTAGTCTTCCATTGATGAAGAATGGTATTACATAATAAACGTGATACAGAGGCAAGTGGATAATTTAATAGAATAATAAATGTTAACATCCGTATTAAGAGTACTAGGGGCATCGCATTGTATTGAAGCGGCAACAATGAGCACGGCGAGGATAAAAGTACACGTATTACTTTACTGTACAGTCGGGAAAAAAATCTTAAAGCGCGACGACATCATACAACTCGACACGTGCTCTCGAGAACGCTTCAAACACGCAAAGGCAACACCGACCTGTCGACCGTTGAAAGAACGCGTTCCAAACTCGAAATTTAAATTTTTCTTTAGCACCGTTAATTTAATAAAATGCAAGATGTTCATTAAGACTTTTTTTCACAACCGTACTTATACGACAGATTCGTTCCGCCGTCGGACAATTAATATTAATTAAGATTTAAATTGGTCTAATTACATAGAGCCCAGCCCATCTCCAGCAGGCAAGCGGGCTATTCTTTGAGTGCAGCCGAAATATTAAACAAAAGTGTTACGATTTTTTCTCATATAATATTCAGTAGTTAAACAAACCACCCTTTATAGCAAAGGAAAGTTTATTTTAGCGCTTGTTTCAATTTGAATACCTCTCATGTTTTTCATTATTTATAAATAAATATTTAATCATTTTGCATATTTCATTGATGATATTTTGCTTCCAGGTAAGTACTTAATACGCATCAACAACCAAAAATCCATCGGGAAAAAGGTAAGTGCTTCCGATCCGCAGATAAACCAACTGAAATCGACATAAAACTGAAATGAGACTACAATGTTTTATACTTATTAATGTAAGTATCAATCAATCTGCCTAGCCTTTTCCCAACTATGTTGGGGTCGGCTTCCAGTCTAACCGGATGCAGCTGAATACCAGTATTTTACATGGAGCGACTGCCTGTCTGACCTCCACAACCCAGTAACTGGGTAATACGATACCCCTTGGTAAGACTGGTTGTCAGACTTTCGGGCTTCTGACGACCCGTAACGACTGTCAAAGATCCACGAATGACAGCCGGGACCAACGGCTTAACGTGCTTTCCGAGGCACGGAGGAGTCTCGGTGTGTAAAGATGGTCACCCATCCACTGACCAACCCCGGCAAGCGTAGCTTAACCTGATGGATCGTCCCGTGCGGCAGTTATTACTTAGCCACGAGCTCCTCATTAATGTAAGTATGTATCTTGTTAATTAAATACAGTGCACTTTCCCCAAAGCCTGATTAAAAATTGTTGTTGTTCAAATAATTATCGGTTTTGTATTCCCCAATTTCATGGCTTGATTTTCCGCCCGTATGCTTTCGGAATGTACAGAGCCATGTTTAAAGTTCAGATATAAAATACAGGTTGTTACTTTTCGCTTAATTAAAACAGCAGTCTCGCGTTGTATGAGCAGATTTTACTAAAACGTCATACAATGTGCTTAAAGTTTTTTTACAAGGTGTTTTGTAAGCGTTGCCGCGATTACCCCTTTCACGTGTCCCCCGCACGACGCTTTTATTTTATGCAGCTGACTGTACTTATGTTTATCTGCGCGCGCCGCCGCGTAGCCTTTAATAACAGCAACACTAGCCGAGTGTAACCGACTCTTTCAGACGCAACTGAAAATATTTAGTGTCTACCTCGTGTCTAATAAGTTCCGTAGGTCATGTTTTTTTTTTACCCGACTACAGCTAAGCCATAAGGAAGGGTTATGATTTTAGCAGTCTATGTATGTATGTAAGTATGTATTTACGTGTGTTCCACCGTAGCGCCTAAATTACTGAACGGATTTTGATGAATGAGGTGTCGATAGATTCGTAATAATGGTCCGGGTGACATAGGCTACATACATTTTTCCTAAATTTAATATGGTGGACTTTACACGTAATTTCTGACCTCGAAAAATCATGACATGTTTGGTATCAAAAGAAAGGTCTTGACGAGCACATTACAAATATATATACCTATGTCATTATTGTTTAAGTAAATAAATATTTTGAACTTTTTAGATCAATTTTATTTTTGCGTAGTGGGGCATAGACTTATAAAAAAAGATGGACTCCGCGCCACGCATATCGAAAGTGAAGCACAGTAAGTATGCCGGACCGTTTGTACAAACACGCCTCGCGCACACATTTACATCATAGTATGCCGGCTGGCCGCCATTACGTGACACGAGCGACGCCGTCTTTGCAGGTACTCAAATCATGCACACAAAGATCGGTACGGTGCTTCACTTTCGATATTCGTGGCGCGGAGTCCATCTTTTTTATAAGTCTATGTAGTGGGGTTACAGTTTTTTTAAACTTTATTCTTGTTAATGTTGATGACAAAATTGTTATATTACAATACATGTCTGATTCTAGCGACTGGTTATTTAAACTACCACATTGATTTGGTATTAATATGCAAGTGTCATATTCACGTCTTCCCAAAAGTGCTTAACTGTATCCATATTGTTTATGGGTTTAATCAATTACCAATTAGCTACTCGTTCACAAAATGACGATCGAGATAATTCGCGCGGCATTACGCTTGCGGTACCCAAAACATGTACACTTATGCGCGCTGGTTTGTATTGTCCCTCAATTTAGCGCACCGCTTTAGTGGATCATTGAGCACTGCAAAGCTTTGGGTTAGCGCGACAAAAGTGCTAGATCTCTCCCTTTTAATGGCGCGTTGGAAATGTTTTTAGTCTTGTGACGTCATGCAACCCTTTGTCGGCGCCCGCGATCATTTTGTCGCGTTCCGACGACGCGTTTGAATAAATGTATCGCGAGATGTATTATAAGTGCCTCAATTATATAGCATTATCGTTTTATATATTTGTGTTGGGGAAGCTTTAACGAGCGATGCTCACGCTCACTATTACCTGCCATGTACCTATTATGTACTGCTCAATTTGAGCTTTGTATTCTGTCATTTACTTTTGACTTTAATTCGAAACAAGTGACTGTGATCTATGATTGTAGGTTATTTATACTTTTACTAGTTGAACCGACAGACGTTGTCCTGTCTTAGCTATGAATATTCTAATGTAAACGCGCGAAGTTAAAATAGTCGTTAAGTTTTTAGAAATTTTTCAATTTTCTGCGCAATTTTCCTTTCCGTAAGAACCTTCTACAAAGTATTAGAAAACTTGAAAAAAAAAAGATGAATGAAATCGGTAAAGTCGTTCTTAAGTTATGGCATGACCATGAGAAATAGGGATTCATCTATCTATTACAAATAAAAAGAGAAGTCCGGAGTGACTGACTGACTGACTGACTCATCAACGCCCAGCCCAAAAACTTGAACCTAGAAAGCTAACATTTTGCACAGAGGTATCCTTTACAATGTAGACAAGGAATAATTCAACATTTCCAGGTAGTACGTTCCTTTGGGATATTTTCCGAAACACACGGCGAAGCCGCGGGCGAAAGCTACTTTTAATGAGAGGTTTTTCTGATTCAGTTTCTTCTAATTTAATTCGAAATAATGTAGTAGGTATATTGAAGTGGAAGCTCTCGCTTCTATAATTTTCACATATTCCAGTCAGCCTCTCAATTATTTTCTAATTGTCAAATCTACCATTCTGTTCGTGGGAGCGATTGGGGAACAGTTTTGTGGTAGCGTTGCGGTTTAAGACTGATTTAACTGATTCATTTGAGTTAAACAGAAGCTAGCGTACCGGAGCTGGAGGTACGACGGAATTGCTAATGGAATGGGCCGTACGCTTCCGGCTATGATGGTACCTACAATACATGTTCTTATATAATGTCGGCATCTTCGAATGCTTGGTTTGTTTAACTATAGCCTGTTAGGTGTTTAGGTTAGGTTTAATCTGTGCGATGTGTAAGTAGGTAGTGGTTGTTAGGGTTCCGTACCAAAATGGTAAAAAGGAACCCTTATGATACGACTAAGTCTGTCACAGCTGGAAGTCTCAAGAACTACTAATGCTATCAACTTTAAATTTGGAACATTTTTAGATGACGTTTGCTTCACTATTTTGCAAATAAGAAAGCTTTTTTATATTTTTGCAACTGGGACTGAAAGGGGGTCTTAAAAATTCGATGTACGGCTATTAGAGCATGTGAGGTACCATATGAAAGAGCGCTGTTTGCACATCTTAAACATTTTTTTTCTTTTTTTAAGCCGCATAGTTTTCGACTTGATGAAAAATGTAAAAAAAAATACCTTATCTCCGAAGTTTACATAGAGAAAAATCTGAAATTATTTTATATGATAGAAGTTTATGTCAAGATTACAGGAAAAATAAAACGATGTCTCTAAATAGCACACTTCTTCAGAAATCGGAACGAAACCCTCAGTGCGCGAGTCCGACTCGCTCTTGACCGATTTTTTTTAAAGATGTATTTTAGCACTTTGTCCTTGATTTGGTGTAAGTTTTTTAAGATTTTGAAGGTCGGTGATATATTAATATTTTTAGATTTCCAAACACGTCCATATACTTACTTAATTGTTAATGAAATCATGACCTTTAGATAGGAAATCATTGTAAAGAGAAATTACGTTCAAATTCAAAAACTGAAACTCTTGAACAAAAATGTCTGTATCTTTTTATTTTAACTGAAATACCTTGATAAGAATGTCATCGCGGCCATTCGCGGAAAAAAAATGTCTACTTATCTCCACAAATTACCTTTAGTTATACGAATAAATTGACAGGTATTTTGACCGAAGTGTAATTTGTGGGATATCTAGTTTTAGTGGGCCTGTAATAAAGTTGAAAAGTGGTTCACCGCAAATTTCCGCGATGGTACGTGAAAGCTACTCAATCCATTAACGCTAACAATTAGTCCCTTGTTCGGACGCACGAAAAAAAGCGTAACTCTGCAAATATTTTTTGATCGTAACCTAATATCGGACATTCGGTCACAAAAATCCGGCCGAACCTAGTTTCGTCCAAGGTTTTCCTTACATAATAATGGGGCCATTACAGTAATAGAAAATTGATACATTGTTTACATAGTGCTAATTAATTGTATTGGCTAATTATCATATCGAATGACCGAAGCTTTAGGGTGATCGGTTTCCAAACAGGAGGTCACGGGCTGGAGGAAAAAATGGAAATAAAAAACCGGCCAAGTGCGAGTCGGACACGCGTACAAACGGTTCCGTACCAATTCAATCTTCCTAGCGTTTTCCCAACTATGTTAGGGTCGGCTTCCAGTCTAACCGGATGCAGCTGAATACCAGTATTTTACATGGAGCAACTGCCTATCTGACCTCCACAACCCAGTTACTGGGTAATACGATACCCCTTGGTAAGACTGGTTGTCAGACTTTTGGGCTTCTGACGACCCGTAACGACTGTCAAAGATCCACGAATAACAGCCGGGACCAACGGCTTAACGTGCTTTCCGAGGCACGGAGGAATCGCGGTGTGTAAAGATGGTCACCCATCCACTGACCAACCCCGGCAAGCGTAGCTTAACCTGATCGATCGACCCGTGCTGCTGTTATTACCCCATTATCTATAAAAACGGCAAAAAAATCACGTTTGTTGTATAGGAGTATGTAAATATTTATTTTATTCTGTTTTGTTTAGTATTTTTTGTTATAGCGGCAGCAGAAAACTACTGAAACTTGTGCACCCCATTTTAAATCTTTAAAATTACTTACTATGCCAGCTATGTACATCTACGAGACAGCTTTGTTTGTTAAAACTAATACACACCTTTTTCAAAAATTATCCGATGTAAAAAAGACTCCAATGCGATCTCAATACATAAATCAATTATGCGATATAAAATGCAGAACCTCGTTGATGAAAAAGAGTTTTTTTGGAATGGCTTCGAAAATTTACAATAAAATACCAGATAATTTAAAAAATATTCCCATAGCAAAGTTTAAGAAAGCTCTCTCCTCGCTACTAATTGAAAAATGTTACTATACTGTTCCAGATTTTATAAATGATAATTTTAATATTTTTTTAGTTTATTTTTGTTTTTATTTAGTTTTTAAGTATTTTAGTTTTAATTCCATTTTTTTACTTTATATTTGTACGCCTTCACGGCAAAACGTAGCGCCCAAATATGTTAACCTAACACCTTTATACCTATGTTTTACAAATAAATGTTCTGATTCTGATTCTGATTCTGAAATTCTGATTCAGAAATACATCATCTGTGAAAATTTCAACTGTTCATGAGATACAGCCTGGTGACAGGCGGACAGACAGACAGACAGACGGACAGCGAAGTCTTAGTAATTGGGTCCCATTTTACGATTTGGGTACGGAACCCTAAACAAAGAAATCGTCATGTTCAGAGAAGTACCTACCTAAAAAAATTATTAAAAAAAAACACATGATGACAAAAATGATCTATTCATGTCGGGAAAGCATCAAGGCACCGACGTTTAGAGCCAACGAATTAATTCGTTCTTTAAGCTAAAGGCAGGTTAAGCCTGAGAAAATGTTTGCGAAAAAATTGTTTATTTTAGTATACGGAAATTCAAAGCACAACTTTCGTTTTTTGACAGTCGTACGAAATAGCTTTTTTTTAAATCTGCACACCAATCTAAGCCCCTGACTGTACATAAGTAGTATTTGTTATCGTTAATTAAAGTCGCCCCTATGACCATGTTTGTAAAACTATATGGCATATAACGCTATCTATAATTCTAAGGCAAATAATTAAACACCTTAAAGTCAACCAAGAATCTTATTAAAATTAAATACATAATAATTACCCAGTACCTACTTAAGTTATTCCGACTCAAATGATCGTTGGTTTAGAAAGTGCATACAGAACATGGATACACAGGAAAATTAAAATAGAACAGTAGTTTTCACGTAAATAATACAATTTTCAGCAAGTTTTTGGAATAAAACGTATAACCAAAAAGACAAGGCACCAATCAGAGACGCGTACCCCAAGCCAAATGTCAGCCAGGCCATGCCATTGGTCAACAATTGGCGATAAATTCGAATTTTGAATACGAACTGTCAACAGACGGACTGGTGGACAAATAAAGATCCCTTGAGACAAGACTGACAAAGACAAAGTTGTCCATGTTCAGTCTATCAGTTTTGGAGCACGCTCTGTATGCAAATACAGTCAGGTTTGCACGTTGTCAAATCGTAACACCCGAAAAGAAAAATCTTCTCTCTTTATTAAAGGTACAGTGGGCTGCATCAATTGGGTACCAAGTTGCATTAAAATTTTAATACAACGGGGGTACCCAATTGAAATTGATGCAGCCCACTGAACAAGTCCGAAATGGGCTGCAGTCAGCAAACTGCAAGCGACACTGTTTTCTATGAATCAATATAGATATTTATACGTGTCGTTTGCATCCTTGTCAAATTTCAGGGTGTGGTACTAGACCATAAAACCGAACAACTGTCTCCATGCGACCAACATCGTAATCGCAAAAAAGTTTACAACTGTCCCTTATAAAACTTCAATACCTACTCGACGTAGATATATGGGACGGCTGATTATTATTTTTTCACACCACCTGCTCGAAAATGTCAAATTATATGTCAAGCAACCTTAACCTAAAGTGAGTCATTAGTGGCCGGGGGCACAGCCGGTCAATAATGTTGTACTGGATTTCATTATGACCCGCTGGTCAATAATGTGATTTGAATTTGGAATCTCACATGCTCAGCTAAATTGGCAGTATAGTACTAACAAACACCTTTTGGTGCCAGAAAGAGGAAAGCTATTCTCGAAACCCTTACTACGCGTGGATGATATTCTCGATTTCCTACAAAATCATAACGACTGCTTCTTCATATCGTTGCCATGTTTTCGAAGACATAATATTGTAAGAATAATTAGATAACTACGAACCATTTTTCATTTTTTTTTTTTTTTTTTTTTTTTTCATTTTGGAACGAAGTTCCTTATCGCGCGTTGTGAAAGGGGGCTAGACGGAAAAAAGTCTCACGAAAAGTTTTCACGACACTTTTTGCTATAGGTAGCTATTGTAAGCCGTGCGGCGTGCGCATGTTTCTCTGTCTGTCTCTCTCTCTCTCTCTTATAGAAAGCAAGCCAGATATTTTCATTTCTATTTCCCATTGAACAGTGTGGTGTCGCGATGATGATGATGGTGATGATGATGATGATGATGATGGTGATGATGATGATGGTGATGATGATGATGGTGATGATAATGATGATGGTGATGATGATGATGATGATGATGATGATGATGATGGTGATGATGATGGTGATGATGATGATGATGATGATGATGATGATGATGATGATGATGATGATGATGATGATGATGATAAGTATAAAAATAAAATTTTGTTACAATTCCTTCACTAATTAATCGAAAGGAACATGGTGATGATGATGTGTGATGATGATGATGATGATGATGATGATGATGATGATGATGATGATGATGATGATGATGATGATGATGATGATGATGATGATGATTATGATGATGATGATGATGATGATGATGATGATGATGATGATGATGATGATGATGATAAGTATAAAAATAAAATTTTGTTACAATTCCTTCACTAATTAATCGAAAGGAACTTCGTTCCATCCGGGTGTCCCTTGACACCTCTCAAGTTTTTTTTTTTTTAAATTACACATCAACATCTATAAACGTACCAAATAAAAACTTAACTTTATCTTTGCACAACTGGACTAATGTCTCAAATGTTACCATTAACTTCAATTAATATGTAAGTGCATATAACTAACTAGTTCTAAATATTATATTCTTACTGTTTGTTTATTTAATAAATACTTTGTTTTTCGTACTATGGCTATTATTTTCTCACAGTAGGTGTAAAAAGTAGAGTATCCTCCTCTGGGCTAAAGGTGTCTTTGCCTTGGGCTAGCTTGAATCCCTCGCTGCATTCAGGATTCTTGTATTAACTCCCTCGCTTCGCTCGTGAGTTAAACTCTTAACTACCTCGCTGCGCTCGGGAGTTAAATCCCGAATCCTTCATTGCGCTCGAGATTCAATATGACGCCCGTGACATAAGACACAACTTTAGCCCCTCGGTGCATAATCTACTATTTCACACCACCTGCTCGAAAATGTCAAATTATATGTCAAGCAACCTTAACCTAAAGTGAGTCATTAGTGGCCGGGGGCACAGCCGGTCAATAATGTTGTACTGGATTTCATTATGACCCGCTGGTCAATAATGTGATTTGAATTTGGAATCTCACATGCTCAGCTAAATTGGCAGTATAGTACTAACAAACACCTTTTGGTGCCAGAAAGAGGAAAGCTATTCTCGAAACCCTTACTACGCGTGGATGATATTCTCGATTTCCTACAAAATCATAACGACTGCTTCTTCATATCGTTGCCATGTTTTCGAAGACATAATATTGTAAGAATAATTAGGTAACTACGAACCATTTTTCATTTTTTTTTTTTTTTTTTTTTTTTCATTTTGGAACGAAGTTCCTTATCGCGCGTTGTGAAAGGGGGCTAGACGGAAAAAAGTCTCACGAAAAGTTTTCACGACACTTTTTGCTATAGGTAGCTATTGTAAGCCGTGCGGCGTGCGCATGTTTCTCTGTCTGTCTCTCTCTCTCTCTCTTATAGAAAGCAAGCCAGATATTTTCATTTCTATTTCCCATTGAACAGTGTGGTGTCGCGATGATGATGATGGTGATGATGATGATGATGATGATGGTGATGATGATGATGGTGATGATGATGATGGTGATGATAATGATGATGGTGATGATGATGATGATGATGATGATGATGATGATGGTGATGATGATGGTGATGATGATGATGATGATGATGATGATGATGATGATGATGATGATGATGATGATGATGATGATAAGTATAAAAATAAAATTTTGTTACAATTCCTTCACTAATTAATCGAAAGGAACATGGTGATGATGATGGTGATGATGATGATGATGATGATGATGATGATGATGATGATGATGATGATGATGATGATGATGATGATGATGATGATGATGATGATTATGATGATGATGATGATGATGATGATGATGATGATGATGATGATGATAAGTATAAAAATAAAATTTTGTTACAATTCCTTCACTAATTAATCGAAAGGAACTTCGTTCCATCCGGGTGTCCCTTGACACCTCTCAAGTTTTTTTTTTTTTTAAATTACACATCAACATCTATAAACGTACCAAATAAAAACTTAACTTTATCTTTGCACAACTGGACTAATGTCTCAAATGTTACCATTAACTTCAATTAATATGTAAGTGCATATAACTAACTAGTTCTAAATATTATATTCTTACTGTTTGTTTATTTAATAAATACTTTGTTTTTCGTACTATGGCTATTATTTTCTCACAGTAGGTGTAAAAAGTAGAGTATCCTCCTCTGGGCTAAAGGTGTCTTTGCCTTGGGCTAGCTTGAATCCCTCGCTGCATTCAGGATTCTTGTATTAACTCCCTCGCTTCGCTCGTGAGTTAAACTCTTAACTACCTCGCTGCGCTCGGGAGTTAAATCCCGAATCCTTCATTGCGCTCGAGATTCAATATGACGCCCGTGACATAAGACACAACTTTAGCCCCTCGGTGCATAATCTACTATTATTTTGTTCCAAAAAAAAAACATACCTTCAAAAAATTAATTATCTTTTTGCATACCATAGAAATGTAAAGGACTTACTTAGGTATAGTGTTTTCTATTAAACAATTTATAAACCCGAAAATAATTTGATTCTTAAATAATTATTAAGTAAGTATACAAATAATTATCCTACCAAAATAAGTAAGGTATAATAACACATTAATTTATTCAATAACTATTCTTGTATTGGATGGTAATATGGCTACTTAGTGACGATCGGCCAAACTTCCCATATGACTTGTTAAATAGAAAATTTTAGTTTAAGTGGATGTGGACCATGTTTTATTAGCAATTAAGGTAAATTAACTTAATTAATTGAAAGTTATTTGATATCTACTGTCCTCCTGTCTTTGGTTAACATTTTTTATTGGAATTATTAATGTATTAGTACTTAGCGGCTCATAAGTTTCTAGAGTAACAACTACTGTTTTACAAATTAACGAGGATTTTATATCAAGCTGCATATTAAATCATTTTATTACACGCAGCGCCGTATATTTATACGATTAGTACGTAGGTAACGTAACAATTAGTGTTGCAATCCGTCATTGCCATGATTTTCCGCTATCCTCCCATTCAAAAATATGAGGACATGTGTTAAAGCCGCGTACCGTACATTTTGACTAATATAATACAGCTAAAGATTTTGTTTGTTTGAACGCGCTAATCTCTGGAACAACCAGTCTGTTTTGACAAAATGTTTTTGATAACCCAATTCTTGAGGAAGATTATAGGCTATTTAACATCACGATATGAGCCATAGGAGAAAAAAGAAAAAAAAGCTAAGAAAGCACGCTAAGCGAAAACGAAGTAACAGCGCGGGCAGGCGGACGAAGTCGCGGGCGTACCTAAGCTAGTAATGGAATAATCCAAATTAAGCCCACTTAATAATCCCTACACCAAAATGCTTTTTGAATCATATATTATATAACCAAATCAAAAGCGTCATGAAAAACATTAATGTGACATGAAAATTTTGAAAATTTCGTAATTCCTGACATAATGTGCCTTAACCCGGCCCGCTACGGTGCCGGTAGCGCACATAGAAAAAAAATAGCCTCGAGCTCAACACTATTTCTCCTTACCGTGTTTATTGCCTCTATAGAAGGCATTCAGGCAATGTTCGCTAATTCATACGCGGGTTGAGAGAGCGAGTTTCACACTTACATCAATCAGTGCGTAACTGAAGTAAAGGTATAGTGCTCCAACCACTGGACTAATTTAATGAGAGGGGCCTTTTCACCCGGCGCGCGCCGCCCGCCTGTCATACATCTCATATAAATGTGATTAACATAGAAATGACATAATTACTACACTACACCGTGTACTTTTTAAACCGAATACTTTGAGTTTTTTGCAATATGTATCTTTTTAGGGTTCCGTACCAAAATGGTAAAAAGGGAACCCTTATGGTGTGACTCAGTCTGTCTGTCTGTCACAGCTGGATATGTCAAGAACTACTAATGCTATCAACTTGAAATTTAGAACAGTTTTAGATGACGTTTGCCCAACTATTTTGCAAATAAGAAAGAAGTAAAAATATTTATATTTTTTTTGTAACAGGGACTGAAAGGGGGTCTTAAAAATTCAAAGTGGGGCTAGTAGGGCATGTGGAGTATTATATGAAAGAGCGCTGCTTGCACATTCTCAAGCATTTTTTTATTTTTTTTAGCCCACATAGTTTTCGACTTTTGACGAAAAATGTAAAAAAAATACCGTTCCCCCCCTTATCTCCGAAGTTTGCAAAAATAAAAATCTGAAATTATTCTATGTGATAGAAGTTTATGTAAAGATTACAGAAAAATAAAACGATGTCTCTAAATAACACACTTTTTCAGGAATCGGAACGGAACCCTCGGTGCGTGAGTCCGACTCGCTCTTGACCGGTTTTTTTTTAATTTTAATGTTTACTTGAACACACGGTTTATTTTTAAAAGACTGTGAACGTTCGTTTCTGTGGGTTTGGACACTGTGGCTTATTAAAAACGAGATTATTTCAATATTTGAACGCAAAAGTTTTCAGCTTCGCGAATGAATGTGATATGGATTTTTTGAATGAAATGTCTCAATGTTTTATTTGGTAATAGAGGTACGAGTTCGTAAATGTAGTATTTCACAGCATATTTCAAACATTTATACGAGGATACGAGCATGGTTTTATCTATTTGGTTGGTTTTTCTTCATATTCCATGTTTTTTCGGTGCTAACTCTATACTATTCTTTTATTGGAATGTTATTAAAACACTTTTCTCGGATATCAGAGGGGCAATTCCCGTAAAACAGCGTTCGCAATATCATCTCAAGACTCAATCTGTCAAAAATTGTATAGCGTTTAATACAATTTTTGACAGATTGATTCTTGAGATGATATTGCGAACGCTGTTAAAATTACGGGAATTGAACCTCAGTTATCTACTTACTTATTAAAATTCGTAAACATGTAATTATGTGGTACCGTTCTGTAAGTATTTTGTGACCGCTTGATGCATAACGCATTAATTTATCTAATGGCTGATTTGATGGTTTGTAAACTAATTTTTCATCAGATCATCATCAAGTATAATTTAAAATCAAAATATCAACATGAAAAAAAAGGATCTCTCAAAAAAATTGCTCAAATATATTATAAGCATGAATTAAAAATGCCTGTTGTATAATAATTACAACGGGTGCGACTACAATACGTAGGGGCGCTGAATTAATGAGTAGCGTTCTTAGGGTTGTCGGCCATGTTGTTTCTGCGCAGTGCGCGGAATCGAGCTCAGTGCGCAGGCGGCGAGCAGCGAGCACTGCGCACTGATAGCTCAGCTGACTGAGGACTATCGATTGGGGTGCACTCTCGCGATCATATGGGGTTATTGTGTATTTTTAATTCGCAGGGTAGAATTTGGGTCAATCGCTTTTGTTGTTTATGCAATAAATAGCATTATGCGAACGAGGTCCGGCTTATGGATTAGTGTGTGACGGGTTTATTTGGAAATTACTTGTGGATTCATGAATAATTTTGTGTGTTTATTTTTTTGTGTGAATATTACAAGAAGCCTGCAAAGATAAATGTACGTTTCCACACCACCAGAATCGGACAATAGGTATCAATATTCTACAAAATAAAAACGGTTTTACAATCTGCCGTAAAATTACCATAGAACGCGTCTTAATTGCACAATAATTATAACCAATTACTGCTCGAATACTTCATTATTTCGCCTCTGTACATATTAGCGAGAAAATTAGAGCCCGCACGTGTGTAAAGGCATTCAGTGTTAAATAAGGTCAGTTTACTTAACTAACTCTCTCTCTATTGGATCAAATATACCAAAATATGTCCAATAGGTACCTATTATGTATGTATTTTTCACCAATCAAGTACTCACAGAACAAAATATATTGCAACATTGATCTTTTGCAAAGGAAACCAAAATTATTGCATTGGCATACGTTCACATGCAGTGTTTTGTTCGGCAATGCTTGCCAGCTCAACTTGGGAAACTAGAAAGAAGCCTATATCCGTGTATGTCACAATATTAGGCCAAACTATGCTCCACCTCCTATCCTGTACTCTGTGTACCAAAATATGCAGACAAAGTGACCTCTGGGCTGCCACTGACGACGCCGTGCCAGTGGCGATGTTTTGGGCCAACAAAATATGCAGACAAAGTGACCTCTGGGCTGGGCTTTCGGATGTTGCGGATTTCTTACGTCGCAGAGTTCTTTAACCTTTCGGACGTCGCGGATTTCTTTGACCTTTTGGACGTCGCGGATTTCTTTGACCTTTCGGACGTCGCGGATTTCTTTGACCTTTCGGACGTCGCGGATTTCTTTGACCTTTTGGACGTCGCGGATTTCTTTGACCTATTGGACGTCGCGGATTTTTTTGACCTTTCGGACGTCGCGGATTTCTTTGACCTTTTGGACGTCCCGGATTTCTTTGACCTTTTGGACGTCGCGGATATTTTCGACCTTTCGGGTAGTTACACTTACAATGGCAATGCAATTTTGACAGTTCAACAATATTCATTGCATCATTTACGTTGTCCAGCATACAATTTTATCAAACATAAGATGCAATGGATTGAAAATCCTTTGGTTTGTGATTGTACGGGGTGTGAACCAATTAGGGTGTTGACCTGTCTTTTTACATACAGCACTAACCAATTGTTGCGACAACTGTCAAGTTGCACGATAAACGCTTCAGTAATATACTTTCGTGTATTCTTTCCTCGGATATTAAAATAAGGATCCAATCGAGTTTCTGCGAAGGTATGATTCTTCGTAGAAACCCGCAAGGCTAGCTATTTTACATAATTGAAGGCAAGTCCATCGTAGTGCCGTAGGTACACGTTCTTCATGGATTATCAGATCGTCGATTTCCTATACATATTTTCTATATAAAGTTTCATTTCTGAAAATTCTCTGATTTTGCTAACTGTATCGTTAAGGGTGTCGAGAAGTTGCAAAAAATGTTGGTGATGACTTGACACATTTTCAATTGTAAGTATCTTTTTACTTGTGGATTAGACTGGAAGCTGACCCCAACATAATTGGGAAAAGACTAGGCAGATGATGAGATTGTATCTTTTTACTTATGTACAATCTTCTTTTTCATCTTCCGCAGACGCAGGTTTTCAACTCAAATGGAACTATATTTTAATATATTTTCGAATCCTAACCTAACCTAACGTACCTACTGAATTATTAAGAACCCCTAAAATACTTCGTACATTTTAAAACTATTAGGTACATAAATTATATTGAAAGATCATTTCTACAAATATGAACTCTATAATGCAAGTAATAAAGAAAACAATGGATTGGTAATCACAAAACTATTTGTAAAATCGTCACATCGCTTCACGATTCTAAGTAATAAGAAAATTATTAATTCATGCGGAGAAAGGACTGCACGCTCGTTTATAAAATTATATGTAATACGTCCTAGTTATACTGATTACTGAAACATTGATTGATTGTATACATGTGTCCGTTTATGTACGGACAGCAAGGCAATATTATTTCAGAATAGTTTATTTCAGAAAAATACGCCAAGACTAACTTTAAATTGGAAAAAAAAAATTTTTTTTTAAACTTGGCTAAATTTTTTTCTAAGTTATGGAACATTTTGCGAAAGAGATATTCTGCAAAAGAGGCATCGACCTTTAGAGAAGGAGTCATTCTGCGAAAGCGACATTATGAGAAAGAGATGTTTTGCGCCTGAGCCTTTCCAACATCTAAAATATTAAATAAATGTTCTAAAAACAGCATTTTGAAATCGTCATCAATGTGCATAAAATGCACACAATGCAAATTTTGGTTACACAAACAAATTGGATTGGAAGGAAGAAGTGGCTTTTAGGGTTCCGTACCAAAATGGTAAAAAAGGAACCCTTATGGTGTGACTCAGTCTGTCTGTCTGTTTGTCTTTCACAACTGGATATCTCAAGAACTACTAATGCTATCAACTTGAAATTTAGAATAGTTTTAGATGACGTTTACCCAACTATTTCGCAAATAAGAAAGAAATAAAACTATTTATATTTTTTTTGCAACAGGGACTGAAAGGGGGTCTTAAAAATTTAAAGTGAGGCTACTAGGTCATGTGGGGTATCATATGAAAGAGCGCTGTTTGCACATTCTCAAACTATTTTTTATTTTTTTTTAGGCCGCATTGTTTTCGACTTTTGATGAAAA
The DNA here is from genome assembly GCA_905163495.3 of Cosmia trapezina. NCBI lineage: Eukaryota > Metazoa > Arthropoda > Insecta > Lepidoptera > Noctuidae > Cosmia > Cosmia trapezina. The sequence continues at coordinate 4,254,547 of LR991019.1, forward strand.
ATGTAAAAAAAAATACCGTTCCCCCCCTATCTCCGAAGTTTATGTAAAGATTACAGGAAAAATAAAACGATGTCTCTAAGTAGCACACTTTTTCATAAATCGGAACGGAGCCCTCGTTGCGTGAGTCCAACTCGCTCATGACCGGTTTTTTAAATTTGCATGTTTTTATGAGGAAACAGCCATTGCTAAGAAACTGTAGCTCTAAATCAATTTCAATATAATTTTCCAAACCATTCAATCTGCCTAGCCTTTTCCCAACTATGTTGGAGTCGGCTTCCAGTCTAACCGGATCCTTAACGACTGTCAAATATCTACGAAAAACAGTCGGAACTAACTGCTTACCGTGCTTTTCTGAGATACGGAAACCCATCCAACCGCTGACCTTGGCAAGCGTTGCTTATCTTTGAAGATCTCCCTGTGCGGCTGTTATTATTTTAGCCACGAGAGATAAAAATAATATTATGTATTTGTATGAATGAACTGAAATCGCAATAATAATCCAGTCGAAATGTCGAGTACAGACGTCTCATGCACTATCAATAGTTTATTTATTGATCGTGTAGCCGTGCCCTCAGTAAGACGTTGTTTTGATGTACGAGGCAGCGAGCACGCAAACGTACCTATGCTATTAATTAATACCTACACGTCTGCATTGACTGCAGGGCAATTTTATTGAACTGAACATGAATATATAACACCGAAAATTATAATCCTAGAACCTAATCACACAAAAAATATCATTAAAAATCCTAAAAAAAATTTAAAAAAAAAACAACGCCCAAATCCAAAAAAAAGTCTAATCCAATTCAAATCATATCTTCCTAATTTATACATCAATGTCATTACCAAATAAATTTGTCATCGGAGATTAGCGAGTAGGTATACAACGCTTCACCTTAGTAAGCCTTAGTAAGATCTAAAATGTTACCTTGCAAGTATCCATCTCAATAACAAGACTGACAAGAAAATTTAAATAAAAGCTTATATAAAATAGTAATATTTTCCGGATGCAGCTCAAGTACTGCGTTGGTAGGTAATTGAGTTTCTCAGTGGAATATTATGTTTTCAATACAATCGCTGGCATCGCTACACACTTGACGTTTCCTGATTTCCTTTCAATTCTGTATCAGCTATCTTTCAAGTTTATATCTTAAAAATAGCGACCCGTATTGGCAATTGTGAACGTTTGTTATACCTGACGTTTCTGAATTTCATTGGTTGGTGGTTATTATTGAATTGCGTTCTTTTTAAACATTTTTAAAGTGTATACGGGTTTGTGTTGGATTACATTCTCTAAGTCTAAAAGATATTTTAGAAAGGTTTTCTATTTATAACGTTTAAAAAAGAAATACACAATTTAGTTAATTGTTTTTTCAAAATAACCCTCCTTTTCGACGACTGCTGTCGACGCGTATTGTTCGTGTATGATTTAATTTATTTAATTTATTCCTTTATCTCAGGCAGCTGTGGACCATACAAAATACAATAAGTACACAAATCCAAAAAATTACTACAAAAAAAATTATATACACTAATATCTACATTTAAAAACATACCTGGTCTAACTTATAAACTAAGTAAGACTAAGACACACGAAGGCCTGCCGCGAAAACGTCAAGATATACCGGATGACTTTTTTACCGTCTCGAAAAAATTGGGTTTATTAGGTGAACAGAGTAGAAGCCTAGAAAAAAAAAAACTAGGTATGCCACCTACTTTTATTTTTTAATAGGTTAGACAGAAAAAAATATTTAAGTACCAATAAATAGTACAAATTCGATGTAAACTTTTCATTTTTGTACCATAAAAACAGAAATTTTGAAAAAAAAAATAATAAATCGTTTAAAAAATCGTTTATCGTTTTAATCGTTTATCGTTTTTTATCGTTTTAATCGTTTTTTTTAAATCGTTTTTTATTATGTAACAATTATGGGTTTTTGCCTGAATTAATTTTTTTTTTTTTTTTTTTTTTTTTTTAATAGGAATGCCATAGGCTTCTGCTCCGAATACTCCGATCACCTAATATACCCAATTTTTTTCGAGACGGTAAAAAAGTCATCCGGTATAAGAACACAGTATGATATACAACGTGTTAATGAAATAACCCAAAACCTCTTAAGGGGTCATTGTGCTCATCATTAAAACAACTTTTACTATGGGACCAAACCTGAAATCGCGAAAAAAAAATCAGCTGTTCAGTACATTTTGACGAATTATGCGAACATAAATGTATTGAACAGCTGATTTTTTTTTCGCGATTCCAGGTTTGGTACCATAGTAAAAGTTGTTCATAATGATGAGTACAATGACCCCTTAAGAGGTTGTGGGTTATTTATTTTACACCTTGTATACAAACTTACAACACCCCTCTTTTTGCGTCGGGCGTTAACAAAAGTGAAACGTCATGCCTACGATGAAGAAACAACTATCATCACCCATCACATAAATGTAATAGTTTCGTGAAAACCCAGTAGTTCCTAATAAAATCACATTTAATGTAATTATCTAAGAACTACCATGAGAACTGAGGAGGTGGCGCCAGCTGACACACCCATTTGTGCACCAACAGACGGTAATCACCCCCCGACATAGATACCTAATCGATTCAATGTCTTGTGTAAAGCGATACAAAATAATAATTATAACAGGTCAGGCGATGCAAATTTATGGTTCAAGGAAATTCTGATTCTGAATACGGAATGTACTACACAAATAATTTATTAGTAAGGTGAGCTACGGAAAACTTGAGTGTTATAAATGATTGACGATTATCCTGACGATGCGGACTTTTTCGTTGATCCAACTTTTGTTATTCTGTTCTCTGGCGCCATGGTCTTCTTCATCTTGTTTCGTAGTGATGGCACGTGTCATATTTTTATGAGCCAGAGCTCCATAGTGAGAATGGTTAGCACGAGCGTCAACGTCAACACGCTGCATAAAACGATAAACGTTTCCTCAACCGAGATGCAAGCGGAACTCTCAAATCAAACATTGACGCATATAAAAACAGTCGCAAATTGCGCTAATCGCAAGACATGTCGCGTACGTCCTTGACGGTACCGTTTTCTTCAATTCGCTTCAGTCGCACAAACGCCAATTTGACTTTGTACGACGACAGGAACAGGCCGCGGATGCGTCTATTAGGGCACTTATTTAATACTTGAAAATAAAGGAGTACGGCCATTATGGAGTAGCGCAAGTTTCCGGACGAATCGCATGCATATGACACGTGCGCGTGCAACTATCGGTTGGTTGATTGCGCTTTTTGTAATGTCAGAATTAGTAGGTCATTGCAGTTATTCCTATTCGTAGTTTGTGATTGTAATCTTGGACATAGAAGTTAATCACTCCCCAACGATCTTATATTAATTTGTTGTGGCGCTTGTTTAACAATTTAATTTTTATTAATGAAAGCAATGACCATTGTATTGTTCTGATCCGTCTACGGGGTACTAATATCCAATATCAGATATTAATTATCTGTGGTTTCTGTACCTTGCGAAGTACCGCAGTGTGAAACATGCTCTAGCTCTGGGTCAAACGGAACTGGCCCACACACTCATCAGAGCCCCTAATATGGCGCTCGCCGCTTCCTATGACGTCACACGGTATCACTTAGGACCCATTCACACACGTGTTGATAAACAACCGACAACAGTTTGGAAATTATTACTAGATTACTGACATGCTATGTAATCTTATTTAGAGTCATGATCATTATTTAGTTACCTAAATGACTGAGTCTTGTATCTATAAAGTGCTTGTTCAGAACTTAGACTAAATAAAAAACCAAGACAGCGCCCGTCAACAGTGGCGTGGACGTGAGGCCACACGTTTCGGGTTTTGTAAACATGTGTGCGTGTGAGCGTGCCAGAGCGAGGTGTAGTTTCGCGCATGCTTCACTGTAGTGTTCGCAGCGCTATGTCTGAGTTTTTTTTAATTAGTCTGAGGTTCAGAATAAGACGTTTCACATATAAGGACGCACGCACCCTGATACAGGCATACCTACCTACCTAATAAGCGCGACTCCAGATACTTGAAGCGTCTTGTTACGTACCTACGTATTATACGCGTATGTTTCGGACTTCACCTTAACATAACATAAAGCCTTGATTCCCCGAAGGGCTGGTCAGAAGAAGTGCATCTATAGAACACCCATATTTCGCGCCATGGCGCCCATAATTGTTACATAGTAGGTAAAGGGGGCGCCTATTGCAATCAACCGGACACAAATCCAGACTCCACGCTGCTAGCTACTGAGTAATTCCAGATAGAAAAACCCATGAACGAATTAACCACTGGACCCGACATAAAATACAAATGTATGAAAACTCGTTACACCACATTACATTTGATTAAATTTTATGATAAATAACAATAAATGTAATACAATAATGTACTTACAAGTGAACAGAAATAGTGCTGCTTCCGCCGCTATAGTTTTTACACCATTTATCTGAACATTTAGTCATTTTTGGGAGATGTTTTATTGACAAGCAAGTACTTGAGACTGACGCAAAACAAGCGACCAAGGCTAGAATTTCCTGGTTACTGACAAGACCGGTAAAGGTACGTTCACTTATATGTCGGGTCCAGTGGTTAATTCGTTCATGAAAAAACCCAATAACACTTTGCTGAAGCTGGGAATTGTACCCAGGACCTTACTGTCGCCCTATCGCGAGACAGAGATCACGCGCGAAAATATGCGATAAGCGCGCGATTTGACACGCTTATAGCGAGCGATACACGTGTCCTGCGATATTATTGTACTGTCTCCTATTGAATACGGGGCCTTAGATCTGTCCAATCGGAACACTCCAATCGACACTACATAATGTAACTCTCAACGTAAGGCCCTGCGCGCACTGCGGTGCGTTTTTCTAACGCATAATCTGTGAAGTATGGAATGTATTTGAAGTGCGCGCACTGCGGTGCATGCGTTTTGTTACCGTAGCTCCCGCCCAGTGCTGCAGAACTAACGCAACGCATTCTACCGCACGGCAGTGCGCGCAGGCACTAACAGATGAGTTGCGTGATACACACTTTAGATCATTTATGTAGTGGAAAATATACCTTACGTTGTATAAGTAATTAGTGTTGTTATGTAACAAATAAATCTATTGATTTTTATTCGGTACTTAGGTATCTTAGGTTATTGAGAATTCTCCAATTAAAAACCAAAGAAATCAATTAAATACACTCTTGAATTCGGTCAACAGCGCCTTTTCGATAGGCATTTTCTTTTCTTGCGAACGAATTTCCATAACTGCAGGGTATTTGCAACCAAATGACCCCTATGCAAATGTCAAACATATTTTTTTTGCAGAAATCGACCATTTTAGACAAAAAATCTGCTCAAAATGAAGAAGATTGTAACTATTTGTAGCTCTGATTTGAAAACTATTAAAGATAATTTTTATTTTATGGTTGATTATTATGTATTGAAGTGTTAGGCAAGCAGATAATAATGATAATTTAAAAAATGCTTTGGTTTTTCTTTATAAATTTTCAAAAACTTATAAATGTATCAAATTAGTCGAAAATGGGTGGGTATTTGCATAGAGTTCATAAAATGAATTGACCACATATTACCAATAATAATAATAAAATATAAATTTTAAACCTTGCTACAAAGAATCTATAAAGTAATAAAGTAAAACATGTAAGTAGTGTAGTCGTACTGCCCTGAGCCGCATATAATTCAAAAATACGAAATTGAAAAATATTCCCCGACGATCGGCACAGATAAAACATTGTTATTCCGCCAGGAGATTGGCTTTTGTCAGACAAGTTTTCCGATCCTAGTACTCGTACAACTCTGCTGCTTAATTGAGTAGCAATTATTACAAAAACAAAACTGCGTTGCAATTAGTATTGCTAAAATGTAAAAGATTAAAATTGTTCGCCTGCAAATAAAATTAACTTGTATCAGCACATTTTTATTCACTTTTCATTCGGTTAAATACGAACTTGGGAAGAGCTGCGCTCATGGTTAAACATTACATTTAATTTACGCTACGCTTTTCAATAGATTCGAATTATACTAGCTATTGCCAATAAAAAGTAGCCTATGTTTTATTTCAGACTTGAATCTATCTGTGTGCCAAATTTCATCCAAATCTCTTCAGCCGTTCTAGCGTGATTGAGTAATAAATATCCATCAACTTTCGCATTTATAATACGAGTAGTAGTAAGATAGATGTGAACGATTTTATTCCGTAGAATTTGAGATCAGACTTCAAAAAAAGTAAGGGAAGGTTTCACATTCCAGTCGGGAACAGCGATCCGCGGAACATGGCCGTCATACAATATTCCTTTCAAATGCAGAAGAATACAAAAGCGTATCGAGCTGCATTTTTAATGGTAAACGTATCTGTAATTTCTAAAATAATCGATCCCCCACCCCACGCACTGGCTGCGTCTGCTCGCCACCGTCGCGAGGGACGCATCGTTATCGACCAAATTTTTATTATGCATATTTTTTAATTTTATTTTTTTTCACCCCCCGCCCTGGGGCGAGTTCACGTGCGTATTAAATCAATACTCGCAGCGAGATTTTGTTTTTATTTGTTGGATGGGGGCACCGGCATTTTTGGCGGACCTCACCTTCTGAGCGCGCATTCCGATTTCCTTCTAATGGAACAGCATACGAGGTGCTCAGGAAATGTACGCCCGTCAGACTATTTTTACGTACGACTAATGCCCTTCATATCCACTTTTTGGTGTTTTTAGAATTTTATATATGTATGCCCGGATAAACGGATAAAGGCCTATTTTTTATGTGTCGTACTGGGCATGTTGTGAATGGAATTCCCCATTTTTAGCGCACACATACCTAAGTCCTGTCATCATAGCAATGTTTTGTCTCAGAAAATACTGGTACCGTTAGCTTGTTTACTCTCAAAATAGTTTTTGCTCGTTCTAATGAAGGCCACAGCTATTTTTCTTAACTTATTAATTTCTTAAATTAACCGCACACGGGTAACTGTGAGGTGAATCAGCTGCGTATCTTGGAGGTTGGTTTACTTGTGGCTACCTACTACGCACAGCAGGATGTCATTATCTCGATCCTTAAACTTAATAACTTATTGCACATCGGACAAAAAAAAAACCGGTCAAGAAGTAGTCGGACTCGCGCACCGCGGGTTCCGTTCCGATTTCTGAAAAAGTGTGCTATTTAGAGACATAGTTTTATTTTTCCTGTAATATTTACATAAACTTCTATCACGGAGAACGATTTCAGATTTTTCACTATGTAAACTTCGGAGATAAGGCGAGGGGACGGTATGTTTAGGGTTCCGTACCTCAAAAGGAAAAACGGAACCCTTATAAGATCACTTTGTTGTCCGTCTGTCTGTCTGTCTGTCTCTTAGTCTGTCAATAACCTTTTTCTCAGGAAAACGTGGAGGTATCAATTTGAAATTAATATCAAATACGTAAGTCTATGGTCCCTTGGAGTCCTAAAAATCTTAAGCTTCTAAGTCAACGCAATAAAAAGGTACGGACATATTTTGATACTCGCAAGTAAATCAAAACCTATAGGGTACTTCTCGTTGACCTAGAATAATGAAATTTTGCAAAAAGCAAGGTCTCACAGCATAAGTAAAGGAAAAAGTCCGAAAATTCGTAATTGGTAATTTGATCACGTAAAAAAAATGTTGTTGTAATTTTAATGTTAAGTTTGTTTTTGGGATAAATTATTTTCAATACGGAACCATTCGTTGTGCGTGATCCGACACGCACTTGGCCAGTTTTTTTTTACATTTTTCATCAAAAGTCGAAAACTCTGCGGACTAAAAAAAGAAATATTTGCAAATGTTGCAAAAAAAAAATTTTATTTATATTTTATTTGCAAATTAGCTGTGCAAACGTCATTTAAAACTGTTCCAAATTTCAAGTTGACAGTATTAGTAGTTCTTGAGATATCAAGCTGTAAAAAACGGACAGACCGACTGAGTCGCACCTTAAGGGTTCCTTTTTACTATATTGTTACAGAACCCTAAAAAGTTAAATAACGGTGCATAATTTTTTTTGTATCAATTTCACGTCGTGCTATTTGTGACTTGTGATACTCATATACGTATTAAATGAGGAAGGTGTATTATTACTTCGCTCAGTCACCGTTTAGAGAGAAATACTAGAAAGGTTTCATTAATAGTCGCTTCGATGTCTGTCAGTGACGACGGCTCGAATGAACAACTCATAATCGACGTACAACGGTCGTTGATATCCTGAAGGGGTTAATTTACGTTGTCTGCGTTGCAACACTTGCAACTAAGCTGTCACTTGTAAATTTTACAAGCAGCTAAATATTAGTCGCGCTGCCCCGCCCCTCGGAGCGAGTTCATAGCTCGACACTGCTGTGCCGACGCACCGTGGGATCAAAACACGATTTTTCTAACAACGCTTTTTGTACATTACACTCGGAAAAGTGGGCTTGTTATTAGAAAGCGGGTTTTTCATTTATAAATCAATGGTGATGACGTTGTTTTGTAGTTTCCAGCGGTATTAGTAGTACAGTAGTACTCAACTGATAAGGCGCGTCGTGAATCTTCGTTCGCACAGAAAAGAAAGTATGGCCCCGAAGATTAACGACAATGCTTAAAACTTACAATCAACCTTAGGTCACTACTATAAGGTTCATAATACACTGCAGCTGTTAGTTCCGTCTCACTCGCAAGTATGGCGGCTGTCAAGCGGCGCGCGCTAACATGGCGGCAGCTACCGACCAATAGCGGTACAGGAAAAAGCGTGGAGCGTGCCGATTGGTCAATAGCATTTCCCGCGCTTTGAAAATTCATCTTCTGCGCTGGTATATCGATAAGCCATATTACTTGGGTACTACTGTACGTGACGTGGATGGGTTTATTAATTTAGTAAGGTATTTCGTGTGAATAAAATGACAATTAATACTTACTTAAATGTTCCCAACTGAGTTCTTTTCCCTTAAGTGATATCCGAATAGCCACTACTTCACTACATAGTATAAAACAAAGTCGCTTACCGCTGTCTGTCTGTTCCTATGTATGCTTAGACCTTTAAAACTACGCAACGGATTTTGATGCGGTTTTTTTTAATAAATAGAGTGATTCAAGAGGAAAGTTTATATGTATGCGCGGGCGTAGCCGCGGGCAAAAGCTAGTACCGAATAAATTCAAAAATGGAACAGAATTTGTATGAAATTACTTATCTGCCAAGTAAGTTAATAGGAACTTAACCGTAGGTGATGAAACAGGCCCTTAATTTTAGTCTTTTCTTAATTTGAGTTTGGTTAGTTGGTACTTAGATACATTTTTAAGTAGGTACATATCTTTTTCTACCGCGTAGGTATACGGGATTCGGAATTAAAAAGCAGTTACTGAGTTACAGCTATCTTCATAAAAATGTGTAGAAATTATCTAATGATTGCGATCGAGCAGTAACTAACAATGTTAGTAAGTTTATGATATAAACGCTTGCATAAATTAGTCATATTTCCGCTTCACTTAAAAACAGCTCGCAATAAGTATTACTTATTAGGAAATAGTTATAACTGACTGGAAATCCCGCCAACAGTACGTACATAATTAAATTTATTTTACATTAGTTTTAATTATGGCCATTCGACTCCTTACGTTCTTACGCATTAAGGCTCTTACAGACAGAGGCGATATCGCGGTCGCGACGCGATATTTCGATATTATATCCGTAGAAAAATATCGCGTCGCGACGCGATATCGCCTCTGTCTGTAAGAGCCTTTAATAAGCGCCGGCGCCACAAAAAAATAAAACGAAGCGAAACGAAGCTAATACTATTTTTTTTTTAATAATAATATTTTTTAAGCTAATCGAATCGAATCTAAACGAAAACGGAAGTATGAAAAGATGCGGAGGAAAGCTAAACGAATTTAGCTTCGTTCCTCTTCGTTCCCAGTGTTGCCTGCGCTTTACGCGCGTAAGCTGCACTCAGTGGAAAAATACATTTAAAATAACTTTCCGTTACACTAACATGAATTATTAATATAACGAGAGTTAATAATTCATTTATACTACGTTTTATTGTGTGCAATAAATTTAGCGGAACAATAAAATCTCTTAGATTGTTTCGCTTTTTTTTTGTTGTGTTAATATTGCAGTGGTTGAGTCGTCTCACCCGGTTTTGCGCACGCGATATCAATATTAAACATATAAAATAGTAACGAAGTCAAAAGTGTAAATGGAATATTTTTGAAAAAAAAAAGTGTTTATTACGAAGTGTGGGACCGAGTCTGATACCGAAGATATAGTTTTTAGATTTTTTGCCCGTTTGTCTGGATGTATGTTCCGGATTAGCGCAAAAACGGCTAAACGGAATTGAATGTTTAGCACACAGATATTTTATAACCTGGATTAACACATAGGGTACTCTTAATACCAGTAGTCATTAGTCATTCCCGTGGGATACTTTCCGAAATTCACGCGGGTCAATATATAATGTTCCCACTGCTGGGACACAGCCCTCCGCTCTATGAGAGGGAGTGGGCCGTAATCCACCACGCGGGACCAGTTTTGGGTTGGTAGATGTCACGTGTCTTCGAATTTTTGGCTCTAGGGCATGTGTTTCCATACGATGTTTTCCTTCACCGTTTTGAGAGCACTGTGATGAAATTATTTACACAAAATAAAGCGCCTGTCAAGGTTCGAACCTACGACCTGCAACTCGTAAGTCGGGGCCATTATCACTGGGCCACCACCACTGCTAGTTATACAGGGTGTTTCCTTTAAGGCTTGTCCGTCGCAAAAAGCGCGGTCACTGTCGGACTGCATAGAAAAGAAAGAGAAGCGCGATGACACAACGCTTGCAGAATATGAAGTAATTATAAATTTACAAAAAATCTGTTGATTAAACTAAAAAAGTAATGACAAGAAATCATTCCTTATTAGTTTGTAAAGAACTGTATAAATTTATGAACACTTTTAATGAAAACTGTAGGAGTAATATGGTAACAACTCGAAAAAATAGACAGAAATAGACCTGGGTTTAGGTTTTTTTTTCCTTAGTTTTACAAACTAAAATAGATTTCAGGACACATGAAATCACTCCTTATGTATTGTAGATTACTGTGTATTTTTTCCTATCAGAAAAATGCTATAGTTACTGTAAAAGGTGGTTACAAAGTTACTTAGTTTCGCCGTATTATGCCACTTTCAACGACCTATTTACTACATTCTTGTTCAAAGTTGACCCAAAAAAAGATATAATTTTTTAAAGCGATCATCTCGTTGAATTAGGAAAAATCCCGAAAAAAAATATATAACTCGAAAACTACAAAAAATCGTAGAACATACATGGGCGTTAAATCGATAGGTATGGTACTCTGCTATCAGCTCGCACAGGCTTGACACCTTAAAAGAAACCCCCTGTATAATAAACAGTGCGATCTAAGTAATGTTGCCTCGAGGTGCATCTCGTATGTATATTACCTAACTCTACAATGCGCACATTTATTTAATTTTATAAGTCAAAATCAATCTGCCTAGCCTTTTCCCAACTATGTTGGGGTCGGCTTCCAGTCTAACCGGATGCAGCTGAATACCAGTATTTTACATGGAGCGACTGCCTATCTGACCTCCACAACCCAGTAACTGGGTAATACGATACCCCTTGGTAAGACTGGTTGTCAGACTTTCGGGCTTCTGACGACCCGTAACGACTGTCAAAGATCCACGAATAACAGCCGGGACCAACGGCTTAACGTGCTTTCCGAGGCACGGAGGAATCTCGATATGTAAAGATGGTCACCCATCCACTGACCAACCCCGGCAAGCGTAGCTTAACCTGACGGATCGACCCGTGCGGCTGTTATTACTTAGCCACGAGCTCCTAGCTGAAGTTATTCTGCAAACATTTTATTTTGACAGTGATATGCGATGAAATGTCGCTGGAAGATTTATCAAATCTGTCAGACGAACTGGGTGGTGGGATTAGCCGCGTCAAAAAATGTTATAACATTTTTATCAATCTGTTTCAATCCAAATACAATCCTTGTGCTTCAAATGCCGTCGATTGGGCAGTCGCCACAAGCTATGTATTATTGAATTTTTTATGAATATTCTCTCCTCCTGTATTTTTATAAAGCGTACAAATGAAAAGCGTATAGGAAAAACGGGGGTTTTTCCTATACAAAGTTGATTCGTATGTTGTTACCAGTTATTAACGACAATTTGTTATGTTATTTTTTAGCTTTTTCATCTGCTTTTGTGAAAATGCCAGGACGTTGGCTCTGTTTTGATTCGATTTGTTGTAAGTACTTAGGTACTCACAAGTTTTAGTCGTAGGTAGGTGTATTTTCTCGTTTTGTATCTTTCCAAAATAAGTTAGTTAGAGATCGACGATTCGCTGGCTGCATCTATCCCTTTTCCCATTCGACTAACTCAACCATATACGTCAGGGTTGCCCGGGAAATTCAAATTTTCTTGAGTTTTTTTCAATTTGAAAGTAGGTATTAGGTTTATATGTTGATCAAAATATGATTTACAACCGTAACAATTATGTATTTATAGAATTACTATCATTAAAGTCATCAATACAGCTCTAGACCAAGTAATCCTATTGAATGACTATGTCATGAAATCTTGACATTTGAGGATTATACTAACTTATGGAGTTGTATTACTGATTCTAATGATTATAATTAAATAAATACATATTTTTCCGGTCTCAAATTATACCCTTATCAAAATAAAACCTAATACTGCCTTGCGAATTGCAAAACACGTAAGAAAATTTGAAATTCGCGGGCTTCCCTGGCGCTTCTCCTATAATGCTAAAGTTTGCGTCACATCAATCGTAGGTAACTGATATTATAAAATGCGAAAGTGAGTTTGTTTGTTACGTTTTCACGCTAAAACGGCTGAACAGATTTAGATGAAATTTGGCACATGGGTAGACCATGACCAAAGACATGATGAGGATTAGGACATGGCATACTTTTTATCCCGGTAGTACGTTCCTGTGGGATAATTTCCGAACTCACAAAAAAAAGGTCGCAAGTGAAACCGTGGACCACACCATAATGCTGCCTAGTTTTTCAATGGTATCTTTTTCATTCATACTCTTTAGTGTATGTTGTCAAAATATCAATGTTTTCAACGTAGTTTTCAATTTCATTCAGTGAAACACTAGTCGAAACTGTATTATTAAAAGTGCATACAAATGTTAATAACAGTGTCTCTTTTACGTTGCTCGACGAAGGTAATACAAAACTATGAATTAAGTAGGTATGTAATTTGTAGGTACTTTGTATTTTCACTGTCAAACAACGGCGAGAAATCACTTTGTTATCGGAGTTTTGTCAATATTTTTGTTTCCCGTGATTGCAAACATGACTGTAGAATATTGAGAATGTTTGATTCGATTACTGGATCAGTGAAAATGTCATTGGGGTTTTCTTAAAGGGAAATTTTCTGTGACAGCCTGGATTCTGTATTTCTGCCCGATTATTGACCATAGATTCGCGTCATGGGATTGATTTGTCTTCCACTCGCGCTCCCGATCGATAAACGAATTGAAATGAGGAATCGACATTCATCATTTCAGAAAGACGTCCACTGCTGGACTAGGTCTCAAATGGACATTAATTTCTAAGTAATGTCGTCGTGGCATGAAACAAAGGTGATTAATAGCTCGCATGCAGCGGTGATATCGGGTTAACATTTGGCGAAGCGTGGGTGAATCGTCCACCTCTGCGGCTCTGCCCACCACCTTTGCAACATATGCGATGCATGTACATAATAGTAATACTGCTCAGTTCGAGAGGAACCGCAGTTACGGACTTTTGGTTCATGCTCGGCCTGGCGGCCTGTGGTGCGAAGCTACCATCCGCGGAATCCGCGAATAATGCCTGAACGCATCTAAGGCCGAAGCCAGCCTAGCCGAATCCGGCAAGGATATGCTCACTGTGGAGCCCCGAGAGTCGGGAGGCTCTAAACAATGTGACTTTACTAGTCGCGCTTCACCACGTGAGGTGCGCTTCATCACGGCTCCGAAGGTCCGAATTTACCTCAGTTCGATGTCGGGGCTCGGAATAGTCCGTACTTAAGTACCAACAAGTAATTTCCTTTCATGTTTCGTTCTTCCTTAATCCCTCAGCTCATCGACTTTTGCGAACAGGAGTGGGTACAGGACAGCGGGATCTATCTCGTTATTTTCAATTCCATTCTTGCGAATTCAGTTCTAATACGAATGCGTCCCAGTCCCACTACCTTTTTCTTTATAAATCTACTAATAACTGTTATATAGTCTTTTGTAGTTAAGATTTAAGGTCATAGCACACATATCAACTCGGAAAGGGATCGTCACCGTCTCAACTCGAGCCGTGAGTTTTTTTTTGTATGAAACTCTCTACTGCAACGCACACTAATCGAATCGTAACGTAATTGCTTCGCCTCGGTACACGGTTGAGGCGAAAGGCGATGCGGTGACGATCCCTTTCCGAGGTGATATGTGTACTATGACCTTAACAATGCAATTTCGCTCCGTTGCATTTGATATGTGTACTATGACCTTAACAATGCAATTTCGCTCCGTTGCATTTGATATGTGTACTATGACCTTAACAATGCAATTTCGCTCCGTTGCATTTGATATGTGTACTATGACCTTAACAATGCAATTTCGCTCCGTTGCATTTGATATGTGTACTATGACCTTAACAATGCAATTTCGCTCCGTTGCATTTGATATGTGTACTATGACCTTAACAATGCAATTTCGCTCCGTTGCATTTGATATGTGTACTATGACCTTAACAATGCAATTTCGCTCCGTTGCATTTCATATGTGTACTATGACCTTAACAATGCAATTTCGCTCCGTTGCATTTGATATGTGTACTATGACCTTAACTATGCAATTTCGCTCCGTTGCATTTGATATGTGTACTATGACCTTAACAATGCAATTTCGCTCCGTTGCATTTGATATGTGTACTATGACCTTAACAATGCAATTTCGCTCCGTTGCATTTGATATGTGTACTATGACCTTAACAATGCAATTTCGCTCCGTTGCATTTGATATGTGTACTATGACCTTAACAATGCAATTTCGCTCCGTTGCATTTGTTAAGAAATTCAATGATTCCCTAGTAGGTACTTTTAACTGTACTTTTTTTCGAGAGAGATTGCAGAAACTTTTGTAGGAAAATTGTAGGCTACCTTAAAAGTTTTCCTACAAAACATTGTACACGCTCTTGAAATTACGTATTTTCGTGACATTGTCTTTTTTCCATTAAATATTTTCGAGAGCTTTTATATTGATGTTTTAAATTATTAAAATTTAGTAATTATTTTGTCATAATTGCCGTAAAGCGAACTTTATCAATAAACAACAACGTAAAATAGCGCCGTAATTTTTAAAAATTCTAAATGCGTTTCGAAGTTCTTGAGCTACATTGAAGGAATCACCTTAAGGCGCGGTATTAGCGCAATATTCACAAAAATTGGTTTCTTGGATTGTCGAGTATGACGTAACGCAATGAAACTATCCGACGCAAAAAATACAGTGGACAGAGAAGGGTTTAAAGAAAAAACCGGTCAAGAGCGAGTCGGACTCGCGCACCGAGGGTTCCGTTCCGATTTCTGAAAAATTGTGCTATTTAGAGACATCGTTTTATTTTTCCTGTAATCTTTACATAAACTTCTATCACAGAATAATTTCAGATTTTTCTCTTTGCAAACTTCGGAGATAAGGGCCCCCCCCTTATCGGTATTTTTTTTTTACATTTTTCATCAGAAGTCGAAAACTATGCGGTCTAAAAAAAAAGAAAAAAAATTTTTTGAGAATGTGCAAACAGCGCTGTTTCATATGATACCTCACATGCCCTAGTAGCCCCTTTTATTTTTTAAGAACCCTTTTCAGTCCCTGTTGCAAAAAAAATATAAATATTTTAAATTCTTTCTTATTTGCAAAATAGTTGGGTCAACGTCATCTAAAACCATTCTAAATTTCAAGTTGATAGCATTAGTAGTTCTTGAGATATCCAGCTGTGACAGACAGACAGACAGACAGACAGACAGACAGATAGACAGACTGAGTGACACCATAAGGGTTCCTTTTTAGGGTTCCGTACCTCAAAAGGAAAAAACGGAACCCTTATAGGATCACTCGTGTGTCTGTCTGTCCGTCTGTCACAGCCAGTTTGCGCCGAATCTAATGGACCGATTAAGTTAAAATTTGGTACACATATGGATTTCTGTGACCCAAACACGTACAGCTAAAATAAATATATGAATTTTGAATATGAGAGTCATTTTTAGGGGGAAAATAAGAAAATTAAAAAAAAAAGTTTTGTAAACTGTACCGTGTGACATATCAAATGAAAGGGCTTACTATGAGGGTCTCAAATATATTTCTTTTATAATTTTAAAATATATTGTTTTAAAGTTATTTAAGAAAATAGACGAAAATTGACCATTCCCCCCCCCTTATCTCCGAAACTACTGAGCCTAAAATTTTGAAAAAAATATAGAAAATAGTTCTATACCTGTAGATTACAGGAAAACCTATAAGAAGTCTGTGGTCTTAAAATGACATGGTAAATCTATATATATAAAAAAATCAAAGCCCTGACTGAGTCACTGACTAATATATCAACGTACAGCCCAAACCAATGGACCTAGAGACTTGAAATTTTGCACATAGATACCTTATATAGTGTAAACATCCACTAAGGAAGGATTTTTGGAAATTCCATCCCTAAGGGGGTAAAATAGGGGATGAAGATTTGTATGAAAAATCCTATCCCTTGAGTTAATAGACTTGAAACTTAGCACGAATATTCATCTAAGTAAATTATAAAGTTTATCATTTTGAGTTTTCCTAAACTACCCCCAAAAGAGGGATTGGGGGTGTCAAAGTTTGTATGGAGGAATTTTAACACGCGGTCCGATTAACTCATAACTCAGTTTTTATACTTGAGACCAAAAATTAAGACTAACGTGTATCAGGGTTTTCCAAAAATCTACCCCTAGGGCGTGAAAAGTTAATTTTATAGCGGAGGATTTTATTGGGGGCTTGATTAACTCTAAAATTGGTGTAAATAATGTTTGAGTCAAGTTATGGAAACATACCAGACGATTTTTGAAATTCTTTATCTGTGTTCGTGAAAACAGAGATACAGTTTATATGAAAAATCTTATTAATTTGGTTAATGAACTTAAACTTAGCACAAATACTTGCATAAGTAAGTAATAATGTTTATCAAAACTACGCCTCAAATGAGGTTTAGGGATGTTAAAGTTTGTATAGAAGAATTTTAAAGCGCAGTCCGATTAAAAAAATGGTACTTTGAGTCAAGTTAGGAAACTTGCCAAACGAATTTTCACCGATTTTGACGGCATATAGCTGATGTTTTAAGGAGTAACTAAGGCTATTTTTATTTTAGAAAAATAATTAGGGTTCCGCGCAAGAAAATTAAAATCCATGAAATCAGACAACCACGTACAGTCCAGTACAAACTTACTAAGCCTCCGCTGTCTATTACGGCTATAACAACAAATAATAAAAATAAAGCAAAGCTAAAAATTTAAGGGGTCGGTCCCCATACAATAAACTTTTCATTTTGAAAAAAAAAAAAAATCTAGCATGTGGGGTGTCATCGTCTAGAACTCATTGAGTAGAGTACAAACATATTTTTTTTATCTTCTAAAATTAAGAAATAGGGAGCCGCAAAAGTTGTAAATTTTAGACCATTTTTGTACGAGCTCTAGCGCAACAATTCAACAAATTAGGCATTTGAAACTTCTTTATACCATGTAG
Source organism: Cosmia trapezina (assembly GCA_905163495.3). Taxonomy (NCBI): domain Eukaryota; kingdom Metazoa; phylum Arthropoda; class Insecta; order Lepidoptera; family Noctuidae; genus Cosmia; species Cosmia trapezina. The sequence goes on from LR991019.1 coordinate 4,272,326, forward strand.
GTACCATAAATACTGTATTTAAGCAGCAATACTGAAAACGGCGATTCATAAGGTATTTTGTTTAAACATGGGTGATTTTCTGCAACTGCAAAAATAACCTTGTAATTCACAGTATCATTATAAAATAAGTAAAAAGTTATCTTTGCGATTGTTAAACATATAATATGGTACGGAACCCTTCGTGCGCGAGTCCGACTCGCACTTGACCGGTTTTTTTACCATTCCGTACCAAGAACCCTAAAAATAGTTTAATATTCCCCATAAAAATTTTGGAAGTTGCTCCGCAAAAATAAACTTTGGCGTCGAACATCTCTATATTTTCAGCGATAACGACATCCTTTTTTTTTTAAGAATTTAATACTATTAGCATTTTTTTAAAACTTTAACCCGAAAATTATTTAATTTATTGTGTACATTCTAAATAATCTAAAGAAAACGTGGAAAATAAATGCTCATTCGCAGCTTAGTCACATCTCGGCAACACAAATATTATTTTCAATTTTCAACCTTATTTCAAGGCAGCTAATGGTGACAATAGATTACGCGGTTGTGTGACGTTTAAAATCGTAGTTAGTCAGCGCCTAAGTGTTATTCGTAATGTTATTAGTAATTCTGTCGACATTTAGATTGCACCGGCTTCATTCAAAAAATTCAAAATTCATTTATTCACATTTAAATAGAGTAGGTACAGTCGGTGGTTTCACATGTTACATTATCTGGTCATTTAATCTATTTAGCCTCATTGCTATATTTGGATGTATTAGAATACCTGTGGGACCATTACTAAGCCTAAAACGAGATGTCTGGACCCTAAGACGTGATGTCTATCCATCTGTCACTTGCTTTAACTATACTTACGTTACGTTTGTACATATTTACTTAATGCAGTATGTACTAAAACCGTGGCAGAGTCTTCGAAAATAATGAAAGCTTGACAAAAGTTTTCTCTATAATATTATTAATAAATACTGGCTGTTGTCCGCGACTTCGTCTGCGATACACGATGAAAAATAGTCTTTGTCCTTCTCCAGGTCATGATCTACCCATGTGCCAAATTTCATCTAAATCCGTTCTGCCGTTTAAGCGTGAAAAGCGTAACAAAGAAACTCACTTTCGCATTTATAATATTAGCTAGGATTTCACTAAGTACCCAAGTTAGCGTTATTAAGTTGTAGAGAAGGAACAAAGTGTCGCGGGACATTTTCTCGCACGTTACCTATGGATAAGAAAAGAATATTTTTATTTGCTTAACAAAAACAAAACATACAATGGGGGCGATATCGCTTTCTGCGATCTCTTCTCGCTCGAGCTCGTGGCTAAGTAATAACAGCGAAACAGGTCGATCCGTCAGGTTAAGCTACGCTTGCCGAGGTTGGTCAGTGGATGGGTAACCATCTGTACACACCGATATTCCTCTGTTATTCTTGGATCTTTGACAGTCGTTACGGGTCGTCAGAAGCCCGAAAGTCTGACAACCAGTCTTACCAAGGGGTATCGTATTACCCAGTAACTGGGTTGTGGAGGTCAGATAGGCAGTCGCTCCATGTAAAATACTGGTATTCAGCTGCATCCGGTTAGACTGGAAGCCGACCCCAACATAGTTGGGAAAAGGCTAGGCAGATTGAATTGAGAACAAGATCACAACGACAAGTAAGACCTTTACGAGCCTTTTAAGCATAGGTAACGACTGCTTGCGTTTTATTTGAACTGGCAATGTCAACCACTGTGCGTGACTAGCTTTTGTCAGCGGCTTCGCCCGCGTGGAGCCGGAAATTATCCCACGGAACCGTACATTTTCCGGCAAAAAAAGTAGCCTATGTACCTACTATTCCAGACATAATCTATCTCTGTGCCATATTTAATTTTTTCCGTTCAGCCGTTCTGGCGTGATTAAGTAACAAAAATCCATACAAGCTTTCGCATTTATTATAGAAGTAGGTAAGAAGTAAGTTAAGATAGCTGGCTTTCTCATCTTTTAGCTATTTCCATCTCAAAAATCAAACAAAAGACGTAAGTAAACAATTCTAATGATAGTAACACCATTTCATTCAGTTTATTTACTGAAGTCAGATTCTGACCCACGCTGATCGAGAAATGTTTAAATTTTCTAAAAACGTATCTACGCATAGACTAAAAAAAAAACCAGCCAAGAGCGAGTCGGACTCGCACACCGAAGGTTCCATTCCGATTTATGAAAAAGTGTGCTATTTAGAGACATTGTTTTATTTTTCCTGTAATCTTTACAGAAACTTCTATCACATAGAATACTTTCTGATTTTCTACTATGCAAACTTCGGAGATAAGGAGCGTGAAAGATATTTTTTTTTACATTTTTCATCAAAAGTCGAAAACTATGCGGCCTAAAAAAAGAAAAAAAATTGTTTGAGAATGTGAAAACAGTGCTCTTTCATGTGATACCCCACATGCCCTAGTAGTCTCACTTCGAATTTTTCAGTCCCTTTGCAAAAACAAAAAAAAAACAATTTTATGTATTTCTTATTTGCAAAATAGTTGGGCAAACTTCACCTAAAACTGATCCAAATTTCAAGTTGATAGCATTAGTAGTTCTTGAGATATCCAGTTGTGACAGACGTACATACAGACAGACTGAGTCGCACCATAAGGGTTCCTTTTTTACCATTTTGGTATGGAACCCTAAAAAGAAAGTTAGTAGGGAAAAAAATACAATGTCAAAACTCGAAAAACTTTAAAACTCGAATCTGAAAACTTTGATTTGGAAAATGATATCTAAAGCTTTTCCTTTCAAATCAATATACCTTGTAATAAAGAAGTTATTTATAGTTCGAGACTGTGTTTGGTGCAGAATCTGCATATGCCCCTCATTCCTAAAGATATGTTCACCAGCGACCTGTGCCCATTCTAAAATAGCCGAAGCTACGTTAAGGAGGATGCGCTAGATTTGAGGTCAATTCTAAGTTATGGAGTTGTGTTGCTGACTCTAATGATTATAATTCAGTAAAACCATATTAGTTACGGCAGGGAATCATATTTTAATGAACATACAACCAGACACTGACCTGCAAATTGCAAAAAACGAAAAGAAAATTTGAATTTGTAGCCCGCGAAATTCAAATTTTCAGGTCAGTGTAGCTTAAGATCAGGGGCAGTGGTGGCCCGGTGGTAACGGCCGCGTCTTACGAGTTGTAGGTCGTCGCTTTGCACCCCGACAGTGAAGGAAAACATCGTGAGGAAACCGGCATGTCCCAAAAGCGAAAATTCGAAGGCATGTGACATCTTCCAAACCGCATTAAGCTCGCGTGGTGAATGACCCGCTCCTTCGCATCGAGAGGAGGCTTGTGTCCCATCACTGGGAACATTATATGCTAAGTTAAGATCTCCCATTTTGAATTATTTTAACTCAAATCATGTGCAAAACCCACGAGCGGACTTTACAAATAACATATAATATTTCCATTCAATAGCGCAAAAACACTTACATTTTTTGTGCCCACTTATAAATTAATAATAAAATATCCCACTGATCCAGAACGCAATATCACCCACAGAACAATGTGATCGAACCCTATGATTTATACGAGCTTAGCACTCTTGTCCACTGAGGCGTAACGCAATAAATTCGTCAGTATAATGAGCAAAAACAGTCCAGTCGACAACGTGTTGTAGGACCATCACTCACCACAATACAGTTGTGAAACGTCTTAGTTCTTCAAGGCCTTTAAGTGAATTTATTTTGGCAATAACCAGTCAAGAGCGAGTAGAACTCGCGCACCGAGGGTTCCGTTCAGATTTCTGAAAAAGTCTGCTACTTAGAGACATCGTTTTATTTTTCCTGTAATCTTTACATAAACTTCTATCACATAGATTTTTTTTTTTACATTTTTCATCAAGAGTCGAAAACTATGCCGCCTAAAAAAAAGAAATATTGCAAATGTTGCAAAAAAAATGTTTTTATTTCTTTCTTATTTGCTAATTAGTTGGGCAAACGTCATTTAAAACTGTTCCAAATTTCAAGCTGACAGTATTAGTAGTTTTTGAGATATCCAACTGTAACAGATGGACAGACAGACACTGAGTCGCACCGTATTAAAAAAAACCGGTTTTTTTTAATATTTTTCATCAAAAATCTAAAACTATGCGGCGTAAAAAAAAAATGTTTGAGAATGTGCGAAGAGCGCTCTTTCATACGATACATGCCCTAGTAGCCCCACTTTGAATTTTTCAGTCCCTGTTGCAAAAAAAAAACATATATTTTCACTTTGATTTTTTCAGTCCCTGTTGCAAAAAAAACATAATTATATTTTTTTTTCTATTCGCAAAATAGTTGGGCAACCGTCATCTAAAACTATTCCAAATTTCAAGTTGATAGCATTAGTAGTTCTTGAGATATCCAGCTGTGACAGACGTACATACAGACAGACTGAGTCGCACCATAAGGGTTCCTTTTTACCCTTTTGGTACGGAATCCTAGAAACTGTCTGGGCTTTTCAGTCATTTTGGGACAAGGATGTTGTCGTGCAAAGGGTGTCGTGTGTCGGAGACTATTGTGGCTCTTTCGGTGGCGTTTGCTGCCGCTCTGCGAAATACTGGTGGCGGTATTCCTGGTAGTAGATTCAGCATTTGAACCGAGGTCGGTTTTAGGCCAGTGATGATCAGTATTTCATTAAATTCTGTAACTTTGCATAGGCAGAACGACTCCGCGAATTCACGTGCAGAGAAAGAGCGAAGCATCCACTTCGATGAGACAAAAAGTATCTACCAAACATTTTGTATTCATTCATCATTCTATTCCACGTAAATATGCATATGCAGTATGCATTTAGGCAATCGCTAAACTGTAAACCACGTTGAGCCATACACTGCCAAAATAGCTTTAACCAAATCCATAATACGATAATAAAATTACCGGCCCTTATTCGCACTTTCATCAAGCTGAGTATGGACTAGTTGATATTTTAATTAAATTTCGCACCTCAGTTTTGCGTCAATCATACATACGAGTTTTACACGGAATTTAATTCATCATTTCATCATGCTTAACTGACATATTGATGAACTGTTGACAGGCAGGTTTAAACTGGCGCCGCCCGTGCTTTTACCGCGATTTTAGTCGAGATTGCATTTAAATTGTTTATCAGACGAGTGTGTTAAGTTAATTGCGGATTATCAGCTGAATGATTGAGTTCTGTTCTGTAACTCGAGAAATTAGTGTGTCAGTGGTTTAATAAGAGTAATAATTGGGATTGACTATTTATTGTACCTACTTTCTGCATTCTTCTAACTTAGGTACCCAAAATGGTAAAAAAGGAACCCTTATGGTGTCACTCAGTCTGTCTGTCTGTCTGTCACAGCTGGATATCTCAAGAACTACTAATGCTATCAACTTAAAATTGAAAATAGGAAAGTTAAGAAAGAAATAAAAAGTTTTTTTTTTTTTGGAACAGGGACTGAAAGCGGGTCTTAAAAATTCAAAGTGGGGCTACTAGGGCATGTGGGGTATCATATGAAAGAGCGTTGTTTGCACATTCTCAAACATTTTTTTTCTTTTTTTAGGCCGCATAGTTTTCGACTTCTGATGAAAAACGTAAAAAAAAATATCGTCCCCCCCCCTTATCTCCGAAGTTTGCAAAGTGAAAATTCTGAAATTATTCTATGTGATAGAAGCTTATGTAAAGATTACAGGGAAAATAAAACGATGTCTTTAGATTGCACAGTTTTTCAGAAATCATCAACAAAAATTACATATAAATGATGGTACGGAACCCTCGGTGCGCGAGTCCGACTCGCTCTTGACCGGTATTTTTATTTCTTGTGCCAATTCCCACGCCTCTGTGGCAGCCTCCTCACAATGTTGTCAGCACATGTGTCGCCGCCGGACGACCAACACCTCGTCTTGTAGCCCTTGGACGCCACTTGGTCACCGCCTTACTCCACCCGTCATCACTGCGCCTTAACAGGTGTCCTGCCCAACGTTTCGAGTTAAGGCTCTTACAGACAGAGGCGATATCGCGTCCCGACGTGATATTGCGATATCATATCCGTAGAACAATATCGCGTCCCGACGCGATATCGCCTCTGTCTGTAAGAGCCTTTATTTTAACCCGTATTAGTTTTCTTAGATCCCAAATGAACGTAAGTACACCACTTTATAAATCCGAAACCATGTTAGCCATTGAAATTGTTTTAGTTGTGACAAGTTTTGTTTTACTGTTTAAGCTGATATGTTGGGATTCCCGCGAACAGAGTTTGTGTTTGCAGCTTTTACTGATTCAATCAAATGTACTGTATGGCTCCAATTCAGTCATATTGCCTTAGAAAAATATATACATTGGTCTCGGAATGAGGGGTCGAACCTCACAGGGAGATAGCTTTGCTATGAAATTAAAGAGGTAGACGAGAAGCAAGAGGGCCGAGGGCCACTTTTATATTTGAAAGACTCAGGTTCAACTTAAAATATAATTATCACTATCCTATCGAAGCCCTAGCTAGAATCTGACTCCACCATTAAACAAAAGCTAGTTCCGCTTTTCTTCAAAAGTAATTCGATAAAATGTCTGCCAGTGACAAGCTAAGGTTGACTTATGCAACAAACCTCTACAGTACCTACCCAGACAATGAATTTTAAGTCATTTTCACTTTCCATATCCAATTTTAGCTACAACAGTTCTAACAAACGTGGTTTAGGGCTAGAATCAATCTGTCGTTTTAGTTGAGTTTATGAATTCCGTCATACGTTTTCGTAGGAGCAGTGTTGGCAGCTGGGCCACCGCCGTGACTTACGAGTTGAAGGTCATAGGTTCGAACCCAGACAGACACTATACTTTGTGTAAAAATATTTCATCACCACTGCTCTCAAAACGGTGAAGGAAAACATCGTGAGGAAACCGGCATGTCCTAGAACAAAAAATTCGAAGACATGTGACATCGGCCACCCCGCACGGGCTCCGCGTGGATTACGGCCCGCTATCTCACCGAGAGGAGGCCTGTGTCCCAGCAGTGAGAACATTATAGGTTGATGATAATAAAATTATGACATACATTTTGATTACTTAACACGTTGGCTGCTATGAGCATCACCGGTGGGATCAGAAGCTTATTTTTCAGGGCTTTGTGGATTTTTTTGGGGGCCAGATTGGAGGAACTTTGAATGCTATTTTATTTTATTTTATTTTGTTTGGGTGGCTTACAGCTATTAAAATCAAAATCAAAAGTCATTTATTGAAATTAGGCTGAGAATCAGCACTTTTTGAACGTCGAGATTACATAAGACAGTCCCACAAAACGCCCGCCCTTCACCACTGCCTAGTGCTTTAGCTGGGAAGAAGAAGTGGCGCAACAAACTGCCCAGCAGCACAGCTGTCTGTTCAATACACAAGTAACAGTGAGGTTATTCACGACAAGCCATTTACAAGCTTCCACCACAGTTAGCAATTTTGTAGAGCATACTCTAAAATCATTTTGCATCTGAATAGTAGGTATTTTATTCAAGAATACTGTGAATATGTCAACTGAGGGTACTAGTGTGTTACGTTAATGTGTCACCGGTGATGCTCATAGCACCTCAGTAATAGAGCAATGCTTTGAGCATCACCGGTTGGACCAGTAAATTTGTATGGGGCGTGGGAGCAATACTGTAGGTGTAGTAGAATGGGCAGCCAACGTGTTAATAAGATGGATTTCGCCGAATTTTGCTACACCGAATAATTTTACCAGCGAATTTCAAACGCAGCAAAATCTGTCGAATGCTCTGTATACCTATAAATTCCCATTAAAATAGGTGGGCAAATTTTCACATGGTGTTCTACACATGAATATGAACAACTTTCACTATGGGACCAAACCTGAAATCGCGAAAAAAAAATCAGCTGCTCCCTACATTTTACTGTGAAAAATTATGCACCTATTTTAATGGGAGCTTTTAAAGATGATAAATCCATTATTTCAACTTTAGTTCCGACATCAACAACGACATCATTATTTAACAATTAATACAGACTAAATGAGTGTAATATTCGCAGCACTTCAGTGAAATTTATTTCGTAAACAATTAGTTTCAAAAACCACTTAATGTGCAACGTGTACCTATAGGTACCACAAGCGGTCATTGTATTCATGGGCGATCGCATAAACACGCCGACATTACTCGCTACAAATTTGTAGAGGAGCAAAAACTGTTTAATTGGGCGGTGTACGCGATACCGAATCATTCGGTATCACTGCGTGTGTGTACTCGACTTTAGTGATGCGGCCAAGTCGATTTTTGTGCGTAAAGGGATAACATTTTTTTTGTTTTTTTTTTTTTTTTGTTTTGTTGATTGTTCGTTTTTTTTTATCTAGTCTCATGGATTCCTGCAGGATTATTTGGTCGGATGTAACAAAAATAGTACATTACCTACAACTTTTATTAGGTAATCTAAATATAGTCTTGATTTCCCTTAAGATGCTTACTAGGAAAACTAAATACAATTTTGTAGCGTCTTTTTTGGTTTTCACTCAGGCGTCTGCAGGTGTAAGAGGAAGCTTCCATTTTGAAATCATCATTTATAGAACAGTTGCGTGATTACAACAATTACAATAATAGATATCTCCTATTAGATGAGACAATTCATTGTCTGTCCAGTTATAACAGCTGGCATAATATCGGTGTAATATACACTTAACTAACCTACAGTGAAACCAAACATAATACTACGTCACGCAGCAATTCAAAATAAAAAAAAAACTATCGATTTCGAAAAAAAACTACCGAAAAAATGCCTACACGCCACACTATTGTAAGTACGACCACGACCAACAACAGGTGTGACGTGTCGCATCACTAGTGCGGGACACGTAAAAATAGTGGGCAAATCTAGCAACCTGTTAGTGTGGGCCGCTGACAGGCCGCGCGAGTCAACTGCGGCCGCTATCACCGCAACTACTTTCGGCTTATGTAGGGGGATTTGTAGCTTTTTTTGAAAATGGAATAGTTTATTTTCGCGGTCTTTTCGCTGATTGGCTTAGGATTAGCGTTGTTGGTGGTTGAGATTATGTGTTCTTTTGAAATAGTGATCAAGTTGATATTAGAATAATGTTTTTTTTTTTGTATATTACCTTGCTGGCCCGCGCGTCTTCGCCCGCTTGGATGTCGAATATCACACGGAAACAAAAATCCTTAATTATTCCTTGTTTACATTATAAAGGGAACGTCTGGGCTAAATTTCAGCTTTCTATACAAAGTGTAACGTTAAATGCGCAAAACCTCTTAAGGGGTCATTGTACTCATCATTATGAAAAACTTTTACTATAGGACCAAAACTGAAATCGCAAAAAAAAACAGCTGTTCAGTACATTTACGTTCGCATAATTCGTCAAAATGTCAAACAGCTGATTTTTTTTTCGCGATTTCAGGTTTGGTCTTATAGTAAAAGTTGTTCATAATGATGAGTACAATGACCCCTTAAGAGATTTTGCGCATTTAACGGTACACGTTCTATAAGTTCAACGGTTTGGGCTGGGCGTTGATGATGAGTCAGTCAGTCAGGACTTTTCTTTTTATATAATACTAGCTTTTGCCCGTGGCTTCGCCCGCGTGGATGTCAGAAAATATTCCACGGCAATGTACTACCGGGAAATCCCTCCTTATTCCTTGTCTACATTATAAAGGGAACCTCTGTGCGAAATTTCAGCTTTCTAGGTTCAAGGGTTTGGGCTGAGCGTTGATGAGTCAGTCAGTCAGGACTTCTCTTTTTATTTATATAGAAGAAAAAGATTTATTTCTAGTTGAACTTTTTCAAGGATGATAAATTCTCAAGTATTTTCCATATCTCTAAAAACCTCTAAAAACTTCACGATGGTAATTATTTGTTATTACGTCTTCTTCCTTAGATTTGTTGATCTTAAAATACTTTTTATGCTGAATTTGGTCTAACATTCTGCCAAATGTAAAATATTACGTTAAGTAATAAATCTAGACAGTTATGTACATAATATCATCATCTGCCTAGCCTTTTCCCTACCATGTTGTGGTCGCCTTCGGCTATTAGGATGCAGCTGAATACCAGAATTTTACATGGAGCGACTGCCTATATGACCTCCACAACCCAGTAACTGGCAATATACCTCTTGGTAAGACTGGTTGTCAGACTTTCGGGGTTCCGACAACCCGCAACGACTGTCAAAGATCCGCGAGTGACAGCCGGGACCAACGGCTTAGCGTGCTTTTCAAAAAATCTAAATCAAAGTCAATAATTGAAACTAGACTGAGAACCAGCACTTTTCGTACGTCAAAATTATATATGACAGTCATCGTCACGCCCGCCCTTCACCACTTCCTAGTGCTTTAGCTGGGAAGAAAAAGTGTTATGTAAAGATGGTCAATTGATCACCCATCCACAAAACTACCGCGCCAAGCGTAGCTTAACCTAAGCGATCGACCCGTGCGGCTGTTATTACTCAGCCACAAGCCCCACACGTGTTAGAGACACATAGTTACTGCACAGCTTTTGAAATCCTCCGGAGGCTATATTTTGCGGACAGTGTTCAGCTCTTGGAAAGGAAGCTCCGGTTACTAATGGTCTGCGTAAAACACTGCCTTTCTACTGTAGAGTTAACTATGAACTAGGAGCACGGACTAGGGGTGCTTCATAAGCACTAATCCTACAGTAACACACTTTATGACAAACTTAACTGCGAAGTTATCACCAAGCCCAAACTTTTTTACAAAAAAAAAAAAAACAAACAACCGACTTTCAATAAAAAACTATATAGTGAAAAGTAACTTTAATTTCGGAAGTTGGTGTGTTTGGTTTTTATTTTTCAATTTGTAGTATTTTTTGGTCGTTGTTCTTTTTTTTTTTAGTTTTTATTTTTCACTTTTTACTGTAGTACTAATAAGTTAATAAATTTTACATCCAATTTCGAGGTATACCCTCCCGATTAAAACAAGAATCTTTCAAATTCGATACTGTGTAGGTACTTCAAACGTAGTCATACTTACTTACATTAAAAAAAAATACTTGTCGACTTGAGAAGCTCCTCCTTTTTTTTTTTTTGTTTGTTGATAGAAAACCCAGAGATATCGGACAAAGAAGAACAACAAAAAAAAGTAACACACTTGGTGCTCATACATACACAATTACACATGCTCCATACATTGTAAAAAAATAAACGGAGATTTTTTTTAAAACAAACTTTTATTATTTGTTAAATAAAAAGAACTAAAAAACTAAAAATAATTTTATTTCGATTGGTAATAAAGATTAATAGTTTTCAAATATTTCTCGATTATGATGTTGGACCCATGGAGAAAGCGTATCCTGTATTTTCATTTTCACACGACCTATTTGCCTATCAAATACTGTTCTAGCGGCATCCCGAATCAATCGAATAGCTCCAAAATACGATTGCTAATTGCCACAAATATCTGAATAAACTCTCTGAAAGGCATTCAATAAGAGATTACAATGTAAACCTACGCCTTAAATGCCATTCATTTGTGCATTTCATTCAATCCCACCATATTTACGTCATTCAATTGACACATAATAAGTATTGTAAAATTGAAGGCACTGGTCCCAATTTATTTGTAATCGGTGCAGCATGCTCTATTAAGGCTCCAGTAGACAGGCGCTTAAAAAACTTCATGAACTTTTAGTCGTCATAATGAGTAGGTATCTATTCCCCTTCGTGGGGATCTTTATAAGTTCGATAATATACTTAAAAAATAAAAGCGAAATATCATCGGCGGTTTTAAAACACATTAATTTAAAAGCTACTCTAAAATCTCATTTTGTAATTTTCAATAAAAATCCATTTACTTTGAAGATTGTTTAAAGCTTAGACATGACGTCATCGATTGCGTTAGTGATGGGAAAGTGGTCTGCTAATGGTATCGCCATATCTTACATAAACTGTATGATACGTCACTAATTGGTATTGAATTGAGTGCAGTCCTATGTAGGTTTTATTTATAAGGTCACCACACACGGGATTGTGTAGGAGTGAACTACAATAATTATACCTATGGTAATTTATAAGTAGTAGTATGTGTGCTATTTTTTGACAGTTATTTTGGTAATTACTCTTAGTAAATAGACAATAGAAAAGAAATTGACAATTTATGTTACTTTTAGGGTTCCGTACCTCAAAAGGAAAAAACGGAACCCTTATAGGATCACTCGTGTGTCTGTCTGTCTGTCTGTCTGTCTGTCTGTCCGTCTGTCACAGCCAATTTGCTCCGAATCTAATGGACCCATTAAGTTGAAATTTGATACACATATGGATTTCTGTAACCCAAACACGTACGGCTAAAGTAAATAAATGAATTTTGAATTTGGGGATTACTTTTAGGGGGCAAATAAGAAAATTTAAAAAAAAAGTTTTTCAAACTGTATCGTGTGACATACCTGTAAATTACAGGAAAACCTATATGAAGTTTGTGATCTTAAAATAACATGGTAAATCTCTCAATATTGTGAGTAAAAACTTACATTTACTGTTGGAATGTATGGGAGAACATGGTAAGTTTGTTCTTGGGATAATTTCATCCCAATTACGGAACCCTTCATTGTGCGTAGTCTGACACGCACTTGGCCGGTTTTTTAAGAGTAAATTCCAGAATAACGGTCATACATAGGTACTTATAAATACCAACGATCTAAGAATTTGCCAGAGGAAATTGTTGTCCTTTGATTTAAATTTAATGAAAATAATCACGAAAAACCTCTAGAAAGCGAAGTTGCCAGGCCGTGCTCGATCAACGCTCATAGACATACCTACGTCACACTTATAGCTTCTAAATTCCGCGTTACCAATAACTCACCAGCACTACATAACAAACTCCACTGTCCGGACGGAACAGAGTGTGTCCGAACTATGCTTCTAGAAATTCGATTACCTCCGATGGCTATGTCAATGACTTGAATTTCAATTAGAACAAATTATCTAGGGATATGGGAGACAAACTTGATTTGTTGGCGCTTGCGCACATTGCTTCCCTCGCAGGGCACTGAATAACAGACTGTTAAATTGTAGTGGTCTTCATACACGGATAAACAGTACTGATACAGACGGGTTATTAGCAAAGTTAGAAAAGAGGAAGTTTTATTTTTGACTGTATTTACGTCTTAGGGTGTGTGGGGTCGAGCCGAATCTCATCCAATCTCACGTGGGGTAGTGGGTAGTCTCGGCGAATATCACGTATTTTTTTTAGGGTTTCGTACCTCAAAACTAAAAAACCGAACCCTTATAGGATCACTCGTGTGTCTGTCTGTCTGTCTTTCCGTCTGTCCGTCTGTCACAGGAAATTTGCTTCGAATATAATAGACCGATTAAGTTCAAATTTGGTACACATATGGATTTTTGTGACCCAAACACGTACGGCTAAAGAAAATAAATGAATTTTGAATATGGGGGTCACTTTTGGGGGGCAAATAAGAAAATTAAAAAAAAAAGTTTTGCAAACTGTACCGTGTGACATATCAAATGAAAGGGCTTAACATGAGGGTCTCAAATATATTTTTTTTATAATTTTACGAAAATTGACCATTCCCCCTTATCTCCGAAACTACTAAGCCTAAAATTTTGAAAAAAATATAGAAAATAGTTCTATACCTGTAGATTACAGGAAAACCTATAAGTAGTTTGTGGTCTTAAAATAACATGGTAAATCTCTCAATATTGTGCCAACTTACATTTACTGTTGGAATGTATGGGAGAACATGGTAAGTTTGTTCTTGGGATAATTTCATCCCAATTACGGAACCCTTCATTGTGCGTAGTCCGACACGCACTTGGCCGGTTTTTAGCATGAAACTGTATTAGTAATTGCGAGAATATGATTCTGCATTGTATACTCTATACAATGTTTGTTTGTATGTTTGAACGCGCTAATCTCTGGAACTACTAGTCGAATTTGAAAAATTCTATTTGTATTTGATAGCCCAGTTCTTGAAGAACGTTATAGGCTATATTAAATCACGCTAGGACCCTTAGGCACCGACCAAAATGAAAAAGAGTCATAAAGAACGCTAAGCGAAAACGAAGTACTTGCTTGGGCAGACAATTTGGATGCGACGAGGTGGTTCGGGGCCCGAAATTTCACGCGGACGAAGTCGCGGGCAGGGTTAGTTAGTAATACACTGATGTAACCACTATCTACGTCTCAAATACTTGTTAGTGTCAAATCAATGTCACTCGTTTATCAATCATCAAATTGAGACTAAATCAGTGAATTTAATAGATAATACACTTACACCCATGGGTAATGGCATTTCAGTATACCAGTATTAGCGACTAGCTTTAGACCGCGGCTTCGCCCGCGTGGATGTCGGAAAATATCCTAAGGGAACCTACTACCGGGAATTCCTTCGTTATTCCTTGTCTACATTATAAAGGGAACCTCTGTACAAAATTTCAGCTTTCTAGGTCCAAGGGTTTGGGCTGGGCGTTGATGAGTCAGTCAATCATTCAGTCAGTCAGTCAGTCAAGACTTCTCTTTTTATTTATATACCTAGATGATTTAGATAGACCACGTCACTATTATTTAAATAAGTACTAAGTAATTTACATACATTCATATACAACATTAGTTTTTGTTTATACTAAATCTCTTAAGGGGTCATTGTACTCATCATTATGAACAACTTTTACTATGGAACCAAACCTGAAATCGCGAAAATAAAATCAGCTATTCAGTACATTTATCTACATCAAACTCGTCAAAATGTACGGAACAGCTGATTGTTTTTTCGTGATTTGAAGGTTGGTCCCATAGAAAAAAATGTTCAAAATGATGAGTACAATGACCCCTTAAGAGGTTTAGTATAAACAAAAACTCATGTTGTATAAATTCAAACCTTCTTCCCACGGGGGTATGCAGAAACTACAGAACGCTTGCTACATGCTCCTTTTGCCTCGTTTACGTTCATACATCTGTGGCCTTAGTGCGAGTTTTTTATACTTACTCGATCGCGTTTACGTTAACGTTGACGTATCGCACGGATCGCACCTTCATTTCGAAACAGTTACTAAACGAAATTTTCACGAAAATGAGATAATAACGCGATCTTACTTATATCGGCAAAATCTACATACTAATTAAATTATATTATGACTACACACCATAAAAAGAAACCAATAATTTAACAAATAATGACAGAAATATCTCATAAGTGTTCATTACTATTTTATTAAGAGGTAAATAAGAATAAGAATAAGAATAAGAATAAGAATTATTTATTGCGTAACTGTGTACAATCAGATCTTATAATATAACATAACAGTTTTAGGATCAACAGTCTACCCATGTCGGATATGCAATAGCAAAAATCGCAAATAGTCATGCAAAAATCGTAAATTTTTTGTTTAGTAACGGTTTCGAAATGAAGGTGCGGTATGTCAATTCGTATGGAATAATTGTGTTTCCCACTATAGTCACCAGGCGGCGCTTATTCATTTTCAGTACAAACTGACGTTTACGTTAATGTGATCGAGTAAGTATAAAAACTCGCACTAAGCCCTCTGGTCATACACGCACGCTGGTTGCAAGTGCACCTGACCTTTCTGAAGAACATCACCTATTAGGCCACTATATGTGTACCTACTTACTACTAAGAGCTCGTGGCTAAGTAATAACAGCCGCACGGGTTGATCCATCAGGTTAAGCTACGATTGCCGGGGTTGGTCCGTGAATAGGTGACCATCTTTACATACCGAGACTCCTCCGTGCCTCGGAAAGTACGCTAAGCCGTTGGTCCCGGCTGTCATTCGTGGATCTTTGACAGTTGTTACGGGTCGTCACTCCCTTTCTAGCCATATTCTATCATCTTTCACACAATTCATCCATCGTTTCTTTGATCTTCCCCTACTCGTATCCACATTCAGGTTATCCATATGTAGGTATCTAGAGTACTTAGATAATAGTTTGAAAAAAAAATGGCGACTGCAGACACAAGTGAAAACTTAAACGTAAAGCTATGCATAAGATGTCGTGGTGACGCGGTGCTTACCACCTACTAAAAATCGCTCAACGCACCTGAAGTTTTCACTTCAAAAATAAAAAAGAAAAGCCAAAACAAAAACCGGCCAAGTGCGAGTCGCACTCGTGCATGAAGGGTTAAAACGGCAAAAAAATCACCGTTTTTGTATGGAAGCCCCCTTAAATATTTATTTTATTCTGCTTTTATGTATTTTTTGCTATAGCGGCAACAGAAATATATCATCTGTGAAAATTTCAACTGTCTAACTATCACGGTTCATGAGATACAGCCTGGTGACAGACGGACAGACAGACGTACGGACAGTGGAGTCTTAGTAATAGGGTCCCGTTTTAGCCTTTGGGTACGGAGCATTAAAAATATCTTTTCCATCTTCACAGCAACACAAAATAATAGCCCATGATAGTACTAAGTATTTAATTTCGTTTTCTGTCAACAGTTGTTTTAACCTCTGTTACCTTGACATTCACCATTCTTGCTGCACTGTTCATAGACACAAAGGCTTTCACGACATTTCCTCCTGCTCTGTGAGCACGAAGCCTCAATGGGGAACGTATGGCCGCTTGATTGACGTCTCATCCCTGAAGGGAAATCGTGTAGCCTTTGTAAAACGGACTGGACGATCTCACGTCTTCAGTTCGACTTGACGCCAATTGATTCATGATTGTCTGTCTTTCCTTTAAACAATAGTAGTTGTAGCTTTGGAAGATAAAAAGTTAGCGATGGTTGTTTTGTTTATGAAAAATCTGTTAATTTGGGTAGATAATTATATTTAATAGCTGATTTTTCAATAGTCAGATAAATCTTATCTGAAGAATAAATGTGACAGTTTGACATGTTTTCTATACAAAAGCTGTCAAATTGAAATATTTATTCTTCAGATAATACTTAAATTACTATTGAAAAATTAGCCCTAAGAGGCAAAAGACATCGGACTAAAGGCATCGGACGACTAAATTAAGAATGATTAAAAAGTGTGTTTAAGCATAAAATTGTTTATTTTGTAAACGGTCTTTTCTATTAATAAATTTTGCCTTCCGAAATCGGATACAATTTAATTATTGACAACATAATCGGCGAGTTAATAATTCTTACCAACTGAATGAAACAAACATGTTTACGTCCAGACAGTGGAAAATCGGACAAGAAAAATAAGAAAAAAAATTGTAAAAACCTGCAAGTAACCCTTCCAACCGAGCCCGCGTGGAACCTTTCATCTCACTAATTGAAAAGTTCTACACTCAAACAAACAGCCACACAGTACTATCTCCTGAATCTTTAGTAGATTTGATGAGGAAACTGACACGTTCTCTTGTGATTAAAAACATTACTGACAGCAGCGATGTTAAAAATAGTGTCAATATTTTGAGCATCAGTGTGAAAGTATTTAGAATAATAGCCTCAGCACACCATCGCCGCAAAACCATAGCAGCGAAACCGCAGGTTCAATTCAACTGACTCGTATGATGTTCCGCTACTCGAAACAGCATGCGGTTTCGTGGTTTCGCGGCCAAGGTATGCTATAAAACCCTAAAAGTGTGACAAATTGAACAAAACAATCGATAGTCTTAAATATAAGAGAGACAAGAAGCGCTTTACTAGCAGTTTCTAAAGCTCTGCAGAAAGTGGCATTGGCATTCTTTCCCAATATTTAAGACTTTTGATCTAAATTGAGTTCAACTTTAACATAACTCAATTTAGACCTCTAATATACAAATACGCTGGACTTCATAATATCGATGTCAAAATTAAGACATTTGATTTTCGCCATTTTGGCGTTGTCAGCAACGTGAGCGTCCATGGAACTATGTGGAAGGTTATTCCGAATTTTACAATAGGCGCATAGATACGCACGGCTACGGATCAAGCTATAAATATCCAGTTAAATCCAGTATAAGCTGATCTCGCATTGTATAGGATTTCCTTACAATGAGAGATCAGTGTAAACTGGAAATCTATAGCTTGATCTGTAGCCGTGTGTACTCTCATGATAAAAATATTCTAAATATCACGTAGCAAACACAAAATTCACAAAACAAATCTCATTTCACGATTTAGACCTTTTTTTTTTTCGTGGGGAAATCCTCATGCATACCCTCCATCTGGGAACAACGGAGGGTTATGTCGGACTTCTACCGACTAAAACCCCACTGTTCCTTCTAGTACCATGAGTCGGGGGCCCGGGAGATACTTGTACATTCGCCGCAACCCCGACTGGTATCAGCCCGCCTTGCCTAGCGGGACCCATCACCAAGTGCGGCCGATCCCACGACGATTTATACCTAAAACATCAAAGACATACCAAAACAACTCGTCGGCCATTTGCAACAATGTGTCAGTTTTAGTACCTGAGACGCTCGAGCGGCGCTTTGAATCGGCACAAAAATCAACTGTCATTTCTTGTAAGTAGTACATTTTAGTACAGCGTACTTGTATATTAGAGGTCAGTGTTGTAGGGTTAGTACGTAGGTGAAACCTGACAAACACGTAAACAATGAACACGCGAATAAGTCAGGTAGTTCAATGAACGAACTGTCAGACATTGAAACAAAGTACTATCAAATTTGGCCGCGTCATACTATAACTTTTTTAACCAAACGACAATTGATCTTGTGACCATGCCAAGAAAGTGAAACAAAGAGTAAAACATTTATCTCTTTCCCACATCCTTTAACGTACCTTTATCGTACCTAATAATAGAACGGGAATAAAGGTAGTTACAGAATTCTGTTTTTAGCCTTCCTTCTATGCTTTAGTTATTCTTCTGAGGCTGAAACAAACAATACGTCATCATGCCATTTCATACAACTATCAACGAATGACAGTTTTGATTTAAATACAAGAACAATTTTAGTTGGTATACAATTTTCTGCACAATTAATTGTATTTTTAGTTTTACATTAATCGAGAAAGGGACACTCGTTTACAGCTTATAATATTTTCTTGCATAAACAAAGTCTTTTGTTATACCAGCGAATGTTCTCTGATTCTAATCCATACCGTAATGTTTGATGACGGATTGTGCTGTTCGTAGGCTATGTCCGCTCTTATAATGATTTGCACACACCCCCGGCGCAGATATAGGAATCTGAATTGCAAAATGTACCCCCTCTTAATGTTTGCGTGTGTAATGTTAATAATAGGTACGTAGTGCAGTGTATGTAGGTATGTGTGTGTTCGGCTTTGTGACGAGATTGTTTGGTTGCATTTTGTAGGTGTGGTTGTGTGTTGAAGTTATTTTAAAGGGTCAAATTAAATTAGGTAGCAAAACTAGTAAAACAATTTTTTATTTTTTTTAGTAAACTTCGCAGACGTGAATATATTAACACGATCAAACAGATTGTATCAACTTACACTTCAAGTAATAAAACTACCAACAGTCATTGCTCCCAAAAAAATTATAAAATCACTTTTAGGGTTCCGTACCTCAAAAGGAAAAATCGGAACCCTTATAGGATCACTTCGTTGTCCGTCTGTCTGTCTGTCTGTCAAGACCCTTTTTCTCAGGAACGCGTGGAGGTATCACGTTCAAATTAATATCAAATACGTAATTTAAGGTCCCTGAGATTTATAAAAAAATCAAGCTTCTGAGTCAACGCAATAAAGAAATACGGCCATTTATGCAACATATTTTGATACTCGCAAGTAAATCAAAACCTACAGGGTACTTCCCGTTGATCTAGAACCATGAAATTTGGTAAGAAGCAAGGTCTCACAGGACAAGTAAATGAAGAAGTCTGAAAATTTATTATTTGTAGTTTTATCACATAAAAAAATAGTTTTTAGTTTTCTTTTTCTGGCAAAATGTGTGTGTACTATAGGTACATCTCTGCCCAACCCTTCGGTGATACAAGGCGTGATGTTATGTTTAAGAGTAGCTTTTTGCGAATACAAACTTAAATATGCAGATAGAGAATTGTCCGTGACGTATACACGAGAACATGTTTTTCAATTCAATGTTAAGTTTGTCTTTGGGATAAATTCTTCAACTACGAAACCCTTCATTGTGCGTGGTCCGACACGCACTTGGCCGGTTTTTTTATTTAGTCGTGTTTAGATATCGATACTCATGATGTCTGCGAAGTTTCGCTATCTAATTTAATTTGACCTAGCATAATATTATGCTTCGCCTTAAGATGATTCAAGAAATTGTTGATACTAGGTCAATCAATAAATCTGCCTACCCTTTACCCCACTATGTTGGGGTCGGCTTCCAGTCTAACCGGATGCAGCTGAATACCAGTATTTTACATGGAGCGACTGCCTGTCTGACCTCCATAACCCAGTAACTGGGTAATAGGATACCCCTTAGTAAGACTGGTTGTCAGACTCAGGCTTCTGACGACACGTAATGACTGTCAAAGGTCCACGAATGACAGCCGGGACCAACGGCTTAACGTGCTTTCCGAGGCACGGAGGAGTCTCGGTATGTAAATATGGTTACCCATCCACGGACCAACCCCGGCAAGCGTAGCTGAACCTGATGGATCGACCCGTGCGGCTGTTATTACTTCGCCACGAGCTCCTTGTTGATACTAAGGTATGATGTTCATTGTCTTAAGACATTGAATAGCTTGTTTAAAACTAAACATAGTTTTATCATGTTCTTGTGCAAAGATGCTTTCGGCTTCATGCTTATAAAATGATGGACCTTTCGTCCAAATCAAGTCCGGTATCTGAAAGAAAAACACCCTTAATTATATCTTCCAATAAAATCAAAGAAGGCCTTCATGCATGAAATGACATCTGTCACGTGCTCCTGATTGTCGTTGTCATGTTTAAATTTCATTTTTTTATTCATTAACAAAATGGCCCGATTGTTTTTGTGACAGACCCTTAACTCCCCTGCTGTCAGCTGTCAGAGAAAGGAATAAAATAACAACGAGGATTGGGTGTTAAATAAGCCGAAATGTTTAAGGGGCATGCGCTAAGGTAGCCCGCGAAATTCAAATTATCTTACGTTTTTTTTGCAATTTGCAGGGGGCTAAAACGGCCACTTTGGAAGAATCATAATAGGATAAATAAGTATTACGAATCATATTTGAAATCGTAAAACGGTCACAAACTGAAAATTCATAATTTATCTGCGTCATAATTCATAGCACGCAATTCATCTGTTTGACAGTTTTAAGGAGACAGGTCAGTGTTTTGGACAAATAAATTTGCTTTATCTTTATTGTTAGTTTGTACCTATGTTGATCAAAATATGATTCGCGACCGTAACAAATACTTATCTATTTACAAAATGATTATCAATAGGATTCAGATTCATTTATTTGCAACAAAACAAATTTAGGTACAATAATTAATGCAAATCTCTACGTAAACACATATTTATTACGGTAGCAAATTATATTTTGATCAACGTACAACCTGGTATCTGCAGGTCAGCTTGCAAACTGCAAAAAAGGTAAGAATTTTTTAATTTCGCTTGCTACCCTGGCGCTTTCGCCTTAAAATTTGGTCCGAAAGTTAAACCACTATCAGAGCAGCAGTAACTTCAAACACTTGAGCCTTTGTTTGAGCATCTAATGCGGAAGGAATTAGCTCCCGGACACTAGCAGACATCTGCGGTTAACAATCCGTAGGACAATTCAGGCTTGTTCCTATTGATGTAAACCCCCTTCGTCGGCCTGGCCTGGCGCGATCTGGCCTGTGAGAATGCGGGCCGTTGAACCGCAGCATTATAAGTTTTCAGTTTATTTTGCAATGGCATAAAGTTAGAAGTATTCACACAGAAGGTCCCGTGCACAAAGAAGGTCCCGTTTTTTGGTTTTTTGCTTACATCTCGGAAACGGTGCGTCGTACGAAATTTTGTTGTGACAATGAAACCTGATAAAATTCTCCACAGCTTTGGCTTTCACATTTCTTATCTATCGCCAATCGCTGCCTAGCTATGACCTCCGAAAAACGGCCGATTTTCAAAAATAACTATGTTCCAAATAACGTTAAGTATCAGGAGAAACATAGGGACAGCATCCTATCAACCAAAAATACTTACATATATTATAAGATTACCAAAATGACATAAGTAGGTACATTATTTATTTATTTATTATCTCGAGACAGGGGCTAAATAATACACTTGCCGCGGTCGGTTCGAGGGTGGATAACCATCCATTTACTATCGACAACCAAGTCTGACAACCAGTCTTACCACCAGGTATCGTATTACCCAGTAACTGGGTTGTGGAGGATAGATGGCAGTCGCTCCATGAAAAATACTGGAATTCAGCTGCATCCGTTTAGACTGGATGCCTACTCCAACATAGTGGGGAAAAGGCTAAGTAAGTTTTTTGATCTCAAGACAACACAAGAGAAAGGGAAGCAATAAGGTGCCCGCAGCCAGACGCGACGCGACTGTGGTGGAGCTATTTCTATGAAAACTTCATTGGAATTGTTCTACCAAAGTTGCGTCGCGCCGTCGAGTCGCGCCTATCTGCGGAAGCCTTTAACATGCAGAGTCCATATTGTAAACTACTAACCCTGACAGACACTAAATTAGAACAAAACTCTAAAAATAATAGCTAGCTTTCAAAACAGCTGCCACAAATAACAATATGGCGTTTATTACAACTTAAGTGGTTTCCTAACACAGAACTATATTTTTCATAGAATAACAAAGTATGGTAAACAAGTGTTTAACATTCACAGCACACATTAGTTGTCAGCAAAATAAACTATTCACAGTGGATGGGTCGAGGGCAGTCTCGTTAAGAACGCTTGATGCAACCCGCGAACGAGAAAAAGAAACAAGGATAGCACACAGTCCATATGAAATTCATTTGTTTGAATCAAAAGGACATGTGAATGTTGGAAAAAGCTAAAAATATCTATTTCTAAAAACATCTTTTTGCAAGCTTTTTGCAACGAAAATAGATATCCTACGTAAAGTTATGATGACACTATTTGTAACCATTGTCTGCCATCGTGTAATAAGGAACTGTATCCCTTGATTGTCGAAGGTTCTATGTTAGAGAATTTGGTTTCCGCAATTAGTCCTTCATGTGGCCTATTGTGCGTGGGACATGGCGGCCGTCGGGGGTTATTCCAACCAGCCCACCTCACTCCAGAAGTTTATCAAGTCTCCTAGTCTGTTAAGAACATCTGTGAAAAATCTGAGTGTTCCGAGAGTTTCTGTTCTAAACTGGGTGACGCCTGTGCATGCAAAGAGCATGTGCGTAACGGTTTCAAGACCTGCACAGAGGACTGCCCCTTATTTATATTGTGTGCAAGTGTGACTATCGAAGGTCCTATGATTGCATAAATCATAGGTTACTCAAAACCAGGTTTCAGAAAATGGTATCTAAACGTATTTTCATTTTCCTAGCTATTCTTGTCAGAAGTTCAATAAAAGACCTCCCACTTTAGCTGTAAGCTCATTTTCAAGTTGACCATGACAAAGATTAAGTCCGCCACATCACCGTCAGAACACATCCGTCACGTGAAGTTGGATTTAATTCATCTTGCCTCATTTCAACTCCCATTTGGGTTTCTACAAACCTTTAAACTCGAGCGCGAATAGATGTCGGTTCACAATGGGCTCGTCATCTGTAGTGGACATCAGTGCGGTCTCATTGTTGGCGATTGTCTCGTCTATGCGAAGTTTGCTTTGTCTGTCCGTGTGTAAAGTTTGAGCTATCGACATCCCGATAACGAGTGACTGAGCGGCCGCGTCGTTTGTTAAAAGCACCTTCGAGTTAAGGAAATTGCTCGGGATGGTACTCTAATTCACACAAGTCATTAGTGCTATTATTTTTTTAGTGACGAAAAATGGGTGGAAAATTTCTATGATGTTTTTTGGCGAAGCTACAAAAATATTTTGAAACATTACACTTTTTTCATGTTTTATAATTATATAAAACATGAAAAAAGTGTAATTTTCAAAAAAGTGTATCTTATAAACTTATCAGATTAAAAGTCTTCTCTTCACCCGTCGAAAACTAAAAACCAGACCAAAACTTGCCACAGTAACGGGAGTCGGCACAAACAGGTGCGCTGTTGGGCGGTACGCGAGCGCTGTTCCACAATGCAATAAATATACCTAGTACACCTTCTCACTGCTTTTCATACAATATGGATGTTCGCCGCATTAGCCCCCTTTAGATTAACAAGTTTATACAAGACCGCTGGCTGGACTTACTTATGTATGAGATGCCGAAACGAATAGGTCAAGTTTATGTGCGGCCCTTATTACACTTTTGTTGCAACTTGATATATCTACTCAAATATTTTGCTAGAGTCTACAATAACAAAGTATTATACTTTTTTAGATTTTTGTTATACAAAATATAGACTCAAATGAATCTACATCCATTCAAATTGCTATAAATCCAGTACAAACAGTAAAACAAGAAAAAATATCGAACTTTTAAATAGTTTTTAAACGATTGTCCTCGCTTTCGCGTTGCTAGAGGAAGAAGGAATTACATATTTTATTCAGTTCCGGACACATCGTGTTCGTAGAATACAGTGTACCTTTCCTGCTCTTTCGAACGTACTTATAAAAGGGATCTGTCAAAGCTCGTATCAATTAATTTGTTGAACCCATTTTAAAATTCGCGGAACTGGGTATTCTAAGGTTGCTTCGGAGTCAATCTGCCTAGCCTTTTCCCAACTATTTTGGGGTCGGCTTCCAGTCTAACCGGATGCAGCTGAATACCAGTATTTTACATGGAGCGACTGCCTATCTGACCTCCACAACCCAGTAACTGGGTAATACGATACCCCTTGGTAAGACTGGTTGTCAGACTTTCGGGCTTCTGACGACCCGTAACGACTGTCAAAGATCCACGAATAACAGCCGGGACCAACGGCTTAACGTGCTTTCCGAGGCACGGAGGAATCTCGATATGTAAAGATGGTCACCCATCCACTGACCAACCCCGGCAAGCGTAGCTTAACCTGACGGATCGACCCGTGCGGCTGTTATTACTTAGCCACTAGCTCCCTAGAAGGTTGCTTCGGAGTATATAGGTAAAAGAGATTCGAAATTATTGAAACTATTCGGAACGGCTTTGAGTTATGCGGATAATTGGAAATTATTTCACTTTGATGGAGGCTCTTCTCATTTTTAAACTCAAACTGCAATAAAGCAAAATTTATTTCAATTATAAAATACTTGGAAATTATTTTACTTTATATCTTTGATGGAGGCTTATCCCATTTTTACTCAAACTGCAATAAAGCATAATTTATTTCAATTAATAAATAAAACACAGGCACTTTTGAATTGTCAAACGAGTCGGTCAGAAAGATGAAGCTAGTAGCTCGTTCAATAGCGTAGTAGGTTCCTATGGAGGAGAACGGGTAAGTAACTCCATGGATTATCTTGTTGCTTGTCTAAGCGTTTGGTCTTCCAGGGAAACGCACAGCTTCCTATACACTCGAGCAATATTCCAAATAATTAATGACTACATACAGTTTTAATAAGGTAATCGCCGTTGACCCGACGTCCCTCCACCCAAATTCCTTATTATACATTAATGAAAATTACAATACATATAACGTCTCGGTTTAAATATTTAAAGCCGTAGTTTTCCTCTTCGGGTTCTCCGAGCCCCGGCGTAATGGTGGCTCTGAATAATTTATTATGAATTTTATGATACGTCTCCCGCGCTCCACTTCGTAAATAATACTTTTGATTTTCTTGGGGCGGCCGGCACATGAAGCTATTGGCGGCTTCGACTTGACTGAAGCTATCGAGTTCCAGCTTCCGAGACATTATCCAAGGTTTACCCTTCTTGCTGGCTAAAAAAGGCTGTGGCTTTTGGACACAGGACGTGGTGTTCCGTCGCTTCCACATGACAGCGCAAAGTAAAGCCATTGCAAAGTGAAGTGTTACTAACATAGTCTTAAGCCTTATTTATTGACACAAGTTTTGTTTATAATTAAATACATATTAAATATGTATGTTAAGGTTAAGGTTGTCAATCTATGGTAATCTATGGGCCTGTGCCGCCTAAAATAAATGGTTTATTTTTATTTTATTTATTTAAAAACATGTTTTCAGTATCGATTCTGAATTTTGAAAGTCAATCTCTTATTATTTTCAATGATGCGTTGCAGACGATGACAGACATACGGTCAGTGCACTTAGATAAGTAAGTACTCAGCCTCTAATTGATTTCAATTGAATCGTTTTGATTGCAGATATTATTTGATCGCGTCTCTTCTCATGAATGGTCCACGCGAAAGAGGTTTCGTCTTATTTTCGGTACATTAAATATGTATGATGCCTGGGTAAAAAAAAATCTATTCAGTCAGATATTAAAAAAAATATTAGACACGTATTTTTTGTTTTATCAAATTAATAAAAAAAAAATCTTAGATAACACGCATTAAAGTGGGAGAGTGAGGGCTGGCTACGTCACTTCTACGTATAATATCTAGCTAGGCGTGACGTCATGCTATATTTTAATTCAATGTATCGCCGTAATCTTTTGATTACGTAAAAAAAAAAATACCTGTCCAATATTTTTCAATAATCTACATGACGGACAGTAAGATTTTTTTTGTCACCATCTCTATTCGTAGCTTGTAACTGGGGGCTTACTCCCTAAGACCGTCCGTCTTTCTGTCCGTCTGACATTACGATCCATCAAAACAAGTGTAAAAGTTAAATTTTTCGGACGGGCAAAAGCACATCGGGAGTAGCGATAACTGGCTAATCATGTTGTCATTCATACTTCGTTCGGGGCCCGAACCAATCATCCATCCTTAAGTGATACGGAGTAAGAAACGCACGTAACTACGGGCTTCGTGCTTAGGGAGTAGGCCCATAGTATTTATACTATGGTAGGCACCCTGGTACGAACGGCTACAGATCAAGCTATACATTTCCAGTATAAGCTGATCTCGTATTGTATAGGATTTCCTTACAATGAGAGATCAGTGTAAACTGGAAATGTATAGCTTGATCTGTAGCCGTGTGGGCAAAGAATTGCATTATTTATGCTACTATAATCGGTCAGGCGCGAGTCGGTAAAGCTAGACGAGATTGAAACTAATGTGCTAAGTCGTTTGAATTGAATTGAATTGTTGTTTTCTTAACTTTTATTTGCTTATTTCGGATTGTGATGTATTGCACCATTATTGATAACATAAAACAAACATTGAATTTAATGGAGTCATATTTTATTTTGTCGTGTTAGCTCGATTATAAACAAAGTACACCCGGCTCCATTAAGTAGTTACCCCACCAAAAGACGTGGGTCCAAATCCGTGATAGGCCGAAGTAGGTGTTTGTATAAAAACATTTTATTAGATTTAATGTATTGTTTTAGTGAATAAGTAAGTTTGTTAGTAAGTATTTATTTTTCAAAAGCTTGATTTTACTGTTGGCTTTTTCAATAAAACATTAATACTTTTATCTACACCCACGCTATAAATCTTCTATAATAGTTTCTGAAACAGTTAGCTTATTGCCAACATTAAAACAGCCAGTGTCATAGTAACCATGGTAACCATAATAGCATCCAAACGGGTGTTTTAATGTTGTACTGAATGTCATAATGCAACTCGTTTTCAAAAAAAGAACATTGTAATGCACGCGCGTTTCACTACAACAGCGCCGTAATTTAAAAAAAGAACTTATTCGAATTCACGTCGTATACAATGATGCCGGCCGCCATGTTCGATACGAGTATTAGTATTGCAAAAAACTGTTTCAGAACCTTTTTTAGAGGATTCATAACATGGATGTAGATAAAGTCTTGTATGCAACTGTACATAATTAGGTATTAAAACTCTCATGTGATACTATTATCAGGGTAGCTGGGCGTTGAGCTGTCTGCCCATGAGAGCATATTCTATTCCCCTCCAAACAGGCGCGAGACGCGACGCGAATCGGGCCTGTTTGTGGGAGCTTTAAGTCTCGAATTCGAGGGAATATCGGGATATAAAGTATCCTATGTGTTAATTCAGGTTATAAACTATAAGTGAGCCAAATTTCATAAAAATCCGTTCAATAGTTTTTGCGTGACAGAGTAACAAACATCCATCGATCAATCCTCACAAACTTTCGCGTTTATAATATTAGTAGGATATACGTTCAGATATATGATACCTAGAATGCCATCCTATGTTTCTGCTTCAACTTTGAAAGACCGCAGGCGCACTGTAGGCGTATGGTTGTCCGGCCATAGGTATTCAGATGTGTGGGTACCAAAATTGAATAGATTGGAACCGCAGAGCCTATTGTATGTGCTCACCGAAACTGAATGAACACCTAATGTAACCCCAATATACATAATGTGTCAGGAAGCCTATTATTAGGTACCTATTTGTAAACAGAATTATATGCATCAATAATATTAGTATTTCTATAAATTAACTAATTATATCAATTCGACGTACGTGTATGTTTATCAAAGTATACTATTTTCGACACATTCAGTTATTTTAGATTTAGGGTAGGTACGTAATGATGAGTGAGCGATATTAGCGTTTGCGATATCTTCGTATTGGACATGATCGTTTGCGATATCGGTGTTTTGTACATGATCGTTTGCGATATCGGCGTTTTGTACATAATCGTTTGCGATAGCGGCGTTTTGTACATTATCGTTTGCGATATCGGCGTTTTGTACACGATCCGGGTGGCATTGCCGGAAGTGGGATTTATTACGTCGCTGAAAGGAGAATATTTAGGCACAGAATAAATAATAGTACCTGCTAACGTATCACGGTCCCTTTATTCATAAATGAGTTAATGAGTAATAAAACGAAAATGTGCATGGTGCTACTTCACGACTTTATAATCAAACGAAAATGTACATTGTGCCACTTCATGACTTTATAATCAAACGAAAATGTACATTGTGCCACTTCATGACTTTATAATCAAACGAAAATGTACATTGTGCCACTTCATGACTCTATAATCAAACGAAAACTCGGCAAAACATAAAATCAGATGACTTCAAAGGTAATAGGTACTTATTAAGCTTGAACCCGTGATATTCCCATTTCATGCTAACATAACCTAAAAAACACAATTTAAAAAACGTCATCGCTTCACTTTACGCGATTTGCTACACATCCTATAAAAAGTTAAAGAAAAATCTACAAACAAGTTCTAGTGCCTTGACAATAGACGTGTCCTGTTAATTATCTGCATCAACGAAGGGTGGGGGGTGACAGGGGGTTATGTCTCCCTGTTGTCCCAAAGTCCAGTTTGTTGAACAAATGTGCCTGATTAGGTCCGCTTTGTCGTGCTCTCCCTGGCGTTGGCTTCGCCCGCTCCTACCGATTTGAGAACAGTTTTATCGAACCACCTACCTCCCCCTAAAGGTATTAGGCTCAACCATAAGGTCAGCTGACCCCCTTTGTTTGGGTCGCAACACTGTTTTGATGCATTATCGTGTACACTACCGTTGATGCAAATATTTTACAGCAATTTTCGGCCAGAAAAATATCGGACGACCCGACGAAGGAAAGGATAATGTTGAATTAGCATGTGAGGCTTAGAGATAAATAATCTTATTTTTTGTTATGAAAATAATGAACATTTTACGGTTTTGTATGATGAATTATTATTGATGACTTTAAACAGATATTTAATTTATTAGTGCATTGAAAATTCCGATCGTTGGGATATTTTGCCATAATAATTATAATATAAATTCATTGAAACAATAAGAATAAGAAATTTTATTTACTCGAACATGTGTAGGTATACATACAGAATTAAAAATACACGCATGCAAGATTTTAAAATAAGAGTGGGTCACGACATGTCTGCCATTTCTCATGGCGTGCAAATATCTTAAGGTTGATGCGCCAAGGTAGCCCGCGAAATTCAAAATTTCTTACGTTTTTTGCAATTTGTAGGTCAGTGTGAGCTTGTATGTTGATTAAAATATGATTCGCGGCCGTAGCTAATAGGGCTTTACAGAATTATAATCATTAGAATCAGCAATACAGCTCCATAAGTTAGCATTTACCTCAAATCTAGCGATTTCATGAAATCATGAGGTTTGAGGTAAATGCTAACTTATGGAGCTGTATTGCTGATTCTAATGATTATAATTCTGTAAAGCCATATTAGCTACGGCCGCGAATCATATTTTAATCAACATACAAGCTCACACTGACCTGCAAATTGCAAAAAACGTAAGAAATTTTGAATTTCGCGGGCCACCCTGGCGCTTTCGCCTTAAGTACAATTAATATTATGGAATTAGTTATTTTTTACTTTTACTCACAGTTAAACAAATTTCTTATATTCAATTATTTACATTATCCAATTATTTATTATTTATTTGCTCGTTACCTACTTGTTAAAGAGAAATGTTTCTCTTTTTAAGGCGAAAGCGCCAGGGTAGCCCGCGAAATTCAAAATTTCTTACGTTTTTTGCAATTTGTAGGTCAGTGTGAGCTTGTATGTTGATTAAAATATGATTCGCGGCCGTAGCTAATATGGCTTTACAGAGTTATAATCATTAGAATCAGCAATACAACTCCATAAGTTAGCATTTACCTCAAACCTCATGATTTCATGAAATCGCTAGATTTTAGGTAAATGCTAACTTATGGAGTTGTATTGCTGATTCCAATGATTATAATTCTGTAAAGCCATATTAGCTACGGCCGCGAATCATATTTTAATCAACATACAAGCTCACACTGACGTACAAATTGCAAAAAACGTAAGAAATTTTGAATTTCGCGGGCTACCGTGGCGCATCAACCTTAATGAGAAATTGTTATAACTCTGTGATGCTGAAGATAGTTGAAGACTTCAATCATTGAGAGATTTCTATTACCACATGACATATAAAATATAGTGTTTGGCAACTGAGCTCTGCTCGGCTGAAAATAGAGAAAATGAATTTTCCCAGATATGAGTTCCTGCTAGATCGTTTTTCGCCCCCGTAAACCCCTATATTGCAACTTTCATAGAAATCGTTAGAACCATTTTCAAGAACATGTCTACATACAAATATTGCACATTTAATAGAATAAGATTTCTTCAATCAAGTTTACTAAAAATAGTTTGTACAAGTTTTTGAAAGTAGTTTTACCTAGTAATATAGTAATAGGTTATAAATCGTTTATTGACCAAATAAAATCTTCTTACATTTCCTTAAAATTTATACATAATAGACTACTCTTAAAATTATTGTTACAAGGGTAACATAATTTTAATATTTTATAATAAGTTGCCTAGATTTTAATTCCCAACCTACATCACAGACTTACGCCACAAATAAGCCATCACGGGCATTACTAGCAATAAATAGAGTTGCACCAACATCGATAGGGGCGACTATTGTCTAGATTTAAGCATCGCCAGGTGCGGCGTCCACCTGACTTGCTCCTAATTCACTTTTAGGCCGCACTTCGGATTCATGCTGCAATGCTACGGCAATCACAGCCATGCGGGAGGGGTAAACATCGATAACACAGGCTCACATCCCTATTTGCTATGGTTATGCTACAAATGGATATTTTGATGCCGAGTCGTCGTTTCATATGATTCCTAGCCGTGTAGGTTTCAGATTCAGGTGGTTTCTCATTGTTTATGTATAGAGTTAGAGATGTTCCTCGATTAAATTAATGTATGGATGTTTTTAAAGGATTTTGTTAAGGTGACAACAAGTGCTGGTGACCCATTCCGTTCGGCTTCATTGGGAATATTTTTTTTAGTAACGAAAAAAATTATGAATAGTTGAAATAAATCAAAGATATTCATTCTGTTCAAACAAAAAAGAAAAGCATGAAAATATCTTAAGTAGTTTGAAAGTAATATCGTGTAGGTTTTGGGTAGACATTGCTTCCTGAATTTATTTCATAAAGTATTTTACTACAATACACATTTAACTATTCAAATATAGATTTGATTGATATGTACGTGATATTTTTTGCATAAGTTACTTGCATTATTTGAAGGCGTAATAAGATATTTAAAAGTCACTAAAATCATAAATCTGCGCCTTAAAATAATGATACTTATTAAACAGTGCTAGTCTTCAATCGCGTAAAAAGTTCCATGTTTTTCCAGTAAGAGTGATCATTAAAAAAACTCAATTAACAAGTTTATTAACTTCCTTTTACATAACGAAAACATGTTTATAATAAACACTGGAACAGTAAAATTAATTAATTTCTCCAATTTCCACACACCACTTAAATGTTCTCTGAAATATTTAACTGCAAACTAAAGCGCCGTTTACACGGGGCAAGTTTCTGGAACGTTCAAGAGCAATAATTGCATGCCATAAAGCACGTTCAAGTTTTTTGACATTCAAGAACTGCATGAAGTGTTTACACGCGTGCGATTCCATAAAATGGCATGTACAATAATTGAATGCAAGTTTTGCACTTCAATAAAATCGCATGCGACTTACACCAGGCAATAAAATTGACAGGCGATTATTGCATGCAAGTTTTGCCTAGACATGATATTTCATTAAATTTTATTGAACGCTTCTCAAGATATTTTTCAAGTTGTTCTTGATTTGATTTCTTGCCTCAAAATAGCAACAACGATTACCACACCCTCACTTACCGCACCCATATTTCAATGACAGCACAAATGTCAGATCATGCCAGAATTGAATGCGATTTTATTGTACGAGCAATTATTGTATGTACTGTGTGATTTTCTTGTACATGCTTATACCAGTTTTCAAAGTTGCCCGTATCGTCCAACAATATTGTACGTGTAGTTTAGACGGTGCCAGATATTTGCCTTTCAATTTTATGGTATGCCACAGGCAATAAAATGGCGCCGTGTAAATGGAGCTTTAGAGTGCTTCGTCCTTTCCTAGTGAAAGCTTAATAAATCGTTTTTCAAGGTAAACGTTACCTTCGGCTTTGCTTCTGTGTTCCCGGTAACTGCTGCAAACGTTCGCGTAACGGGTTCTAGGAAGACACAGGTAGGATGACGGGAAAACGGATAGGATGACGGGAAAACTGATTAAACCAGAACAGCTTGTTTCTGTTCGGAAATTGAGGTGCCAATACCGGTCACTGTCCGTTTTGAGCGGCCATTTTCGGTATTGTATTGTACTTGACTTGATCCTAAATATAGGTAGGAATAATTGAAAAGTGAACGTCCACTGGTCCGCACCGGCCGCAAAGCAGGGGCTCATGGCTAAGTAATAACAGCCAACAGCCATACGGGCCAATTGATCAGGTTTACCTACGCTTGTGGCGGTTGCTCCTGGATGGATGACCTTCTTAACTATAAGCCGTTGGTCTCAGCTGTCAGTTGTGGATCTTTGACAGGTCGTTAGAAGCCCGAAAGTCTGACAACCAGTCTTACCAAGGGGTATCGTATCACACAGTAACTGAGTTGTGGAGGTCAGATAGGCAGTCGCTCCATGAAAAATACTGGTATTCAGCTGCATCCGGTTGGACTGGAAGCTGACCCCAATATACCTAAGTAGTTGGGAAAAGCTAGGCAGATAATGATTATTGCTGGTGGGTACTAACATAGTTTTTAACAAAAATATGGATTACTGTGTCCGATTTAAATAAATAACATACACATATACTTACATAAACTCATACCTTCTTCCCATGGGTGTAGGCAGAAACTACAGAACGGCACCTGCTAAGATCCTTACCCTCGATGATTACTTTTGTCTCGTTTACGTTCATACACGCACCGGTTGAGAGGACGCACCTGACCTTTCTGAAGAACAACACCAATAAGGTCTCTTTTTCCTAGCGTGATGTTAAATAGCCTATAGTCTTTCTCGGGAATTGGGCTAACAAATGCAAAAAAAAGTTCCAGAAATTAGCGCGTTCAACCATACGAACAAAAAAACGAAAAAAAAAATTCCTCAGCTTTATTAGTAGTATAGATAGGTATTATATCATAGGATTAAATTTTAAGATGGGTATAACATGCATAAAAAACTTCACAAAAATCAATTAAATTCCAAGCCACCAAATTCACAAGTACAACCTACAGCCTACGCGTAGTGTCGTAGCTGCTACGAGACTACGCCTGTAGCACTGTAGCTCGTAGCTCGTACTCTCGTAGACGGTTCAATCGCACCCCACATGTACGTCGCGACGTCGACGTCGTTAGGTGACGTCGGTGTAACATAATTGACGTCAACGTTAGCCGGTACAAGACCGACGTCGGATTGGTGTCGTGTACACAATAATTTAGTACTGACGACTTACGGACTGCACTTTTGGGGAAAGTGCAGTCCGGTTTAAGCGGGACCGTCTGAATAGACGTCAATTTGTGTTACATGTTCGAAATAGGTTCCTATTGAGATTAATTTGGTTAATCTGTTTAAAGTAATCAGGTATTAGGGGCTTTCTTGAGAAGATTACCTATTCCTAATTTCGGACAGTATAAAATTAGACAAAATCAACATATAATAAGTGTATATATCAAACCTTACAATAGGTAGTTACCTATATCCTTTTGGCCTTTTGAAATATAAAATAAATTCTAGAATTTATAGTACAAGTATTCAATAAATTTAAACACAGAAACCTCTCAATGCTAAAAAGGAATATTATAAGAAGATCTTTGTGGGTTATCACTTGTGAAAAAACTTTATTCAACATAAAAACAATAATTCCACTAGTTCTTGAAAGATATTCCTATTTCAAGACCTAGTGGAATTATTGTTTATAAGTTGTAAGGGACAGAAGATACGATGCTTTGTCTCAATTTTCCTAATTATTTCGTATATATGTGTCTCACTTCCACACTTCACACTGTAATCATGGCAACGTCTAGATGTATAATGTCATTGGTTTAAACCGTCGAGCCATTTATAGTTCTAAATTAAAAAATGGCTGCATTTTGTAGTCCAGGTTCTGATGATAAACCTTATTTTGTAATAAGTACGTTACGGCCTTAGCCGTGGCCATCATGGCCATAGCAACGCCGCGTCATCGGCGCGCGCGCATCAAATGGCTCGCTGTAAGACATTACCGCGGATCGCTCGTATCCGCACCTAATTGGTCCACATCCGCATCAGAATTATGTTTAATCGGATGAATTGTCCGCCAATTGGTCCAGATAGACCAGCAAACGTCATAAGTGGTATTATGACTATGCTATGTTTATGTTTGTTTAAAGTAGAAAATACAGCGTCAAATTA
The DNA here is from genome assembly GCA_905163495.3 of Cosmia trapezina. Lineage (NCBI taxonomy): Eukaryota > Metazoa > Arthropoda > Insecta > Lepidoptera > Noctuidae > Cosmia > Cosmia trapezina. Next base: position 4,307,364 of record LR991019.1, read on the forward strand.
AATTAGGTAGCAAAACTCGCAGATGTGATGGGTAAAGTAACAACGCTACCAGCGGTCATTAACCCAAAAAAAAAACGTTTTTGTCGATTTGAAAATCGTCAATTTTTATTTTGTCGTGTTACATACAGGATATTTTTTTAAGCAGTGCGCAAATTTTCACAGGGTGTTCCATCCATACGAACAACTTTTGCTATGGGACCAAACCTGAAATCGCAAAAAACAAATCAGCTGCTCCCTACATTTTGGCAAGTTTGGTGTAGATAAATGTACCTACTGAACAGCTGATTTTTTTTCGCGATTTCAAACTTAGTCCCTTATTGAAAGTTGTTCATATTCATGGGTAGAACACTTTGTGAAAATTTGCGCACTGCTTAAAAAAATATACTGTATGTAACACGACAAAATAAAAATTGTCGATTTTCAAATCGACAAAAAACTATTTTTTTTGGGTCAATGACCGCTGGTAGTGTTGTTACTTGTAGTGTGAGTTGATGAAATCTGTTTTATCGTGTTGAGATAATATACCTATCACGGCTGAAAAGTTTACACGAAAAAAAAAACTGATCATCAAATTAGTTTATTTTTTGTTTTATCTTATTATCTTGTTTATAATTTAATATAACTTTGATGACATTCAGTGAGGTCGTATGAAATCGCGAACACGCATAGAGCGTGATGATCATCTAAACTAATCTAAAGACGTACAGTAGACGAATCAATAAATCTACTACCGCACTGTAAAAAGCAAAAAATAAAACATTCTGTAAAGTCACGTATAGTCATTTAATTAAAACGTTCTGTAGCCAGCAGCCCAATTGCGTAAAAACCGGTCAAGGGCGAGTCGGACTCGCGCACCGAGGGTTCCGTTCCGATTTCTGTAAAAGTGTGCTATTTAGAGATATCGTTTTATTTTTCCTGTAATATTTACATAAACTTCTATCACACAGAATAATTTCAGATTTTTATCTTTGCAAACTTCGGAGATAAGGGACATAAAAAGTCGAAAACTATGCGGACTAAAAAAAAATAAAAAAATGTTTAAGAATGTGCAAACAGCGCTCTTTCATATGATGCCCCACATACCCTAGTACCCACTTTGAATTTTTCAGTCCCTGTTGCAAAAAAAAAAACATAATCATATATTTTTATTTCTTTCTCATTTGCAAAATACGAGTAGTTGGGTAAACGTCATCTAAAACTGTTCCAAATTTCAAGTTGATTCATTAGTTCATTAGTAGTTCTTGAGATATCCAGCTGTGACAGACAGACAGACAGACAGACAGACAGACAGACAGACGGACAGACAGACAGACAGACTGAGTCACACCATAAGGGTTCCTTTTTTACCATTTTGGTACGGAACCCTAAAAACACAATGCGACGGATTTTGAAGTAAATTGCTAATCCATTGCTTCATGTGGTTGAATAATTCGTCTGCTCAGCAAGATGAAATACGCAATGAAAGTTGTTGAATAGTCAAACACATATTTGTGTTACACATTACCCCGCTTACCCCGCCGCTGCACTATTCAAAAGAGATGTCTACTTTTTATTCTTTCATTAAAGAAAAGAAGAAAGAAAATACGTTTATTTGCGGTATTCAATTTTAAAGTCGATTTCCAATTTCTTATCGAATGTTGAGTAAACTGATCCATATTTCTAAGCATACGTTTCAGTGTAAAAGTGATTATTAGCTACTCTAGTTGCTGATAACAATCCTGGTTACACAAGTACATTCTACTTGGAAGTCTTTGTCTTTTTCCCTCGCCTACGTTTTGAAACAGGTGCGACTGATAAGGATTTCAATAAGAAACTTTGAACGTTATATTGGTCAGCAGTGCGATTAAGGCGCGGATTGACTACGGTTTTAAACGGCACACAACCGCGTAATCTGTTGTCATCATTAGCTGGCTTTAAATAAGGTTGAAAATTGTAAATAATGTTTATGTTGCCGAGATGTGACTAAGCTGCGAATGTGCATTGATTTTCCGGGTTTTCTTTAGATTATTCAGAATATACACAATAAATTAAATAATTGTTCGGTTAAAGTTTAAAAAAAAGTGCTAATTCTATTAAATTCTTAAAAAACAAATGTCGTTATCGCTGAAAATACAGAGATGTTCGACGCCAAAGTTTCTTTTTGTGGAGCAACTTCCAAATTTTTTATTGGGAATATCAAACAATTTTTTACTAAATATTATATTCGCCTAAATTTTTTCTTTAAACCCTTCTCTGTCTACTGTAGTTTTTGCGTCGGATAGTTTCAATGCTAAAGCATTGAAACTATCCGACGCAAAAACTACAGTCATACTCGACAATCCAAGAAACCAATTTTTGTGAATATTGAGCTAATACCGCGCCTTAAATAGGAGCATGATTGAGGCTTCATATTGTCTGTATTTTGCCTGTATTATCGTATATAAATTAGCAATATTTGTATATACAAGGTTATTGGTAAAACACCAGCAACCTCTTGTGGCGTCATTAACTCATCATTATGAACAACTTTTACTATGGGACCAAAGCTGAAATTGCGAAAAAAAAATCAGCTGTTCAGTACATTTATCTACATCAAACTCGTCAAAATGTCGGGAGCAGCAGATTTTTTTTTTCGATTTCAGGTTTGGTCCCATAAAAAAGATTTGAGATTTGATTTTTTTTGAGATTTGGTAAAAGTTGTTCATAATGATGAGTACAATGACCCCTCAAAAGGTTTCTGGTGTTTTACCAGTAACCCTGTAATATATACCTATACAGGTTACTTGTAATTTCACGTATTTCCTGCAAGGAATACGTCGGACGTCGGATAGGACGTCATGGTAGGGTTAAAATGCAACAAATAAAGCCACCAAATGTTCTACTGAAATTCAGTTTTTTTTTGTAATTTTTTTGTTAGAAATATATAAATTACGAAAAATAAAATGTTTAATCTTTGCCAAAAGTTTTAGGCATTTTTCAACTTTTATTTTTTTTACAAAGATCTGCTACGGCATCAGCTATGACAATAACTTAAATTCCAGTAAAGTCGCGCCTTAAATAATTTTTGAATTGTAAAATTGTATTTTTCTTTAAAAAAAAAACTCAAAACTATTAATTTCGGTAGAACATTTGGTGGCTTAATTTGTTGCATTTTAACCCTAAGGCGTGTTGCAAGGAATACGTCGAATTAAAAGTAACCCTGTATAATATATTTTGTAATCTCGTTCTCAAAAACGGCTCTAATGATTTCGATCAAATCAAATCAAATTGTTTATTTATAAGAACACAATATTGTAGTACATGGTAATTTAGGGTTAACAAATGAGTGTACCAACTAAAACTACAACCAAAATGGTGGTGAGGTGCTGCATTCCCAGCTAGGTTACAGAATAACCTGTATAAGGGAGTGCAGAATTTCGATGAAAGTAGCGGTGTCGAAAAATCGATCTAGCTAGGTCTCATATCGGCGAAAATTTGTTTTCTCTATTTTTTAGAGCTCGGTCGCCCCAGGTACTTGGATTTTTTGAGTCAGTAAATCAAGAGGTATTTTTATTAAAGAGTACCAATTATAAAAAATGTTAACTTTAATCTAGGTATACATTTTACAAAGGAGGTTGGTCGAAGAAAACATGGTTGACCTCTAAGGAAGTAAGTAAACACAGCTTAAGATACCGGTCGATAGACATGCCACGAGGAGCCCAGGATGATGACATAACTATGCACCTAAATTATTCAATGTTTTGGCAATATAGTATCTGAGATGTTGTAGAGGCGTGAATGTGTAATAGGCTCCACGACCGCCAGTTGCCGTTAAATATTAGCACATAATTCAGATTGTGCATGCGAAAACATTTCGCCGCCCAGCCACCATAGTCGCTCAGGGCACTGCGATTTAGTCGCACGCACGACTTAAGCACGACGTAAGATTCGATTTTGGCCTAGACTTATTTATGTTGCTGCTTATTATCCTAAATTATTTGTTTTAACTATTCCTGTTACAAAAAGAGAGAGAGAGAGAATCAAATTAAATCGCAGGTTATAGTCACAGATTTTTATCAAAAGCTAGTTTAGCTAGTTTTTAGGGTTCCGTACCAAAATGGTAAAAAAGGAACCCTTATGGTGTGACTAAGTCTGTCTGTCTGTCTGTCACAGCTGGATATCTCGAGAACTACTAATGTTATCAACTTGAAATTTGAAACAGTTTTAGGTGACGTTTACCCAACTGTTTTGCAAATAAGAAAGAAATAAAAATATTTATGTTTTTTTTGCAACAGGGACTGAAAGGGGGTCTTAATAATTCAAAGTGGAGCTACTAGGGCATGTGGGGTATCATATGAAAGAGCGCTTTGCACATTCTCAAACATTTTTTTAGGCCCTATAGTTTTCGACTTTAGATGAAAAATTTAAAAAAAAATACCGTTCCCTCCCCCCTTATCTCCGAAGTTTGCAAAGAGAAAAATCTGAAATTATTCTATGTGATAGAAGTTTATGTAAAGCTTACAGGAAAAATAAAACGATGTCTCTAAATAGCATACTTTTTCAGAAATCGGAACGGAACCCTCGGTGCGCGAGTCCGACTCGCTCTTGACCGTTTTTTTTTTAAATTTTAATGTTTACTTGAACACACGGTTTATTTTTAAAAGACTATGGACGTTCGTTTGTGTGGGTTTGGACACTGTGGCTTATTAAAAACGAGATTATTTCAATATTTGAACGCAAAAGTTTTCAGTTTCGCGAATGAATGTGATATGGATTTTTTGAATGAAATGTCTCATCAATCTCCATGGTCTTCACAAGATCTGACACAGTTTATGTCTGGACTTTAAAAGAGACTGTGACCTCTGAGTTTGTTTCGGCCTTCTCAGAGTATCTAGTTTTAGGGTTCCGTACCAAAATGGTAAAGAAGAACCCTTATGGTGCGAGTCAGTCTGTCTGTCCGTCTGTCACAGCTGGATACCTCAAGAACTACTAATGCTATAAACTTGAAAGGAACAGTTTTAGATGACGTTTGCCCAACTATTTTGCAAATAAGAAAGAAAAAAATTTTTTTTTTGGAACAGTTACTGAAAGGGTCTTAAAAACGGCGGTTAAAAACTACGGTCTTATAAAGTTGTTACTGAAAGGGTCTTAAAAATTCGAAGTGGGGCTACTAGGGCATATGGGGCATCGTAGGAAAGGGCGCTGTTTGCATATTCTCAGACAATTTTTTAATTTTTTTTAGGCCCCACAGTTTTCGACATAAGATGAAAAATAATAATAAAAAACCTTTTGCCCCCCTTATCTCCGAAGTTTGCATAGACAAAAATCTGAAATTATTCTATGTGTTAGAAGTTTATGTAAAGATTATAGGAAAAATAAAACGATGTCTCTAAATAGCACACTTTTTCAAAAATTACGGGTAAGTACGGAATCCTCGGTGCGCGAGTCCGATTCGCTCTTGGCCGGTTTTTATTTAAATATGATTGACGTAGGTATAAAATTGTTTGTACAAACCTATTTACAGAAATAAAATCCTTTTACTATCATGCCTATTTTCCCAAACGTAAAGTTTAGCAATGTATCGATTAATCGCTCAAAATTCGCCAATATCGTCTGCGTTAAACAATTAAAAGGACAGGGTAAACTGAAGTATATATATTATAATATATAGGTAGATAGTGAAGCTACGCCCCTTCTAATCACGTTGGTACCTACTCATGAATTTAGATTCGCCGCCCGCTCACCGGACCTAGGGTTGATAGATCTTTCAAAGGCTACGTATATTTTTTTACGATGAATAATAAAGTCAAGTGGGTGAGTAAAAAAAAATCGGCTGTTCCCTACAGTAATTATGTTCGTCAAAATGTAGGTAACAGCATCACTACAATAGATACTGTTCTAACTGTTTATGTTGGTAGAAAATTGGCTATCAACATAAATTGTCAGTATTTTAAACTGTCATTCTTTGACAGTTGTATATAAATGTTGTGGCTATATCACGGCAAAGTGGCGTAGTGTCAGCTAAATATATATGAACTGATCCTACAAACGATGTCCTATCAAAATTTCAATAATTCATACAAAACTCCCATAGAAAATGCACTTTCAGTTTTCCTGAATTTTCCATTTTTCCCGGCAACTTTTCAAACATTTTCTTTCATACAAACCTTGTCCTGACAATTACAAACACAACAAAAAAATAATTAGCCAAATGCAACCGTACTGAAGTGATGACATTCGGCAACTGATTTTATTAGGATACCGTACCCGTTGGGTACCAAACGGAACTCCATTACTAAGCCTACGCGGCCGTCCGTCCGTCTGCCAGTCACACGGCTGTATCTCATGAAACGTAATAGGTATACAGTTGAAATTTTCACAAATTTTGTATTTCTGTTACGGCTATAACAACAAATAATAAAAATAAAATAAAGTTAAAAATTAAAGAAGCTCCCCATGCAATAAACTTTAATTTAAAAAAAAAAATCCTTACCCTAGTATGTGCTGTCATTGTCTAGAACTCATCGAGTAGATTTTTATATAGGGGCCCGTAAAAGTTGTCAATTTTAGACCATTTTTGTACGAGCTCTATTGCAACATTTAAACATGTTACGAATTTGAAGCTTCTGTATATCACGTACCATATACTTTATTGAATCAACAAATACTAAAAACATTCATAAGGTACTTATTTTGTTTAAATATTGGTGATTTTGTACAAATGCAAAAAATAACCTTGTATATCACAGTATCATTATGAAATACAAAGTTATCTTTGCGATTGTTAAACATATTTGGTACGGAACCCTTCGTGAGCGAGTCCGACTCGCAGTTGGGTGGTTTTGAATTTTGCTGGACCAATGCTAAGTGTTAAGGCTGAATGGTACACAGCCTTCTATTAGACAGGAAATAGGTAATACTGGCTGGTGTCTGCAACTCCAAGTCATCGCGCGTATTTTGCGTAGTACCTACTTCTATTAGCTATTTTAATTTCTATGGCAGCTTAATAACTCAATGGCGATTTACGGTTCTCCCAAGTTCGGCAAATACCTACAACCGTTATTTCCATGTGGCGTCAAGTGGCGTGGTCGTCAAAAAAACCGGTTAAGAGCGAGTCGGACTCGCGCACCGAGGGTTCCGTTCCGATTTCTGAAAAAGGGTGCTATTTAGAAAGAAAGAAATCTATCACATAGAATAATTTCAGATTTTTCTCTTTGCAAACATCGGAGATAAGGGGGGGGAACGGTATTTTTTTTACATTTTTCATTAAAACTCGAAAACTATGCGGCCTAAAAAAAAAGAAAAAAAATGTTTGAGAATGTGCAAACAGCGTTCTTTCATATGATACCCCACGTGCCCTAGTAGCCCTACTTTGAATTTTTAAGACCCCCTTTCAGTCCCCGTTGCAAATGAAATATAAATATTTTGATTACTTTCTTATTTCCAAAATAGTTGGGTAAACGTCTTCTAAAACTATTCCAAATTTCAAGTTGATAGCATTAGTAGTTCTTGAGATATGCAGCTGTGACAGACAGACAGACAGACAGACAGACTGAGTCACACCATAAGGGTTCCTTTTTTACCATTTTGGTACGGAACCCTAAAATCAAAAATTAATCACGACAACTTTTAAAAATAACGCTGCTGTAAGTATGTAACTTTATTAGTCATATTGTAAAGGTTATTTTACCAATTTCGTCATAGCCAATTTTCAGGGTACCAAACGAAGCATTTGGCTTAAGAGTCCAACGAATGGTGGCAGATGGCCAAACTGTGTATCGTCGTAACTTAGCTTTATTTACGAGGTTTAACATGTCGCCTTCGCTCTGGTATATCGCTCGAAAACTAAGCAAAAATTGCATTTCTAACTTGTTCTTGTGGTTAGTGCCGGTTATTGGGCTGCCCTAATTTAAGCCAAATATTATTGTTCATTTATTTAGCTTTTATTCATCACACTTTTTCTTTTTGGTCACTTCATCTCACTCTCAGTCTCTCAATATTTTCTACATCATCATTATAACATAAAGACGCGTCCACTGCCAAGGATTAATAGTTATTTATGCAACGTATAATAAGAGGTATTAAAACACGAATGTGGGTTTATCACAGGAGGCGAAGCCGAGTGTGATAATAGTATCACATGAGTGTTTTAATACCTAATTATGTACAGTTGCATACAAGACTTTATCTACATCCATGTTATGAATCCTCTATAAAAAGTTCTGAAACAGTTTTTTGCAATACTAATTAATACTCGTATCGAACATGGCGGCCGGCGTCATAGTATACGACGTGAATTCGAATAAGTTCTTTTTTTTAATTACGGCGCTGTTTTGTAGTGAAACGCGCGTGCATTACAATATTCTTTTTTTGAAAACGAGTTATGAAATTCAGTACAACATTATAACACCCGTGTCATAGTAAACATTATATCATCCAAGATATAATGGTTACTAACACTGGCTGTTTTAATGTTGGCAATAAGCTAACTGTTTCAGAAACTTTTATAGAGGATTTATAGCATGGGTGTAGATAAACATAGAAACACCAACACCTAACAAATGCAAATGTTATATTAATAAACTTAAATTTAAACACCTCTCGTCCCCTTCGTTATGTTCGTGAGAACCCTGAGCGGCCACCGTTTGTGTTACTTGTCTAGTTGTCTGTGACAAAATGGATAGATCGTGTATAATTAATTTATAACATAGTGCTGGTCCTGTGTTTAACTATAAACATTTGCTTTAATTATACATCCAATAATTTGTTGCCAATATTAGAACTGGCTGCAGTTCTATTTTGATTTTAGATTAATGAATTTATCAATTATGTTGACAGTAAGTAGTATGCGTGCCAACTAAGAATAGGATCGCGCTTGCTTCAACTTCACACGATAGCTGTCAAATTAGTACGCATTGGTAATGAATTTCGCGAGTATTGCCATAGTATTGCGGAACAAAATGGCGTCTTGACAGTAGGTACTATTCTTATTTGGCACGCATAATATAATTGTGTACTGACACTAGTATAAAAAGTATCAAATGTTTATTTGAATTATTAATATGGAGTAGGTACAGCCACGAGAATAGGGACAGCTCGGCAATAATATCTGATTTCATGATTCATCCAAGGGGATGGCGAAGTAGACCGAGACGTAACGCACCGGATCAACTCAGGATGGATGAAATGGCGACAGGTTACAGGAACAACTTGCGACCCACGGATGCCCCTCAAGTTAAAGGGGAAATTTTACAAGTCCGTGATAAGGCCTGTCGTACTTTATGGATCGGAACGCTGGGCAATGAAGAAGACGGATGAAAAACGGTTGTATGCAGCGGAGATGAAAATGTTGAGATGGATGTGTGGAGTGACGAGAATGGATAAAGTAAGAAATGAGTTTAAAAGAGGAAGTTTGAAAGTGGCGCCAGTGACAGAAAAGTTGAAAGGAAATCGTTTGGCTTGGTATAGGCATGTGATGAGGAGATACGAATCGCATGTGACTAGCAAGAGTGATGAATATACATGTTGATAGATGGAAACGTCGAGGAAGGCAAAAGAAAAGATGAATGGATTGTGTGAGGAATGATATGAAAAGGAAGGGAGTGAATGATATAGCGTGACGATTGACAGGGGAGAATGGAAGTAGAAAACGTTTTGCGCCGATCACAAGTAACATGGGATAAGGGCAGGAAGATGATGATGATGATTCATCCATTAATATCTGTCGTTAAGATAACGGCAAATATATGTGATCATTTGTGGAAGACATTAAAAGTGACAGCACAAAAATATGTGCATCTAAGGAACACCAAAACTATCAGACAAAAAAAGCGACGATGAGCATCGACTTCAAAAATATGTGACCTCTTAGAATACAAAAAATCGGCAAAGTGCGTGTCGGCCCACGCGCAGTAATAGGGTTCCGTAGTGCACGCCGCCGCCCGTCGTTATTCGACCGTAAGTATTATTAATTTAGAAATCATTATTAATAAGAATGTTATGATTTTATTTCTGTATATTTTTACATGGTTCATAAACTTATATTTACTACCTATTTTACACAGCTAACAACGTTACACAAGTAATTTTTAATGGGATTTGTACGACATTTTTACTGTTCAAAGTACATTTTACAGGTTGACTACTCGTAAACTTGAAAAGTCTACTTAGCTGTGATAGTTTTTCTTTTAAATTCGTTATATTATACTACTACCGTGAATTTTTTCACCCATCCAAACCTAACCGTTTAGCTGGCAGGGGGGGGGGACACTTGACTCTAACAAAAATTAGCACTTTAAAGCTTAATATTTCAGAAACGGATCCCTAAATCGAAAAGCTGTTTGCACAAACCCGCAATATTTTTGAAAGACCTATCCAACAACACCCCACACCATGCGGTAGACGAGAAAAAAAAAACATCCCCACTTTACGTGTACCGAAAGTACCCTAAAAAATATTTTTTTTGATGATTTTATTTTACCACTTTGTCGGCGTGATGAATATGTATATCCGTGCTAAATTGTAGCTTTCTAGTACTAAGAGTCTCTGAGCTAAGCTGCGGACAGCCAGACTGACAGACATACAGACGGACGGACATAGCGAGACTATAAGGGTTCCTTGTTGACTACGGAACCCTAATAATATTAGAATTAACAAAACGAATACTTAGATGTTGAAAAGTTTCATAATGAAAATATTCTTGAACTGTATTCAAAAGATCACAAATAGCGTTCAAAACAGAAATCCAATTTTATAGGTTTACACAGTAATTCTATAGCATGATAATCATTCGTGATGAAAAGATAACAGATAAAACAACTAATGAATTCAGAAAACATCACGAAATGATATAAAATGTAAAGAAATATAGCTATAGTACCAACAATAAAGTTAATTATGTTTAACCAGAACCTAGAATAGATTGACTATTATAATGTTTCTTATATACCGGATGACTTTCTTTACCGTCTCGAAAAAAATTGGGCGTATTAGGTGAACAGAGTAGAAGCCTATGGCATACCTAGTTTTTTTTTTTTTAATAGCTTAGACAGAAAAAATTATCAAAGTACCAATAAATACTACAAATTCGATGTAAACTTTTCATTTTTGTACCATAAAAACAGAAATTTTGAAAAATAATAAATCGTTTAAAAATATCGAAATTCAAATCATAAGCAGCCTGCATATGATTAGAATTTTTGATTTTTTTGATTTAAAAAAAAAAAAAAAGTTAGATACCTATGCCATAGGCTTCTACTCCGTTCACCTAAAAATATACCCAATTTTTTCCGAGATGGTAAAAAAAGTCATCTGGTATGTTTTATTGTTAATTTTATCAGAGTGGTACCTACGCAAGGCTGACAACACGCAATCTTTTATACAAGAAACATATTTATGAAGGCGAAGTTCCCCATTGTGTAACAAAGATTAATATTCAATTAGGGCAACTAAGAGAAATAACTACTATAACAATGAATTTGTTCGTTGTTTTGATTGATAAAGTGTACTTAATATTTCTGTGCAGCTGAGTTGTATGACATTGTTTTAACTCTTTTGAATTTTCTTTTTAATGAAATGAATATTGTGGGTCTCCCTTGTTTGACCGAAAGGAATTTGCCAAATTTTCACTTCCCAAAAAATTTTTCGCATAATTTCATTTGCCAAATTATTACTTAGCAAAAATTCTATTGACAAAAAATTGTAACACAAACCTAATGTTTGGCAAATGAACGTTTAAACTATAACTTGTTTACCAACTAGTACTTTTAACATTTTTTATTTAGTCAAATGTTTCAGTTAGAATAACAGTTTTTACGCAAAATCAAATAAGCCAAATATTTAGTATCGTCAGTTTTCAATTCACCTTTTCCTATTCAGTCAAATGCTTCAATGACAAAAATGTGAACTGCTATTTTTTTTTTCTATATAATTTAATCGTTCCTGGCACTCACCGGCCACTACCGCGGCACCGCTCGCTTCGCTCGCTCGGCTCGTGCGTAGGAGGTCACAGTTTTAACCTAACCTAACCTACCCATTTTTTTTTAAGAAGAAATTAATCTAAATAGTTGAGTTCCGGGTAACCTACAAAAAACAATATCTTCTTTTCTATTAATGCAAGTCGTGTCTGGCACTCGCCGGCCGCTGCCGCGGCACCGCTCGCTTCGCTCGCTCGGCTCGTGCGTAGGAGGTCACAGTTTTAACCTAACCTAACCTACCCATTTTTTTTAAGAAGAAATTAACCGAATCTAAATAGTTGAGTTCCGAGTAACCTACAAAAAACAATATCTTTTTTCTATTAATGCAAGTCGTGTCTGGCACTCGCCGGCCGCTGCCGCAGCACCGCTCGCTTCGCTCGCTCGGCTCGTGCGTAGGAGGTCACAGTTTTAACCTAACCTAACATACCCATTTTTTTCAAAGAACAAATTAACCTAATCTAAATAGTTGAGTTCCGGGTAACCTACAAAAAACAATATCTTCTTTTCTATTAATGCAAGTCGTGTCTGGCACTCGCCGGCCGCTGCCGCGGCACCGCTCGCTTCGCTCGCTCGGCTCGTGCGTAGGAGGTCACAGTTTTAACCTAACCTAACCTACCCATTTTTTTTAAAGAACAAAGTAACCTAATCTAAATAGTTGAGTTCCGGGTAACCTACTAAAAACAATATCTTTTTTTCTATTAATGCAAGTCGTGTATGGCACTCGCCGGCCGCTGCTGCGGCACCGCTCGCTTCGCTCGCTCGGCTCGTGCGTAGGAGGTCACAGTTTTAACCTAACCTAACCTACCCATTTTTTTTAAATAATTAACTTACTCTAACTACTTCCATAAATAAACTATCAAGTAAGCAATAAATTTCCATTGCAACAAATTTAAAATTGTAATGTAAAATTATTTTGCATTAAACAAATGATTATTGATATATTAAAATAAAATTGCATTTTTTAATTATATAATTACCAAAAATGCTATTTTTCCCTTAATATTTTTGGTCTTAACAAATCATTTCACCAAACGTTTATTGTCTGAAGATTGTTTGCTGTAATAAATCATTTGATTAAAGACCAAATGACTTAATGACATTATACTTAGTAATATTTTGCCAAGTAAAAATTTGACCAAATGAAAATATGCGTACTAAAATCATTCGAAATATTGCAATGGTATAAAAAAAGGTTGCTAAAATTTGTTTGGGTAATGAAATTTTGGCAAAATCTTTTCGGCAAAACGGCAGGCACCCGAATATTGTACCTACCTCAGTCCAAAAAAGGAAACATTGTTTTTTTAATTTTGTGCGTATTGTCTAGTCCTGTGTGACACGCGCGCTTCTCTGTGTGTCTCAATTTTTTAAAAACGGGCCAAGAGCTAGTCGGACTCGCGCACCGAAGGTTCCGTTCCGATTCCTGAAAAAGTGTGATATTTAGTGACATCGTTTTATTTTTCCTGTATTCTTTACATAAACTTCTATAATATAGAATTTTTCTCTATGCAAACTTCGGAGATAAGGGGGAACGCTATTTTTTTTTTTACATTTTTCATCAAGTCGAAAACTATGCAGCCTAAAAAAAGAAAAAAATGTTTGAGAATGTGCAAACTCCGTTCTTTCACATGAAACCCCACACACAAGTCCTAGTAGCCCCACTTCGAATTTTTAAGATGGTTTCAGTACCTGTTGCAAAAAAATTTTTTTTTTTCTTTCTTATTTGCTAAATGGTTGGGCAAACGTCATCTAAAACTGTTCCAAATTTTAGTCGATAGCATTAGTAGTTCTTGAGATATCCAGCTGTGACAGACATACTGAGTCGCACCATAAGGCTTCCTTTTTACCATTTTGATACGGAACCCTAAAAAGACCATTAAAGCATTCTTCAAACCGTAAGATGAAAAAAGTGGGTTGCTAATTTTGCTTCTATATCTAACTCTTTCTGACACCAAAACTTAAGTATACCTACTGTACGTGCATTCCACAAAGACTATTATCGACCCTATGTTTAGACTAATCTTACCAAATTACCAGTAACTGGGTAAAATTTAAGACTCAGTCACGTGGACTTGTCAATCACTCCCAAATTCCCCTGAAAATTGTACATTCAGGATTTAAGGCTGCTCATTCCTAAAATACGGCGAAACTAAGTTACTTTGTAACCATCTTTTACAGTAACTATAGCTTCTTTCTGATAGGAAAAAAATACACAGTAATCTACAATACATAAGAAGTGATTTCATGTGTCCTGAAATCTATTTTAGTTTGTAGAACTAAGGAAAAAAAATCCTAAATCCAGGTCAATTTCAGTCTATTTTTTCGAGTTGTTACCATATTACTCCTACAGTTTTCATTAAAAGTGTTCTTAAATTTATACAATTCTTTACAAACTAATAAGGAATGATTTCTTCTCATTACTTTTTTAGTTTAATCAACAGATTTTTTGTAAATCGATAATTACTTCATATTTTGCAAGCGTTGTGTCATCGCGCTTCTCTTTCTTTTCTATGCAGTCCGACAGTGACCACGCTTCTTGCGACGGACAAGCCTTAACGTAGTATCCTACTTTCAGAATTTTATGTGAAATTCTACATACTAAAAGACATTAATACAGTAAAACATTATCTGCGCAAACTAAAATCAGATTTAAACCTATTAGAAATTTATTTAAAATCAATATAATCCTGGTTAAATACAACGTTTTCAAATTATAACTGATCAAGTTAATTACGCCGCTTATTTAGGATTAAGCTTCATTAGTAAAATATAAGTTTATAACAGTAACTAACTGATTCATTTCGAACAGTCATTGAAGAGAATTAAGGCTCTTACAGACAGAGGCGATATCGCGTCGCTCCTGTGTGATTATCGCCCCGCGACACAGATATATTGCGTCACGTGATGCGATAATTTTTAGGTACCCCGCATTTCGCCAGTTCTGCATTGAGCATAATTTTATTAAAAAAGAATTCACGGAGATTCAGAATTGTAGTTAGAATGTCGTAAGTAAATTAAAAGTCAGTAGGTAAGTACCTACCTAGGTTAGATCCAATATACTTACTCATATGTTGTTTCCACACAAAATATCAACTTTACGAGTAATTTTGTATGGTAACGCGCTGCGCTAGTGTGAAAGGTGTTAGGAGATAATATCGCAATATCGCTACGCGACACGTCGCGCCACATATCGCCTCTGTCTGTAAGAGCCTTAGTTTGTGAATAGTTTAATTAGGTAAGTTAGAATATAATTTTGTTATTTTTATTTATTAATTAGGTGTAAGTTATTATTTACTTAAATATTATTTTAATTCATTGAATGAATATTGCATTAAATAAAAACTTTTTTACAAAAACAAAAACCGACTTCCAAAAAAAACACTACAAATTGAAAAATAACTTTAATTTCGGAAGTCGGTGTCTTTGGATCTGTATTTTAGTTTTTTGCCACCGACTTCCGAAATTAAAGTTATTTTTCAATTTGTAGTGTTTTTTTTGGAAGTCGGTTTTTGTTTTTGTAAAAAAGTTTTTATTTTTCACTTTTTAGTGGTTCAGTTTGTAATTTATCTAAGTTACAATAACCCAATGTCAGCTGCTCATCACGTTTTACAAAATGTTGCTTTTCCCGATGCAGGGCCGTTCATTGTTGAGGAGTTCTCCTAGTAAGAACCAGGAGAAATGGAGCTCATGGTGATGTCACCATAACCATTATTTTGACGAGCATATACCATATTAAAGTAATCGAATCGCAACCTGTTAGATACTTAGATATAATTGAGTATTTCCGATGGCCCTCTGTGGTCTTCATCATCAGTTCCAGCTCACCGAATGGTACTTTCCGAGAGCAAATGCACGAGTTACTATAAAAAATACCGAAATCGATATAGGTGTGCCCATAAAATTTGAGGGTTTCCCTCGATTTCCATGGGATCCCATCATCAGATCCTGACTTGATGATCATGGGACCACTTGGGACGTATACCCTTTCGAACAAAAAAAGAAAAATCCAAATCGGTCTAGCCATTTTCGAGTAATCGGGGAACATACATAAAAAAAAAAAAAAAAAAAAAAAAAAAAAAAGGTTCCGACGAATTGAGAACCTCCTCCTTTTGGAAGTCGGTTAAAAAACAAACTTAATAGTTAGGGAGGCGAGGTAGCTAAATGGCGTAATTCAACGGCGCCGTCGAGACCTATCAAAATCGAAAGATAAAATAATTTCGAAAAGAAAAGCTCGTATGGTAAAAACCATTTTAGCGGTGGGTTTGGCGTGTACGGGTTTTCAAAAATGTTAAAAAAAACAGTTACTTGGGCATTCTCGAGCGCGTCAGATATTCATACTACGTATGCCCCAAGTGCCTCTGATAACAACGGTATACTAATCTGCCGGTTTGCGTGGTGGGGGTAGGCATATAAAGTAGTCAAAAATGCAAAAAAAAAAAAATTACTCGAGCGCGTCAGATTTTCGGAAGGGGTGTTAAGTAGGCCCCAAGGAAGCTCCCTTTAAAAAAACTGACGATTTCGGCGTGACGATAAGTTACGATGAATTTTTGAAAATGCAAAAAAAAAAAGTTTTTTTGAAATACTCGAGCGCGTCAGATTTTCATAGGGTAGGTTTATCTCGGTATCCTGAAAGCATATTTTCTTAATCTGACAAAAATGTTGGTGGGTTCTCTTAATCTGACCGAAAAAGGTTTTTTGGATTTAATAAATAAATAAATAAACATTTTCATACGCATCGGGCAATTGATTCCCGATAAACCACGTGAACTCGAATTTATTATTATTTTCATTCCACCCATGATCGGTTGGTGTAAGGTCAGTGATGTCGGATTTGTAAGCATTCCTCCACAAATTGGCGATGTACCGAGTTCTGAGGCAATGTTGTTATAGCTCTGACTGGCATGAAAATTGTTGAGAAGATTTAGAAAAAAAAAAATTGAGATATAATAAAAGTCACATAATTTAATCATCGTTATTTCATATCAATTTTTTTTTAACACCCTCAGTTTTCGAGATATACTCAAAAAACCGGGAGTTTGAGTTTTTATGATGCTTCAAGTCAAAAAGTTTTAACTTTGGACAAAAATGTAAAGAGACCTTTTTTGTGTAAAATAAAATTACCTTTTTTGTTTATTTAAACTTTTTTTTTGTAAAATGTATCGTTCGCGACTAATAAGCCGCAACGCGTTTTTCGGAAGACGAAATGGCTCCTCCACACTTCAGGTCATGCGGAAACCGGCAGATTTTGTATTTTTAGTAAGTTTTAGATTATATTCTTCAAAATAAAAAAAATAAAAATCGCGCTCGAGAATGCCGGATTAACGTTTTTTTTTTACAAGTTCGCGACCCTATAACTCGGCGGCGTCAAGGACTTATCGTCAGATTAGTTAAATTTAGTCTTAAAACACTAAAATCAACCACCAATATCTTAATCTGACGCGCTCGAGTATTTCAGACTATCGATTTTTTTTTACTAATCTGATCGTCTATCCTAGGCGCGCGTCACTACATATAGAGCTAAATACTTTACAAGGTTGTTCTATTAGGTCTAAGGTATCTCTCATATCTTAAACTGCCACGCTCGAGTATTACCGAAATTCCCTTACTCGCCTCCCTAACTATAACATTATACGAGTAGGTATGTAGTTGAAAAACATTGATATATAGGTACATCAAGGTAATTTTTTTGTAATCGCAATGTAATCGCAAAATTATTTTTTTATGTGAAAAACTTGAAAAAACTATAAATTAACAATTTGCGGACTTTTTGCTTTACTTGTGCTGAAACCTTGCTTCTCGACAAATTTCATAATTCTAGGTCAACGGGATATTTCCCGTTGACCTAGAATTAACATATTTTGATACTCGCAAGTAAATCAAATAAATATATGGTACCTACCCATATATTTATTTGATTTACTTGCGAGTAAATCAAATAAATATTGCATATTTTTTTTACTGCGTTTACTTAGAATCTTGATTTTTTTAGATCTCCAAGGCACCATAAACTTACGTATTTGATCTTAATTTCAACTTTATACCTCCACGCGTTCTTGAGAAAATGAGTC
Organism: Cosmia trapezina; assembly: GCA_905163495.3. Classification (NCBI taxonomy): domain Eukaryota; kingdom Metazoa; phylum Arthropoda; class Insecta; order Lepidoptera; family Noctuidae; genus Cosmia; species Cosmia trapezina. Next base: position 4,325,362 of record LR991019.1, read on the forward strand.
TTGACAGACTGACAGACAACGAAGTGATCCAATAAGGGTATCGTTTATTCCTTTTCAGGTATGGGACATTAAAAATACATGCAATGACATAACAGTACATAGCAGACACTCCACAAATCGCAGCAGTTCATTCGCTCGCCTAGCTCTGTCCCCTAACTTCGTTTACTTCCTCCAGTCCGATGGCAGAGACATACTTGACCTGCCATAAGTTGTTTATACAAATCCAAGGCGTCGACTCCTCAAGTATAAACGTACATCTCCAACTAAAGTTAACCCACGGCCTCCACCGTACTCGACTCAACCCTACAAACTCGTCCTGATTCAATTTTCGCATCGTCGACCGCTGGCGCAGCGGAAATTGTCGAAAACCCTTGGAGCGCCACGGCCTTCCAATGCATCTGTGCAATTTTGTTATGGAAGCCTCATTGGCCCGGCGACGCCTATCCGCCTGACTAGCGCCTCGAATAGAACACCTACTAAACAATCTGTATGCAGCCAAATCGATTGGATGTTCGGAAAATTTAGTTTAGTAGGACCATTATTGGTCATGTTCAGACAAAATTTTGGCATTCAGTGCTCTTCGTTTAGTTTCACTAAGTCTAGACTTGAAGATAGTCCGTCTTGAGGCTCATAAATGCAATTATAACTTAATTGATAGAATGATAATAATGATTGATCTGTCTTCAATGCAATCAATCACAGGTCAGGGTTCCTATTAAAGGCGTTGGCACGAATGTATCAGATATAGTACTACTAGTAGTTTAGCTCATTGCTACCTTCGGCAGTTCAGTACTTAAGCCTGGTGACGAACTATACGATATCAATCTCAAATAACTTTCTACAATACTTAACAAGTTCAAGCACTTACTGTATGGAGAAGACAAATAGGCGCAAATGTTAAACAAAAACAGTGTAAACACGCGATCAAGTTACAGCAAAACAACTATGAACAATGACAGTTTACATTTTAACAGAAAATCGCATTACAATATGGAGACGAGTTTTGAAATCTTAACAAACAGAATCATAACAATAACGAGTTACAGTGAACTGGCAGGTTTTCCAAATACAACACTGTACATACAATAGAAAGAATTTTGTTGACATATTAATGGTTGCAGAACGCGGTAAGCAAAGCGTTCGCCTGATCGAATTAAAAAAAACAGAGCGTGGGGAGGCGACGCGGTGTAGTCTTCATTTTGTTGATTGCAATTTGGTTTCAATATCCGATTGCACTCTGCATCATCATCTAATCTGTGTATGTAAAAGCTGCCTTTCGTAGATGAACATAGTTACTCTTTGGATGATGAACATATTGCCAGCGCAAAGAGCAAAGGGCGCTGACCACCTTGCTTTCATTGCTGGACTCTCCCACTTCTCCTAGTTAGTTCAGTAGGTACATTTGCGCCAACCACAATAAATATGTAGATATGTTCATCAAAATATCGTATTCGTTTTTATTTATATAGATAGATGTAGCAAAACTTTGTATATTTAGTTAAGAGCCGGTATCGAAATAACGTGTCTAGCTTGGGTTCATTCTGTAGACTTAAAACAGGGCTCCGTTTCAGCTTATTCGGATTTAAGCTCTACATATGACAATGGTTCTCGAACATGATGTATTTACTATTTTTCATGCCTTTCAGTCCTTTGACATTTGTAATCCTATTAGAGAAAATAGATAGTGAAAAGGTTAACTCGATTCGAGATCGTAGTTGGTTTCATTTAGGTACTATGTACATGTGCTGCATGCGTTTTGCCTATGTTAGATATACATCTGGGCTGTAATTGGTACAAAACTTTCTAGTAATTATATGGGTCCATTTAAATTTTAAAGTACATTTTTATTAAAATTCATGGTTAAGTATAATTTGTTTTATTCGCCAATAACATATATGTTCGTTTAAACCAAGTTCGTATTTTCTCTTGTTTAACTTGAAAAATAATTATTGAAAATAACCTGAACGTTTTTCTTTTTTAGCAACGGACGCTAAAAAAAATGGAAATATCAGTTTTAAACAGCAAATATTGAACAAAGTATTTAATTTTCTTTTAAGTATTGGATATTTCGTATTCAATCAGATTTTTATTTGCGCTCTGAAATTACTCTGTAACGATTTTCCATAATTACTGGAATTTCTGCTTTTCAACTGGAAGGCTTTTTATAGGTACATACGCCCAAAATGGGGCCAACAATTTTCTGTCCGGTTTTAAAATTCTTATCGCCTACGACACCGAAGTGACTCCATTTTGCCCATTTTACCGGGAACACTATCTATGTACTAAAGGCACGATTTTATCACAATTCACGTTAGCCAGCTTTTCTTGTTTCACAAGAACGAACAACCGATTCATCCCGGTCTAAAATGGCACAGTAACATCAATCTACGGATAAAATTCTCCTGGTTTTTACAACCGAAGTGTTCGAGTGCGCGTCGAAGCCATTATTTTTGATAGGGCCATAATTGGTGCACTTGCCAAGATGGCCGCTTCATATTCGCTTATTCAACACCTATTCGGGAGCGATGACGTTTATTTATTTCGAGTGTCCCGCCGACAGACTCTTAATTATAGTGTTTGTATTCAAAACATCCAACGTCATTATTAATATTATGTTCTGCAACAGTTTACTATTGGGTTTTAGATGATTTTTAATAAACTCATTAGAAATTACCGTATACGCTGTCAACGTAAACTGAGCTGGAATACTTTATGAGACGTTCACGTCCACCCATAACTAAACTAGTCATACTTTAGATTCATCCTTTAAATACTACCCATCTCATACATTCACGATGTCAACTGAATAATTATAAATCAGACAAACGGGTATCACGGATGACGCTTCATTAGATATTTAGCGCAGTCCGTGGTTAGGTAGGCACATTTAGCGCAAATAACACTAATATAAACTAGAATCGAACGTGGTGCGCTATCGATTAGGAGCCGGCGTTCACAACAATTAATGACCTGCATGTCCCAGGCCCGACAAAGCTATGGCAAAACAAATAGACGCCCAGCGCGCCTCCCCGACACACAGGCTGCTCCAAAATACATGCCGAGAAATTTCTATCGAATTTGACGAATTTTGAGCCACGTTTCCTCGAACGGAGAGCCCGAAAGCACTCTTCTTATTTCACTATATAGCTTTTTGATAAAATTCCTCTAAATCAAGCCACTTTCTGAGGAACAAAGAGCTTGTAAAGCCGTAAAGGTTTTCGAATATCATGAACATCGGAAAATTTTGCGCTCCATTTTTGTCGTGACGTGCGAGAATTTTGATAAATTTTATACTTACATAACTTTCACGCAGGGTTTAAAATCTTTTGAAGATAATGCAGTGTAAAATCTCTTACCTCTAATCTCTCTTACCTCGTTAAAGACCAGAGAGATAAATAAAAATCTTAAGCATTCACATTCCTCGTGATCTGTATTGAAAGCTTGTAAGATTTTTCGTCAGTATAAATCGCTGAAAGTTGTCGAGCCCGCTGTATACAAGTGGCATGGGGTGCGATGGGGCTGTGTGTGTGTTGTCTCTGTGTGAGCCGGTTTAGGCAGCGGGGCTATGCTTAGACAATTTTAGTATTACGTGTGGAAATAATGCACCACGGTCATACCCTATGCATAGCCTCCTGTCATAGTCACCGTTGTTTATGCTCGCTCCCTTACTTCTTTTTGTATGCTTTTATAGTCGTTATCTTTCGTGATGTCACTAAATATACTATGGTTAAGTACTAACAACGTATGGTTAGTTTATATTCAAATTGGGTTTTCCTTCATTTTCATATCGTTAGGGTAGCTGATTGCGTTTTCAACTTTGTATAGAAAGTAATATATGCGTCCCCATCGGACACAATCTGTTGTCGTTTAACAGGTTTGTTACAAAATAAGAAAATATTGTAATAGGTAATGTGGGTGAAAATAAATTAAGTATCGCGGTATAAGTAATTAAGTACCTATCTGTGTATTCTGTGATGTGGTGTTGGATCTAAGAAGACGATTCGCGATTCAAAAACTATTAGGTAGCGAAAAAAAAGTGAATTATTTATTACAGGTATTTTGGTTCCTTAGTAAAAGTTGAAGAGCTCGTGGCTAAGTAATAACAGACGCACGGGTCGATCCATCAGGTTAAGCTACGCTTGCCCGGGTTGGTCCGTAGATAGGTGACCGATCACCTTTACATACCAAGACTCCTACGTGCCTCGGAAAGCACATTAAGCCGTTGGTCCCGGGTCCACGAATGACATTCGTGGATCTTTGACAGTCGTTACGGGTCGTCAGAAGCCCGAAAGTCTGACAACCAGTCTTACCAAGGGGTATTGTATTACCCAGTTACTGGGTTGTGGAGGTCAGATAGGCAGTCGCTCCATGTAAAATACTGGTATTCAGCTGCATCCGTTAGACTGGAAGCCGACCCCAACATAGTTGGGAAAAGGCTAGGCAGATTGATTGGTATACGTAATTAAGTATCTATGTGATCTGTGAAGTGATGTTGGCTCTAAGAAGACGATTCGCGATTCAAAAAATAATAAGTAACGAAAAAAAGTGAATTATATATTAAAGGTATTTTGGTTCCTTAAAAAGTTGTTCATAATGATGAGTGCAATGACTTCATAAGTTGTTGTTGGTGTTTTACCAATAACCAAAGGTGTTTACGTAGCTCTTGTAAATGTTAAATTTTCCTTACAACCTGAAGTTCCGATAGTTAATAGTTATTCATTTATTAAAGACAAACTAACTAATAGTTTAGATGGACGCCTGTTTTCCGGTACTTAGCGAGCGCTTCCAAGTTTTCAGTCAAGTCGTAGTATTTAACTTTTCAAGTCTGCGTAGCTCGCTGAAATATTATGTTCTTGTTAAAACTACTACTTGTTAAAAATGCTTTTTTGAAAAATGTAATCAATTAGCGGGCTAGTAAATAATATTAATTTAATGGGTCATTATTAAAAACACATTTTTATTGTGGCATTTATCTATCTCATCTCAAAAACAGATAATAATTTTTTGAGCTGAGTTTATTGATAACACAATAGAAATGTGTTTTTATTAATTAGGTACTTACCTATTAAAATAATGTCTAATTGATTACATCTACTTTTCATTTAACAATCTATAAAAATAAAAATCGACAGCCCTCTGAAGTACTTAGTTCTGGAGTTACGACAAAAATCATAACCCATCTTCATCGGGGAAAAAACTCAAAGCATACCGCGATAGCATCATAATCGAATAGTAGCAACAACAGTAGCCCTTTAGTTCCAGCACAAGGAAGCCCATCTGAACGCACAAAACGTTCCCGGCTTAGGCGCTGTACGCACAGACGTCAGGCGCGCACATTCGGCTGTGCGTTGGCAAGGTTGTGACAGACGCGTCATTTCCGTCGCCCGTGCGTCGCCAGCCTAACAGCGTCAGTTACTCTGTGAGGATATCAAGAGGCCATTGTCCAAATATAAAAGCCCGCTGTCGCCTTTTGTTCTGTGGTCTATGGTCTGCGGAAGACTGCGTGTTTCTCTGTCTTTTTTTCTTTAGTTTTATGTTTTTGTCGCATTTTTCTGTTTGTTGTTCGTATGACGTTTGTTTAGGTGTGATTCGTTAGTGATTTCTTTTAATCGTGTTGAATTTTGTTTAAGACAAGTATGTAAATACTTCAAGTAGATGTTGAGAGATTAGGGATTAGCTCTGTAGTTGCTATAAAAAAATAGTCTGTAGACAGTAGGTATGTGAAATCAGATATGAAAGAAATAAAATAAATGAGTTTGACCCAATAAAGTAATCCAAGTAATTCAAATTTTCTTACGTTTTTTGGAATTTGGAAGTCAGTATTAGGTCGTATGTTATGTATTATGTCGGCTTTTACTTTGGCCAGAGGCTTAGCATTGCCATACAACGTGGCAATGCCGCCTGTCTCTTGGGTACTTTACCAGTCGACAGCGATGCGGAGGAATTTTTCGACGCCATATTTTAGTTTTTTAATAGTTTAGTTAGGATATAATTTTGTTGTTTATAGGTCGTATGTTGATCAAAATATGATTCGTGACGGTAAAAAGTATGTACATATTTACAGAATTTTAATTATTAAAGTCATTAATACCTACCTATAACTCTTTGAGTCTTAGTAATCCTATTGAATGACTATTTCATGAAATCTTGACTCATAGGAATTATACTAACTTAGTAGGGAGGTGTGAATATGGGAATGATTATAATTAAGTATTTAATACATATTTGATACGGCCGCGAATCATAATTTAATCAACATACAACATAATACTGACTTGCAAATTGGAAAAAACGTAAGAAAATTTGAATCTTGCAGACTACCCTGGCGCTTCCCTCTTAATGCACACAATATTCAAACAAAAAAAAAAAAATACTGGCCAAGTGCGTGTCGGACCACGCACAAATTGTGGTTTCGAAAATAATTTATTCCAAAAACAAACTTAACATTGTAATTGAAAAGCATGTTCTTTCATACATTGATATACGTCACGGTCAATTCTCCAACTGCAAATTTTGAATCCCAATTTTTTTTTGTTTTATGCGATAAAATTACATATTAACGATTTTTATAATTTTCCTTTACGTGTGAGGACCTTGTTTCTCGCCAAATTTCATGATTCTAGGTCAACGAGAAGTACCCTATAGGTTTTGATTTAGTACTTGCGAGAAGTCTGAAAGACAAACAAGAGATTGTACTTACACATAATTCGTGAATTTCAATTTCTGCTGCAAAATATACTGCAAAATTTCGTCAAAAAAGTGCATTCCTGCCAACTAAGCTACGGTGGGCATTTAACCGATATTTTGTTTCATATGTCAATGTCATTACTACCTCTGTATATAATTAAGAAAACAATGTAAATAAAACATTAAATTAATATATATTTTATACTTTTTAAAATTCAAGTTCTTACTGGGACACCCTTTATTTATAGCACATCAATATTTATAACCTGTCCCCCTTACACACAGATACTTACCTACTTATAGTAATAAATTGCCATAATGAGCCATTTCCACTGTCAAATTGTCGTCAAAGAAATACGTCCAATTTTGAAACAGCTGTTAAACAGACCGTTTTTCACTCAGCCATAATTATTTTGTGCATTACAATAAACTTCTTAAGTTTATTTAGTATTTCATGTATCTTTTATCGAGTATTTCAACGTACCTACAAAGAATATTTATTTCTTAATATCCGTAGTAAGAAGTTTTAAGTACAGTTATGTAGCTGTTTATTTAAAATGTTCTTTTTAAAGTAATATTATTTACTGGAATTAAAATAACCCGGTATATTTCTTGGGGTAAATTCTCTACAATATTCTGCTTTGAATCACTACCAGCACGCTCACAATGGCAGCCGATTTGGTCACCAAATTTCAGTTAAAAGACATACACTGCTCGACATTGGTTTCAGTTTTTATAATTTTTAATTGCTCTATAAGAATGATGCCTGGGTAAAAAAGAAATTGTATTTAGTATAAAAAAATATAACACACGTATTTTTACTTTATCATAATTCTTATTAATAAAAAAATCACTTAGATAAAACGCATTAGAGTGGGGGCTTGCTACGCGTCACAACAGTTGTGACGCGTAGCAAGCCCCCACTCCTCAACTCCTTTCTAGATTTTATAAGTAGTTACTACTTATAAAATCTAGAAAGGAGTGACATCATGCCACATTTTAATTCAATGTATCGCCGCGCCGCCGTAATCTTTTGATTTCTTACGTAAAAGAACCGGCCAAGTGCGTGTCGGACCACGCACAATGAAGGTTTCCGTACTTGAAAAGAATTTATCCCAAAAACAAACTTAGTATTAGATACTTTTAAATGTCATAAAATTACAATTTCACAATTTTCGGACTTTTTCCTTTACTTGTGCTGGGAGACCTTGCTTCTTGCCAGGTTTCATTATTCTAGGTCAACGGGAAGTACCCTATAGGTTTTGATTTACTTGCGACAGTTGCGAGTATCAAAATGCGTCGCAAAATGGCCGTATTTTTTTATTGCGTTGACTTAGAAGCTTGAATTTTTTAGGACTTGAAGAGACCATAGACTTATGTATTTGATATTAATTTCAGCTTGATACCTTCACGCGTTCCTGAGAAAAACGGTCTTGACAGACAGACAGACAGACAGACAGACAGACCGACAGACAGACGGACAAACAAGTGATCCTATAAGGGTTCCGTTTTTTCCTTTCGAGGTACACGAACCCTAAAAAGAAAAAAAAATATTAACTAGTTTATAGTTTAGAACGATGTAATGGCGAACATCACAGGCAAGTCCATAGTAGGATTTGATTATCGAATGAAATGTCTTTATCTGTGGTAACCAGCCTAAATTCGAATTTCAACCGATGGATTCTTAACAAGGCCCGGGGCTCATCGGACTAACTGAAAATCTCGAAAATCCCACCGCAGATCGCACGAGAATCGGAATATGTAAGGTATTTAGCAAAATGATGCTTCGACGGCGACGTAGCTGGCCGCTACATCCAGCCGCTGTAGTGGCATTCCTCAACGCTATTTCGAATGTGTTTTTGGAGCTCACTGTACTTATGTCTACCGCTCTGCTTACTCTGCCACCGAAGGATTTTTCTCATTATTACCATTATTTACGATTTTAAAAGCAACTTCTTTACGGCCCGAGTACAACAAATAATTTTAAATAAAATGTTTCACATTCACTGCATTGTAGCTGGTTACTAGACCGCACATTACCGCTCGTAATTGTTCGTGTACATTTATAAATAACCAATCGCTTCGTACTCCTTTCCTTATTAGTGATTGTAATATATTTTTTCTTCTTTTTCAGGTAAGTTCGGCACCATAAAATCCAAGCTGTTTAGAATTCCGAACGATTTCGTAGCAGTAAAACAATGAGTGTGAGTATTTTTATGTTTCGTGTGTGTCTGTTGGTGCGCGCGTGTGTGTGTTGGTGAGTGAGTGTGGGTGACGTACACGGGGACTTAATACAATGTTAGTGAGCTCGTGTGGGTGACGTACACGGGGACTTAATACAATGAGCGTTTCATGCGTTGATTGTTGACGTTACTTGGAAATACATTATATTGTATAAAGTACTAGGAGTTATATCATCTGACTCAGATATAACTATTGTTAGGTAAATCAATAATTTACAATGCAATTTGAAAGAGCGCGATTCGCACGTAATTTTACGTGCATCGAGTTAACCCGTTGCGCGCAGAGGTGTATACTTAATGTGGTTTTTTTTCCTGTTTATCGTCTATTATTGTTTGTGCTCAAATGCCGTCTGAAGTTTTCTTCTTATAATGCTTCTTCAATAACAAGAGCCTAACTATTTTGATTATACCTAAGCTTTATGGCCAAGAGACGTAGCAATTTTCTCATCTTGACATTTTTATGTCATTTATTTATGATGTTATTTTAATAATCTTGTGGCTTGTTACAAAAAAAAATTGTTCATCATAATACTTACTTATAAATTAAGAAAAAAAAAATCATTAAATTTTGGGTATTCAACAATTGGATACCTGCTAGGTTAAGAAGTAACCTCTAAAAAATCTACAGCAAGAACTATTTTCACATCCTTCTAATAATTTAATGACAAAAACACCCAAACAATAAACCACAAAAATATGATTCGTATCAACTTTCTGTCGCACTTTACCGTCAAAGCACATAAATGAGAGGTCTAGCGGCCATTTTGAGTTTCGTAGTCGCACAAACAAACGCTTAAACTTAAAAGCAGTAAAAAGCGCGGGCTGAGGGGGTACCTATTAACACATTACTCACACAAGCGACAATGACAAACGGGGTAAAACAAAACACGGTAGCGTACCGCGTCGAAAAAACTTGAAAAAGGAACGTCGATTTCGAATCGGACGAAGTTCGGTACGAAAGTTGGCTCCCCGTTACAGCGTTAGCCCGCGCTTTATGTACCTACTTGGATAAAAATTTGAATGTTATTTTATGCATCATTCTAACATAATACTTTAGCGCTGTATCAGGACGAAAGTTTCCGATTTTTCAAAGCTGCTGGTCTAGAGCCCGAAATTAGCCGTCTTTTAGACGACAGTGCCTATCTTTGGCCGTAAAGAACAACAGTGTTGAAACTCTCATTCGTATTGTCAATTAGCCTCTTCAGCAAAAAACCGTTTCACTCAATAAAGAAAACTTTAAAAACTTAAGAGATAAACAGAAGCTCCATTTTCAATACTATCCACAATAAATTAACCGCGACTCTACATTAGTGGTAACAATAATGGACATTCGCGCATAAAAGTGTCTCGCAGCAAAGTGGCTGCTGGGGCAAGTATAGATAGGGCAGGCGTCACCTTTGTTGCGGCCGTCGAGAACCACCGAGTGCAGCGACACACAATTCGCGCGCTCACTTTTATAATAAGAACCATTCCTTTTCGCTAAAACGTTCCTTTTTTGTATTTTTCGTATAAAGAACATCCATTAACATCCTTGTAAATGATTTCAAAATCAGAGAGAGAGAAGAAGTTTTCCTGACCCACAATCACAACATACAGTAATAGTTTGTAAATGCAATCGAGTTGCAAGGTATATTTGCTCGTTTCCTTTTCATTTTAAACTTATAAAAACTGCAGATAGCCAACTAATATCGAATATCGATTAAAGCTAGTAAGTTTGCGTTCTGTTAGTTCATTAAAATTTAACAAATGAACATCTGTTTGATAAAAAAATCGTTAAAGCGCCCGCATACTTCATTATCTAGTAAAGTTAGCAAAATAATACGGCGAGGGTTATACAATTTTCGATACAAATACGTTGCTTATTAACGCTCGCGTATGAGAGCGTTTTTTTTTAATTTTTTCCCAGTTCAAAACGGCAAACTTTGACGTGGAAACTTTTTAATAGTCGACACGTAGAACTAAGCGTTGCCTCTGAACATACAAACTCTACGTTTTTATTGCGTCAAAATGTTTTTATAAATTTAAACTCTGTTACGCCATCAAACGGTTTTTTTTTTAATTTTTAATCAAACGATTATGAAATAAGTTTTAGGTTCTTAAAGTCTCAAGTTCTCCTTATAAAACGTTTTTATTAATATTTGAGAGCTTTATCCGAATCGCCTCTCGTAACTAAATTAGAAAAGTAGGTGGTTAGACCTACATAAATGTCAGAATCTTTGCAGTTCCGCCTTAAAATCTATTTCGTATGCGATTACAAAAAGACAACCTTGACGGGTGCTGTCGGGGTGGAGGAGGGGGCGAGCCGAGCGCGGTAACGTGTAACACAAATTATAAATAATAGGTGAACGTTATTTTTTCGGATACATATTTCATTTTATATTGTACGGGAACGCGTGGCGGGCGTCGCAGGGGTGGGGGTTAAAATAAAGAGAAGCGCAATTGAATTTTTAATATTTCATGAAGAGGGACGCAAGCGGGGCCCGAAGCAGTTTTAATGGGGTTACGGCGAGCGTCGCGCCGCGCCTTTGCCGCAGCGCCTGCGCTCCGCGCGCGACTGCTTACACGCAATATTCATCATTAACGACTATCAAACTAATTAATAAAGATACATTTGATGCGAAAATGGTTAATAAACTAACTGCTGTTCCCTACGGCAGAGGCAGAAGTTTGACGGATGCTTTAACCGGCGTCAAAGCGTTCGTCAAACTTCGCGCACACCCTTATTGGCCTGATGCAGATTATCTAGCAAATATGCATTGTCGGCTACGTTTTGGGGACTGTGTTCAGGAAACTGAAAATTTTTCTCATGCTGTTATGGATTAGCATGACATGGTTAACACCTTTCACACATGCCACTGGCCGCGGTCCGGCAAAATGATCGATCCGGCTGTTCTCGCGCTTTTACAAGCAGATCTAGAAGTATCTCGCGATTTTACAAACAGATCTAGCAGTTCTCGCGATTTTATAAGCAGATCTAGCAGTTCTCGCGCTTTTACAAGCAGATCTAGCAGTTCTCGCGATTTTACAAACAGATCTAGCAATTCTCGCGCTTTTACAAACAGATCTAGCAGTTCTCGCGCTTTTACAAACAGATCTAGCAATGCTCGCGCTTTTACAAACAGATCTAGCAATGCTCGCGCTTTTACAAACAGATCTAGCAATGCTCGCGCTTTTACAAACAGATCTAGCAATTCTCGCGCTTTTACAAACAGATCTAGCAATTCTCGCGCTTTTACAAACAGATCTAGCAATTCTCGCGCTTTTACAAACAGATCTAGCAATTCTCGCGCTTTTACAAACAGATCTAGCAGTTCTCGCGCTTTTACAAACAGATCTAGCAATGCTCGCGCTTTTACAAACAGATCTAGCAATGCTCGCGCTTTTACAAACAGACCTAGCAGTTCTCGCGCTTTTACAAACAGATCTAGCAGTTCTCGCGTTTTTTGCAAACAGAATCTAGCAGCAATGATTTTTCGGAAACTTGCTTTGAAATAGGTACGATTTTGTAGATTTGTAATAATTTATAATGGTAACGTTATTTTACCAAAGGAAGAAGAAGTTGTGTTGTTGTTGAAGTTGAGTTTTGAAGTTGTTTTGTTTGTGCCACCAGCTGACAGAAGTCAGAGATCTTTAATCCTGAACTAATGTCAAGGAACAAGCCGGCAAAGGCAGGGCAGGCTTTGACATTGTGTGTGTTGTTAAGAGGTTCCTGTCTTTGGAACGTCCGTAACCTGGGACCTTCATATCGAGCCGGTGGATTTACTATTAACTTGTTTCCGCTAGAATTTAATTATGTTTCTGCTTTCATCAAACCCAAAATTGACCCCGCACATTAACGTGGAGCATGCTCTTTCAATTTCCAGTAATTTCCTTATCTATTCAATTAAAATTTCCCGAGCTGAGTGAATACATACTCATTACAATCTCAACGCCCGTTAATTACCTCGCCTGTGGTCTAAACAGTGCGTCGATATGACGTAGGTACCTACATTGCGAATTACGCGATGCTTGGGGTTTTAACTCAATTGTGACCACCCCTGCAGAGAGGGGGTTAAGTTAACCTGAGCCGACCAGAACAAGCGGGCCGGACCGCGCCGCCGCCAAACCGATTCGTCCTTGAAATAATTGTTTCTCGCAGGTAAACTACAGCGTAATGCTTGTTAGATATTCTGTGTCCCTAGTTCGCGTTATTATTTTATTACTAGCAGTGCCCCTCGGTTTTACCCACGTAAGTCTGGAACCCGTAAGAATATCGGGATAAAAAGTAGCCTATGTGTAAATCCAGGGTGTCAGCTACCTCCATGCCAAATTTGATCAAAATTGGTCCACCCGTTTGAGCGTGAAGAAGTAACAAACATACAAACACACTCACAAACTTTCGCCATTATAATATTAGTGTGATTGTATGGGAGCAATACGCGGCCCTATTGTCACGGCTAGAGTAAATAAAAACCGGTCAAGAGGGTTCCGTTCCGATTTCTGAAAAAGTGTGCTACTTAGAGACATCGTTTTATTTTTCCTGTAATCTTTACATAAACTTCTATCACATAGAATAATTTCAGATTTTTCTCTTTGCAAACTTCGGAGATAAGGGTGGGGGAACGGTATCTTTTTTTACATTTTTCATCAAAAGTCGAAAACTATGCGGCTTAAAAAAAAAATAAAAATTAGTTTGAGAATGTGCAAACAGCGCTCTTTCATATGATACCCTACATGACCTAGTAGCCCCACTTTAAATTTTTAAGCCCCCTTTCAGTCCCTGTTGCAAAAAAAAATATAAATAGTTTTATTTCTTTCTTATTTGCAAAATAGTTGGGTGGCAACTTGAAATTTAGAATAGTTTTAGATGACGTTTAGTCATCTAAAACTATTCTAAATTTCAAGTTGATAGCAGTAGTGGTTCTTGAGATATCCAGCTGTGACAGACAGACAGACAGACTGAGTCACACCTTAAGGGTTCCTTTTTTACCATTTTGGTACGGAACCCTAAAAATAGCTTTCAGGGTGCGGATGCAATGGCGTTGTAACTTTTAAGGTGAGTATTAGTCGTCGGCTCGTAGTTATTGTGGTAGGCGCAATATTTAAAAATTTCCTCTGTTAAAGTTGCGTTTTGTAAAAATTAATTATTATTTTAAAATAAAAAATGCACAGTTGTAAGATTTAAGTGATTTACCAATATTATCGTCGCAAAGCTGTGAAAATATCACTTTTAGTTTCGAAGCAGTAGCGAATTTACAGTTGAAAACAACCTCATTTTAATATTTTTTAGCGTGATATTTAATGTTGATTAAAATTTTCAAACCCGAAATAAATTCCAATTTCGCCCTTTGACTAAAGTATTTTTAGTCAAATCCTAGAACTTCCTAACTTTTCAGTCAAACGTCGAAAGTAAAATAATCTGTTTCGGGCTTTGCCTAGTCGATCCTAGAAGCGACTGGCAGACTCGGTCAAACATCGACGTCATGGGCACCCCGAGGTAATAATAAAACAGTTTATCTCACTAACTACATAGCTAATAATTCAATTTATCACATTATGCACCCAGTTTTCTTCCTCCTCTCTCCTATTTGATCTATGCTGTGCCCGAAAGGGTCCATAATTGTGACTATATAATAATTTCCCTACCAACTGTATACATTATGGTACGCAATAAAGAAATTGAGAATTGAGAATTGAGGTTGGGTTTGGTTAGGTTCCTTTATACCCTGAAGACAGAAATAGGAGACCCGCGCAACGGTGCTACGTCGACCTGCTGGCGAAAACCATAACCGAAGCCTAACCTAGGTGTTTTGAGGTTAGTTAGTTTGACTGGTCAAACCCCGATTTCATTAAATTGAGTTTCGACGTTTGCCTGATCAAATTAGTTTCTCCTAGTTTTAACGAAAATTCTTTAGTCAGAGGTCGAAAAACTTCATTTGTTTGGGCTTTGACTAAGACTTCAAGTCAGACCTGAGGATTGACTAGTCAAACCTAGGAACGCCGGAGTTTCGAGGTTTGACTATAACATACATATCAAAGTTTCATATATCTTGTTTGTGGAATTTTCAGTAGTTTCATTTAAATGCATTAGGCACTCAAAAACGACATTTCACGACTATAGGTTTACGTTTTCATGGCTATAGACTATTTCACCTTAAGTGGGATAAATATATACAAGACAAGTGATCATAAAAATTTAAAAGAATGCTGTGAAATACCAGAAAAGTTCTGCCTTACCTTTCAAGGAGGTACAGCCTCTCGGTGTCTTGGCAAGCAAGCACCGAATTTTCTCCTATGAGGTTTTAAAAACCTTCAATCTATACGTATGCCTAGCTTTTTCCCAACTCTTTTGGGGTCGGTCCAGTCTATCCGGATGGAGCTGAATACCAGTATTTTACTTGGGGCGACTGCCTATCTGCCCACCACAACCCAGTTGGGTAACACGTGCCCCATGGTAAGGCTGGTTGTCAGACTTTTGGACATCTGACTACCCGTGACGACTGTCAAAAATCTACTAATTGCAGCCGGGGCCAACGGGTTTCCGAAGCACTGGGAGGTTTTAAAAACCGTATGTATAAATAATTAATACGTCTTGAACTTGAGACCAAAAAAAATTTTTTTTTTTATGTTATCTCGCAAGTCACTGCCTAGGAGGTTATCGGCTGCTGAACCAGACTTTGCTGTGGGTGCCTTGAAATAAATTAAGGCCTCCATCCAGGGCAAAAAAAAAAAATAGACACTCCAGTTAGCATATGTACCTACTTACTTGCAGTCAAAATAAAAATAGACACTCCAGTTAGCATATGTACCTACTTACTTGCAGTCAAAAAAAAAATAGACACTCCAGTTAGCATATGTACCTACTTACTTGCAGTCAAAATAAAAATAGACACTCCAGTTAGCATATGTACCTACTTACTTGCAGTCAAAATAAAAATAGACACTCCAGTTAGCATATGTACCTACTTACTTGCAGTCAAAATAAAACCCATCAGCCATTTTTATATCAATCACACAGTTAAGCATTGGTTACAAAGTAAACAATAGATACGTAACGATTACTTTGTCTTGTGGCGTCACTTTATTATATCCGCGGATCGCGTGGCGGTATCACATGGCCCATTCACCACATATAGTTTTGTTACTCGATCATAATATCCTGCTCGGTATTATATTGTTTACTTTTCACACGTAACACTAATAATGAACGCATGCGCATCTATTCCGCATAATTTGTGAACATTGTTGTGGTAATAAAATATTTACGCGCTTGGGCAAAATACTCGGAACGCCGCATTTGACGGTTAAACGGAATTGGTCTTACAATAATTAGGAGTACATTTGAAGAATTCTAAGTCATAATCATAATAATTCTGCCCTAGTCTCAATTTATTTGGAGTCGGTGCAAGATGTCTTTCTCTTCTTTAGTCGTTCTTTCTAACCATATCAACTTTCATGTCCTTTCTTTGGTATTGTTCTTCAGTTATTGAGCTCCTTAAATCCTGTGTTGAGCTACACGATTGTGCACAAAATGCTTGCCACTCAAATTTGTATGGTTATTTCCTCAAAAGACCATTTCAGACATGGATCTATATGGTCCTCAATAATCTGATCAAGATTATGTCTGGACTTTAAAAGAAATTTTGACCCCTGACTTTGTTTTTCCATTTCTTCTCAAGGTAGTCAGATAGGAAATGTCGACTTCATCTAGCTTATTTTTTATATGACGTGTAAAAGTCTATTTACAGAATAAACAATTTCATTTCATATGAAGAATAGGTACTTACTTTAAGTCTTTGCCAAAAATTTTAAAGTCTGAAAATATCTTCGCTCTCCTGCTGGCATCATCAGGGTCTTGAACCATCAATGTTCAATTTGCAAGGTAAAGAGGTCAGGCAGTCCGTCTGAAGTCGGCTTACTGACTGACCCACATTGGCACAATACGCTTCCGCCTAGCGCCACGCAATTAAGCACACCAGACATAAAAAATTACCGAAACAAAAGCGAACGGGGGTTACCCCTCCCCCCCTCTTCACCTCGCCGCAGCTACAATTTATCATAGCAAATAAAAATATGCGGAATTAAAAGAAAAAGGAACAAGAAATTGGAGCGAGAGGGAACGTTACTACCGCCTGCCGAATGTTCAAAATAATACTATATATTTTTACTACCTCCCTCGGGAGCAGGGGAGACGGTACGTCGGTAACCAATTAAAAAAAGTATTGCTCCCGATAAATGTTTGATGTTCTAGGTATTATAGATCGGTGGGTGCTGGGTGCCCACTGTTCCTCAGAGGGCGACCATGTATGACACAGAGTACACACATTCTCTTGTTCAAATATCTAAACCAAAATTAGAGAATCGCTACCTTTTACTAACAGGCAGCGCAAGAAAAGGACGACTATAGCTATGAACTGATTTAGAAAAATGTCAAAGTAGTTTACGCCTTGCGCTGCACCGTGTTTTTAGTCGACATGTCTGTACGCTTCTAAATCTGTATGGAAATATTAGTTCAACTAAACAGAAACAGACTTTGACAGCTCTAATTTACGTCCGTCTCTTTCTTGTTTTATTAGAAAGAAAAAGTTAGAAATAGTCTAAATTAAGTTTAGTTTGTGCACAACAGAATCTGCACCACTGTCAGTATAAACATAGACAGTATTCAAATAAACTCAAATAAGTATTCATTCAACTTCCGACCATACCTGCTGGTAAATAAATTTTCTAAATAAGTAAAAGCTAGGAACCACTACCTTTTGTCCGCGGATTCGCCACCGTGGAGGTCGGTAATAGGGATGATGCCTGGGTAAAAAAAATAAATTCTATTTAGTCCATCAGTCAGATAATAAAAAAATATTAGACACGTATTTTTTGCTTTATCATATTAATAAAAAAATACTTAGCTATCACGCATTAAAGTTGGGTAGCGGGGGCTCGCTACGTCACTTGTACGTATAAAACCTAGCTACGCGTGACGTCATGCCATATTTTAAGTCAATGTATTGCTGTAATTTTTTGATTACGTAAAAAAAGTAAAAATACGTGTCCAATATTTTTTAATAATCTCTATGACGGACAAAAAATAAATTTTTAGTCATCATCCCTATTATCCCACGGGAACGTACCTCTACCGTGATAAAAGTATCCTATGTGTTAAACAAGGTTATAAACATCTGTGTGCCAATAGGTAATCCGTTCAGCCGTTTTCGCGTGATTGAGTTTCAAACATCCGAACTTAAAAACTTTCACATACATAATACTACGTCTTTACATATGAAACTGCCGTTTTTTTTTTTTTTACTTAGAAAAAATATAACATTTTTTTTTAAAAGAGACATTGTCGGTGTACTTTTGCCATTTTAATGAAAGTTCGTTGATGCCTCTGCAATAGAAATTCTGGGGACGGGAATCGATGAATTCTTTAAAGCCGTTTTTCACCACCTCGTTGGATTTGAAATTTTGCCCCGGGGCTCATTGTTGAGATCAAAATTTCCAGAACGGAAGCGATCAAAACAAAAACGCATCGTTCACTTGCGGTACCTTGTCCATACAAGTCGTTAATATTGCGTGCGGTCTATGCTGCGTTGATGCCACGACGGAACTCGATTCGAAAATAGCGCACTATTTTGATTTTTCCATGGTTACAGAAACATCGATATCAAAGAAAATTCGAACGGCGGGAAAACAAATGAAATATCATGCTATTATTATAAAATTAATTTGAATTTGGAATTCTAAATAGAATGAAAGATATCGATCTTCACACTAGCCAGTATCAAAAATCGGCAATTTCATAGGTCCTATGATTAGTAGGATTAAGTTCAAGCACGGCGGCCGGTTGTATACCATAGTCCACAATACCTACGGGGTACATTTCCCCTCAAACTTTTTTCAAACGTCAAATGGAACCCTCGCATCTGACGTTTACCTATCGAATATAATCGAATGACCGGCATGACGTCAAACCCCATCAAAGTTTCTTTATAGCCGCCCAAATTACTCTAATAAATTATTTAGCTCTAATCAAACTATACACTAATTATACGTGTAATTAATACATTATAAGTAATGAATAAGGCGGCGCGGCCATATTGTCTATTAGTGGCTTAATTAAAAAAATATATTTATTATTTATTTTCCATTATCCGTAGTATTCATGAGGGTCGAGGCACGTGGACATTGTTTGTTAAAGTACCTATAACTTACCTATGTTTTTTTTTTATCGTTTGTTGTATCGAAACCTTATTTATTCATATCGGTCACAGCGAGTTTTAACTTGCTCATGTATAAGGCCTTAATAAGATTATACAAAATTATATGGCCTTAAGGCCCGCCCCCACAGACTGACGGGACGGGAAATTTCCATGAAGTTTTCATAGACATTGCTCTAGAGTCGCGCCGCGGGATCTTTTAATAAGGTTAAAAAAGTTACCATATATTAAAATGAACTCTTTGATTGCTTTCATTGTTTGGTTAACGTGTATTGGTTACCTACTGCAGCCGCCAATACCGCCAATACCACCAATACCAATACCGCCAATATCAATATTGAAATCATTGAAGGCTGTTAATAACTGAGTTACGCAATAAATAATTCTTATTCTTATTCTTAAAAGTGGTTATTTACACTCCACATGAAATATTTTAAACACATTGACACATTAAACGCAATTATTATTTCATTCAATCCTATTTTTAACCGATTTCCAAAAAAGGAGGAGGTTATCAATTCGGATGTTTATATTTTTTTTTTGTTTTTTTTATTTTTTTATGTAGGTATGTTCGGGCATAACTCGGCCATATATAGACGGATTTGCAAAATTGATTTTTTTTATTTGAAAGGGTATGCTCTCGAAGTGGTCCCATTGCAACCAAGTCAGAATCTGATGAAGGGATCCCATGGTAATCGAGGGAAACCTTCAAATTTTATAGGCACACCTATAGCAATTTGGGTATTTTTTATAGTAACTCGTGCATTTGCAATCGAAAAGGAAACTCAAACTCAAAACTCAAGGAGACTGCTTTAGTAGGAGAACTCCTCAACAATTAACGTCCCTGCATCGGGAAAACCAATATTTTGTAAAAGGTGATGAGCAGTTGACATTAGGCTATTGTAACTTAGATAAATTACAAACTGACCCACTAAAAACTGAAAAATAAAAAATTAAAAAAAACAACCGACTTCCAAAAAAACACAACAAAGTAAATTATTTCTAATTTCGGAAGTAGGTGGCAAAAAAACTAAAGTACAGATCCAAAGACACTGACTTCCGAAATTAAAGTTATTTTTCACTTTGTAGTGTTTTTGTGGAAGTCGGTTGTTTTTTTTTTTGTAAAAAGTTATTTATGTACTTAACGGTTTTTAACACAATATAAGTAATACTTATTACATACAATTATCAACAAGCACAATGTCTTAGTTACTTTTTTAACCGTGCAATTAAACACAGTTCGGTCTGACATGATTTTGAAGCATATTGCTAATCCATTGCTTCATATGTTCGAAAAATTTGTTTGCTCAATAACATAAAATGAATAACGCAATGAATGTTGTTGAATTGTTAAAATGAAACCGATTCCTACTGTAAGGGGCTATTTCACGATGTCTGAATAGCCACTAGTCACCGAATAAATACAAAAATGGAACAGAATTCAAACAAATTCAAAATAGCCAGCCATTACTCACCGAATAAATACAAAAATGGAACAGAATTCAAACAAATTCAAAATAGCCACTACTCACCGAATAAATACAAAAATGGAACAGAATTCAAACAAATTCAAAATAGCCACTACTCACCGAATAAATACAAAAATGGAACAGAATTCAAACAAATTCAAAAATGGAACAGAATTTGTATGAAATTATTGTGCCAAGTAAGTTCATAGGAACTTAATCGTAGGTGGTGAAACAGGCCCGTGTGTAACGCATATATCCCGCTGGTGTGTATCTCCAGAATTACACAAAAACAAACAATCCAGTTAATTTTTGCCTTACTCTAGATCTCGCAATCTCAGGTAGCTCAGTTATCTCAGGTATGGCGAGAGACGTGAAGAGGGCATTGGCAAACAAGCTATATCGCACAACTCACAAGCGACTCTACGATACAAATTCAATATTTTTTTCTACTCCAACCCCTCACCTCAATGGAAACCTTCTAATTAAGGCCCAGTGCTTGAACCAAAGTTTTGAATTGGTAATCATTTCGAATCAAAGACTTCTATTCATCCTTCCCGGTTACCTTTCAATGTGCGATCGATCGTCGCTCGTCGGATCCCAATTAGTTTGGCTACATCAACCTACTCGTATCGATAGTTTATTAAATTAATTACATTAATACGGAGCTCAAATGAGGTGCAATTATTTTTTTCCGCCGTCGAGTGGTAGCTACGCTTGAGGGTGAATCGTTGCATGCAATCAGAAAAGTTAATACGTAATTTATTGAGCTAATAAGTAGCTAATTAATTAATTTTTTTTTTTTTTACAAAAAATAACAAACGATTTCCAAAAAAAAAACACTACAAAGTGAAAAATAACTTTTATTTCGGAAGTCGGTCTTTGGTTTTGTAATTTCGTTTTTTTGCCACCGACTTCCGAAATTAAAGTTATTTTTCACTTTGTAGTGTTTTTTTTAGGAAGTCGGTTGTTATTTTTAGGGTTCCGTACCTCAAGAGGAAAAAACAGAACCCTTATAGGATCACTCGTGTGTCTGTCTGTCTGTCTGTCTGTCCGTCTGTCACAGCCAATTTGCTCCAAATCTAATGGACCGATTGAGTTGAAATTTGGTACACACATGGATTTCTGTGACACAAACACGTACGGCTAAAGTAAATAAGTGAATTTTGAATATGGGGGTCAGTTTTGGGGGGCAAATAAGAAAATTTTAAAAAAAAGTTTTGCAAACTGTACTGTGTGATATATCAAATGAAAGGGCTTACTGTGAGGGTCTTGAATGTATTTTTTTAATTATTTTAAAATAAATAGTTTTAAAGTTATTTAAGAAAATAGACGAAAATTTACCGTTCCCCCGTTATCTCCGAAACTACTAAGCCCAAAATTTTGAAAAAAATACAGAATATAGGTCTATACCTGCAGATTACAGGAAAACTTATAAGAAGTTTGTGGTCTTAAAATAACATGGTAAATCTCTCAATATTGTGAGTATACAAACTTCTGTTGGACTTGGAAGGTATGGGAGAACATGTTTTTCAACTATACTTAATGTTAAGTTTGTTTGGGATAATTTCATCCCAACTACGGAACCCTTCATTGTGCGTAGTCCGACACGCACTTGGCTGGTTTTTCTTATTTAGTTGTGTACCCCACATAAATTCGAATACCAGGGTACATGCAAAAGAAATTAGAACATCATCCAAATAAAAAGTTGGAAAAAAAACTATTATTGAAGCTAACTCAAAAACTACCCAACCAAAATTAAATTTTACATGGGACCAACTTCGAAGAATACCCTCCCGAATAAAACGAAAATCTTTCAAATCGGACAACTCTATACAACGTGTAACGTTAAATGCGCAAAACCTCTTAAGGGGTCATTGTACTCATCATTATGAACAACTTTTACTATGGGACCAAACCTGAAATCGCGAAAAAAAAAATCAGCTGTTCAGTACATTTTGACGAATTATGCGAACATAAATGTACTGAACAGCTGATTTTTTTTCGCGATTTCAGGTTTGGTCCCATAGTAAAAGTTGTTCATAGTGATGAGTACAATGACACCTTAAGAGGTTTTGCGCATTTAGCGTTACACGTTGTATAGAGCTATGCGAAGATACATAAAAAAAATAAAAATACGTGTAGACTTGAAAACCTCCTCCTTTTTTTTCGTCGGTTAAAAATAACTGTTTTCACTAGTTAGCAAGTTTTTTTATATATATAACACTAGCTGACCCGACAGACGTTGTCCTGTCTTAGCTATAAATATTCTAATGTAAACGCGTGAAGTTAAAATAGTAGTTAAGTTTTCTGAAATTTTCCAATTTTCTGCGAAATTTTCTTCATTTTTCTTTCTTAAGAACCTTCTCCTGACAATAATAAACACAACAAAAAAAGAATTAGCGAAATTGTTCCATCCGTTCACGCGTGATGCGATGACCAAGGGAAATAGGGATTCATTTATATATATATAGATATAGATAGATAATTATTATTGTTAACAAAAAAAAAATTTATTTATTGAATACCTAGGTGCTTAAACGTGCAGATTGCTTTCTCAGCAATCTGCATACTTATTTATATTTATTGTTAATAGTAATTATAAAAATAATTATGATTATTTTTATCTTTCATGCTCATCTTTGATTGTAGCTGGTAAGTTTTAAACACATGTTCGTTTGTGTTTTGTCCTGTGTTTTCCCCATAGAAAATGTTTGGTTATGATGACAGTAGGTACCCGTCTCCTGAAACTTTCATGTGGTCTTCTAATGCACGTTCAAATATCATTGCATTCTTTTCTGTCTTACGGTTTCACTTTTTAAGTAGAAATACTAAGATAACTTTAATATGATATACAGGGTGTCTGGTAAAGAATGGATAACCTTCAAATAGCATACTAGACCTCATGGCCGTTCTAAAAAAAAAAAAGTATTCTAAGTAGGTAGTTTATGTACGTACTGAACTGATTTGTTATTTATTTTTATTTCATTTTACATTGTTCTATACCAGGACCACAAATGAATGAATTCTATCGGTTATTTTTTGTTACAATTTGTACACACGGCTACACATCAAGCTATACTTTTCCAGTTTACACTGACCTCTCATTGCAAGGAAATCCTATACAATGCGAGATCAGCTTAAACTTGAAATTTATAGCTTGATCTGTAGCCGTGCGTACGTTGGCTATGCCGACAGAGACGCAGTAAATAGTGTGACAAGAAATTGCAGTTTTTTATAAAATCGAATTTTACTACTTGGTCATATTTTTTTTGTATTTTTTTAGAACGGCCATGAGACCTACTAAATGCTATTTCAAGGTTATTCATTAATTAATTACTGGAGACCCTGTATATTAGTTTAACCAATCAATAGACACAACATGTTTTCCAACAAAACAAATCACGAAGTTGTATCAAGATTTCGCAGATCTCGAATGGCCAGCTACTGCTCGCCAGTGCAATACAACGCACAGATAATAATATTTGAAGTGGTAGGGGGGAGCATTCTCTACTAACTACACTGTCTGGCACACAAGTAATACCCACTAAAGGGAACAATGCGTTATCTCACCAACTACTCATATTACGTCACGGTGCCTACGTAACAATAAATAGTGTCACAGAGTAGGGAGGCGATGAGGGATTTGTTGTTACGCTCTTCCTTGCTACTCTATGTTTACCTATTCATATTTTTGTTACATTTTTTATTGAATCCCAAAGTTTTGTTTTGTGAATGGATGTCCCCGATCGTGTAAACGTGGAATGTTAATGTTAAATATGTGTTTTTTACTTTTATGTCTATTTTATTCAGGGTCTTTGTATTTGTTTAGGTGTGGATACTGTGTTATTTTATAACTTTGTATCAATATGAAATTTTGTTATTGGAAGGAAACCACTCCTTATAGAACTGGTGAAGACTAGCTACATATTAATCTGCCTAGCCTTTTCCCAATTATGTTGGGTTCTGCTTCCAGTCTAACCGGATGCAGCTGAATACCAGTATTTTACATGGAGCGACTGCCTATCTGACCTCCACAAACCAGTAAGTAACTGGGTAATACGATACCCCTTGGTAAGACTGGTTGTCAGACTATCGGTATTCTGACGACCCGTAAGGACTTTCAAAGATCCACGAATGACAGCCGGGACCAACGGCTTAGCGTGCTTTCCGAAGCACGGAGCAGTCTCGGTATGTAAAGATAGTCACCCATCCACGGACCAACCCCGGCAAGACTTAGCCACGAGCCCCTCCTAGCTGAAGACTAGCTACATATACCTATTTATTTGGAAGCGTTGCAACATTCAGAGTTCAGTACCGAGGTTAACCTGTGCACTTTCCCACAAACCTCAGGAATTAGAACCAAAGTTTTCTCGCCACTAAAATTGACGAGGTCGCCCTTTATAGTATTGCAGAAAAATATGAACGAAGACCAACAGAAAAGCCGATGCACCTTTGATCTTTGTACACTGCGAGCCTCTGAGAGGCTACTCCCATTACTGCATGCAGATTTTATACTTTGTGACATTTTTGTGCGAACGGCGCGCTTCGCGTCTCGCCCCTCACCCCCTCCCCCTCCCCCTCCCATAACCCGCCACCTGCCGGGGTGCGCTACTTAGCTGATGACTTATTAAGAGTGCATTCTTCAGAGGTGTCTGCCTGTCGCGGCGGGTTTAATGACGTGGGTTGCAACGTGCTCTCTGATTTCGTACTTCGAGTACGTCCCACTTTTAGTCACAATGCTTCGCGGTTTTGTGTAGTGTTTGTTCGACACGTGAGGGTTAGGGCTTTAATGTGATTTTGGATTATTGGTTGGTGATGATTTTTTGATGAGCTCGTGGCCAAGGTGGTAGGATCCATCAGGGCTACGCTTGCCGGGGTTGGTCCGTGGATGGGTTACATTATTTACATACCGACTCCTACGTGCCTCAGAAAGCACTTTAAGCCGTTGGTCCCGGCTGTCATTCATGAATCTTTGACATTCGTTACGGGTCGTCAGAAGCCCGATAGTTTGACAACCAGTTTTATCAAGGGATATCGTATTACCCAGTTACGGGGTTGTGGAAGTCAGATTGGCAGTCGCTCCATGTAAAATACTGGTATTCAGCTGCATCCGGTTAGACTGGAAGCCGACCCCAACATAGTTGGGAAAAGGCTAGGCAGATTGATTTTTTTATGAATACGTTGACTCTGAAATAGCAAAAACAATTTTCCGACACCAATACTGCCCACAAAAACCTAAGCAGGATAAAAAAAAAAGAAAAACTGAAAAAAAAAATTTTTCACTAAAAATATTTATTAAGTAAAAAAAACCTTTACACTACTTCATAGCACCCCTATTAGGAGCCACGATTGATGTTTAGAAAACTTGCCGGCCTAAATTACGAGTCAGGGCTGTCAGTGCCGATGATAAAAGGTATCTGACAAAGGCATCGCGGAAAATTAAAAGGGCCCTGTTGTATTTGTTCGTCATTTCCGAGGCGTACACGCGATCGTGGCCTCGCTTCGTTGACCTTATAATTTTTGATAGCAAAAAAACTTTTTAAACATGCTAAAAATATTTTATAAATACAAAATTTCATCTAAATCGGTCCAGCCGTTGTTATACCACGTTTTATCCTTTTTAGGGTTCCGTACCAACATGGTAAAAAAGGAACCCTTATGGTGTGACTCAGTCTGTCTGTCTGTCCAACTATGTTGCAAATAAGAAAGAAGTAAAAATATTTATATTTTTTTTGTAACAGGTACTGAAAGGGGGTCTTAAAAATTCAAAGTAGAGCTACTAGGGCATGTGGGGTATCATATCAAAGAGCACTATTTGCACATTTTCAAACATTTTTTTATTTTTTTTAGGCCGCATAGTTTTCGACTTTTGACGAAAAATGTAAAAAAAAATCCGTTCCCCTTTTCTCCAAAGTTTGCAAAGATAAAAATCTCAAATTATTCTATGTGATAGAAGTTTATGTAAAGATTACAGGAAAAATAAAACAATGTCTCTAAATAGCACACTTTTTCAGAAATC
Source organism: Cosmia trapezina (assembly GCA_905163495.3). Taxonomy (NCBI): domain Eukaryota; kingdom Metazoa; phylum Arthropoda; class Insecta; order Lepidoptera; family Noctuidae; genus Cosmia; species Cosmia trapezina. The sequence goes on from LR991019.1 coordinate 4,351,970, forward strand.
GGAACGGAACCCTCGGTGCGCGAGTCCGACTCGCTCTTAACCGTTTTTTTTGGGTTGTTTTTTGGCTCTTTGCCTCCTGGTTCCGATTTTGACGGGACTTTTACTGGCTGCTGCTTTTATTTTAGAAAAAGATATAGGGTTCTGCGCAAAAAAAAATAAAACCCATTAAATTGTGAACAAAATATGATTGAAATAGAGAAGTATTGACATCCAAGCGAGTGAAGCCGCGGGCAACAGCTAGTTAAGATTAAACAAGAAGGCACTGTTACAGTCGTCATTTTGTTTCACCAATCTCGAGTTCATTTTCTTTTCGTTGTATAGAGCATCTTCCGTCTCTGAAATGAAGAAAACCTCACAATAATGTTACCACACAAAGTCCTGCTTTTAAAATAAATTCACATAAACAAACTACATACGTTACTTAATGCAAGCATAATCAGAACAAAGTTCGCGCCAACTCAATTACAAAACCTTATAGATAACCACCGGATTTCGCAAAAATCGTTTTTAGGGTTCTGCAGCAAAATGCTAAAAAGGAAACCTTATGGTGCTCAGTCTGTCTGTCTGTCTATCCATCCGTTTGTAACAGCTGGATATCTCAAGAATTACTAATTCTATCAACTTATTTGGAACAGTTTAGATGACGTTTGTCCAACTATTTTGCAAAAAAGAAGGAAATATTTTTTTTTGTGCAACAGTGACGGAAAGGGGTCTTAAAAATCGCTACTATGGCATGTGGAATATAATATGAAAGAACGCTATTTGTAAATGTTCAAAGATTTTTTTTTTTTTTTTTTAGGCCCCATAGTTTTCGACTTTTGATGATTTTCCGTTCCTCGTGAAGCTTGCATATACAAAGAACTGAAATTATTCTATGTGATAGAAGTTTATCTAAACATTACCGGAAAAATAAAACGATGTCTCTAAATAGAATACTTTTTCAGAAATCGGAACGGAACCCTGGGTGCATGAGTCCGACTCGCTATTGACCGGTTTTTTTTCTCTAACGGTACCCTAAACAGGGGAATTACAATCGAATCGAGCCATTAACCTTTACAAAGACTAGTAAGAAACGAAACGAAAAAAAATGTATGATGAATGCAATATAACGACTATTTTAATAGGGTTGTGTGTTTTCTTCGTCGATAAATTACCGCTAATGCCGTAGATAGGCGACGTTTCTTTCATTGTGGAGAATTGTGAAGTTTTTTGTTACAATAGTAATTACATACGTTCGCGTTTATTGCTGTTGACAGCCCTAGCGTGGTTTCGTAAGCTTAAGTGTTTGTGCCACCCCTGGACTTAAGGCAAACTGTATACCTATGTTTGGTAACTGTATTTGTCATCGGCCTGGTTAGTTCCAAGATTGAGCTGTTTTATAAAGTGTTTTGTCTACTTTCTTTGGCTATTTATAGATGAGATTTATGACGTGACATATTGACGTATAATATGTCGATTAAAAACACAGGCAAAAGACAAGAATTATTCAATTTATGACACCCTGTTAATTAGCCGCTCAACTGCAAGCAAATATACAATTTAAACTGAACTAATTTACGAGGAACAATAAAAGTTACTCAAGACATGTCATAATATGTAAAAGGCCAGGTTATGGCGGGAAAACACACCAACATACTTAGTTGTGAACGCAAATTACACTTTCTTAAGTAATAGAAAAACGTAAGCTTACTCGCATGGGAAAAATACGAGTGCAACATAATATATGTAGGGAAAAAACATGTCTACGCGCCTTTAAAGAAAACTAATTGTTTTATGGGAGTAGGAGAACAATTAAATGTGATAACTGTTTATTAACGATATTTACTGTTAGTGAGTTATGGACTGGAAGAAAATATCTGTTCAAGCGTAAGAGCTTCACTGCAAAAAATTGTAGGTTTTGTAGATATTGTAGATTGAGATAAGGGCTATAATTCCATAGTGAGATAAGAGCTATAATCCAGTTAATTAAATCTTAGATGTAAACTTATTTAAAACAAAAAACCGGTCAAGAGCGAGTCGGACTCGCGCACCGAGGGTACCGTAGCATCATTTATATTATTATGTAATTTTTGTTGATGATTTCTGAAAAACTGTGCTGTTTAGAGACATCGTTTTATTTTTCCTGTAATCTATACATAAACTTCTACCACATAGAATAATTTCAGATTTTTGGCTATGCAAACTTCGGTGATAGGGAACTGTATTTTTTTTTAACATTTTTCATCAAAAGTGGAAAACTATGGGGCCTAAAAAAAGAAAAAATATTATTAGGAATCCGCAAACAGCGCTCTTTCATATCCACATGCCCTAGTAACCGCACTTCCAATTTTTAAGACCTCAGCTTTCAGCCCCTGTTGCAAAAAAACATATGTATTTTTGTTTCTTTCTTATTTGTAAAATAGTTAGGCCAACGTCATCTAAAACTGTTCCAAATTTCAAGTTGATAGCATTAGTAGTTCTTGAGATATCCAGCTGTGATAGACAGACAGACAGACAGACTGAATCACACCATAAGGGTTCCTCTTTTACCATTTTGGTACGGAACCCTAAAAACCGGCCAACTGCGTTTCGGACCACGCACAATGACAAACTTAACAATGTAGTTGAAAAATACGTTCTCCCATACATCGATATACGTCACGGTCAATTCTCCAATTGCAAATGCAAGTTTGTAATCGCAATTTTTTTTTATGCGATAAAGCTAACAACTCACTACCAATTTTCGGACTATTTCCTTGTGATGTGGGACCCTAGCTTCTTGCCAAATTTCATGATTATATGTCAATGGGAAGTACCCTAAAACTTTTGATTTATAAATTGCGAGTATCAAAGTATGTCGCATTTTAAATGGCCGTATTTCATTGTTGCGTCGACTTAGAAGCTTGATTTTTTTAGAGCTCCAGGGGATTGTATACTTACATATTTGATATTAATTTCAACTTGATACCTCCACGCGTTTTCGAGAAAAAAGGTCTAGACAGACTGACATACAGTCGGACAACGAAGTGATCCTCTATGTGTTCCAGTTTTGAGGTATGGCACCCTAAACATGAGTGCAATCAATGATTTACTTCATCTTCCGTTCATCTACAACCACGTAAAAGTGTTTCACTATAAAACCGTATGTTAAAACCAGGTTTTAGGATGCCCATGAGCCCGGCTGTTTGCTAGGACAACATTTGTGGACACACCCGAGCGTGCCAATAGATGAGATTGGCGCTCCTGAAGCGCCCGTTTGACTGACGTGACCGAATTTTATTGCTATCTCTAAAAATAAAGTTAGCTCCGAAATCGAAGGCTTGAAAAATGTTACAGGAACATTAGAAACATTCGATTCGTAGAATGGGAATTCTATCAATTTGGCGTTGGCTAAATTTCTGGTAAAAACAAGCTTGTGTGTATACTTTGAAAGAGCTTTCCCCTCTAGAATCTTTGATACCGGTGTTGTATCCTAGTCAATAATGCAAGTCATAACGCCTTCAAGTGCTTGCAACCCTGCTAATTACAAAGACTGCACAGAACACTAAATTTTACAAAATGTCCGTCACTGTCCTGTCATCAATCCACATATTGACGGCAACTAAAGAGCTAATTACTCGCAGCGACTTAGTCGTCGCGAACTACTTTGAAACGATTCAGACTGGTTTATTATTTACGGTGTAAAATTTAAAAGCTGTTTCTGTTGCCAACAATGGTTCACTCCGTGTGGCACTACTTCTGTCCTTTAATACGGGGATCGCGTGCGCCATCTAGTGTGAAAAGGGAAGTAAGTTTCAAATGTAACATGGTGTTTTTACCCACAGTTTGAAATACGGAACGTTTGAAAACTTTTACTCAACAATTTTTATATGATTTTGTAAAGGTATTTTTTTTTTTTCAAAATTGTTGTTCATTGCAAACGTGTGTTTACAGGAAATGAATGAAGCCAAAGTGAGGGTAAAATACGAATTAACGTGTTTTGTTTTATCAAAATGGCTTTCATATTTGTATGGTGAAATGTTTTCGAATCCATAGCTATTGGTTAGAAAAATTTTAGATATTGATTTTTGATTTATAAATTAGGAAGATATGGTTCGCGCTCCTCGACGTGGACCGCATAAATTGTGTTAACGCACACAATTGACCTTATTCATAATCGAACTGGCGTTTGTGTGGCACATGTATATAGCACGTTAAGTAAATTACTGTAATTAAATAAGCAGCAACAATGCCTTCCTGTATTTTCAAAATGTGCACAAATAGTTCAAAACCCAAAAACAAGTTCCACGGGATTACTTTTCACTCGTAAGTAGGTACAGCCAAAAATGTTAATTTGTTGAAAATTATAATAATATTTGTTTCGTTATGTTTGTGAGAACGAGACACATGCAATGTCATTGATAATCGTAAACATTCGGCGGCTAACGCGATTTCGCTTGCATGACAGCGCCGGCTCTCTGTTTTTGTCTATCAGTAACTGTAGGTTTGCGATCTCTGTTCTTGTCTATCAGTAACTGTAGGTTTGCAACTGTGATCACTACTGATCACAGATGGGCGAGTTTCGGTGCTTGTAGTCGTGCGCCGAGTCCAGGTTTAGTGATTGCGATGTTAGCGCGTAACATATCTTCCTCTAATATATCAATGATATTGACAAAACTCTTAGATAATGGTCATGTGACTGAGCTTTTTAAACTCACTTTGTGGTGAATTTAATAAACTTTTTTTTTTGCATTTTAATGACAATACATTCGAAAACTTACTTCTAAGTCTAAAACCAGGTTTCATTAATTGATTTCGAATCCAAACCAGCGTCTAAATAGGAAATTATACTTTAATATATTTTGCGGTCAGATAGTTAAAAGCCGATGATGCGCTCATTCATTTCTCTAAAAAAACTTCAACGGTCGAGTGGCTCCAGCGATGGCCGCTTGCTTTCACATTAATATCGCGTCATGGCATTTATTACTTACTTTTCTTCATAAACTATTTTATGTGTATTAAATTAATACAGTTAATAATGTTAATTGCACAAACACGTCATGTACTAGAGTATTATATCACTTGCAATTTCATCTTGTTGGCAGATATACGAACATTGTAGAATGAGAAAGCAGTAGATAATTCTATTTTACTAGCTGACATAGGTAACAGACGTCGTCCTGTCAATTTTTTTTGTCTTTCTTTTAAACCACACCAGTAAAGATGAGAATACATAAAGAGTAAATTCATTACGTTATTTATATTGTGTTGTGTAATAATATGAAGCATTCAGACATCAGGTCCATGCACTTGTCAAAAGTGTCAAAGCGCCAGTATTTTCTTTAGGTCGTGACTGAATGATGAACGAATGAATGAAACAAATGATGCAAAACTGTGCCACCTTTGTGACGTGAATTTTCATGATAACCCTCAGTAGGGGCTGACTATGTCGCTGAAACACAGGCAGGTATAATAAAAAGTCTAAACATTTTGTGCTATGGATCAATCACTTTGTCTAAACTAATTTAGATCCATCAGTTGAACATAAAAGCACTGTCAATATGCGCCATTTAATTGCCACATACATATATATAACCGCATACATATATGAAGAGCTCGTGGCTAAGTAATATCTGCCGCACGGGTCGATCCATCATATTAAGCTATGCTTGCCGGGGTTGGTCAGTAGATGGGTAACCATCTTTACATACCGAGACTCCTCCGTGCCTCGGAAAGCACGTTAAGCCGTTCGTCCCGACTGTCATTCGTGGATCTTTGACAGTTGTTACGACTCGTCAGAAGCCTGAAAGTCTGACAACCAGTCTTACCAATGGGTGTCGTATTAACCACTTAATACGACATCCCTTGTTGTGGTTGTAGAGGTAGGGTAGGCAGTCGCTCCAGGTAATATACTGGTATTCAGCTGCGTCCGGTTAGACTGGAAGCAGACCCCAACACAGTTGGGAAAAGGCTAGGCAGATTGATTGATTGAATGGGGACGGTACCGCTCGCCCATATAGGTGGTAGGTAGGTAGTAGGTGTTACAGCTTCGCATGGTCAGCAGATTCATTTGATCTCAACCAAAATGAGTACTGTGTTAGGGCCCCAAGATCGATTGTGTAAGGTGTTCAAAAATTAACTCTAAAAACTTTAGGGAGTTCTTTAGGCCATCGAACAGAAAACTTTTACTATGAGACCGACTTTGAAATCGCGAAAAAAAATCAGTGGTTCTGTAAATTTTGACGAGGTATGCGAACATACCTAAATGTAACAGCTGTTTTTTTTCGCGATTTCAAAGTTGGTCCCATAGTAAAAGTTATTCAGTTCGATGATCTAAAGCACTCCTCGAAGTTTTTAGAGTACATTCTTTAACACCTACGACGACGAACGATTAAGTACTAATAAAATAAAAAGCAAATGAGTTACAACTGAACACTGTTATCGATTCAAACTCGTCTGTTTTGATTTATCTCTCCACTAGCTCTTGCCAGTGGCTTGGCCCACACGGATATCTACCGAGATAAAAAAAAGTAGCCTGTGTGCTATTCCAGACTTTAATCTATCTCTGTGCTAAATTTCATCCAGATCCATTCAGCCGTTCTGGCGTGATTGAGTAACAAACATCTATTTATCTAAACTCCCGCATTTACATATAATAGTAGGAAGTAGGATGTACGGTCTTTCAGTTTTTGACCCCATTGACGAAAATATCGATGAACATACTTACTTAAAATATATTATATATACAGACGAATAACACACTATAGAGATTGGCCACTTGTCGTCACGTTAGTAGATACCTAATAGCAGTGATTGTCACTCATATGATGTTCAGCTTCACTGGTCATTCATAGAGCTTCACGATAAACATACATACTTATCGTACAATAACATAGCATCGCCATATTATGGAGTCATTATTGTGCAGTCTGAGGCAATGTTTTAATCTTGTAAGTAGTAAATCTACTTACAAGATTAAAACATTGCCTCAGACTATCTTGTATCTCATACGTATTTGAGAAATCATTATTATTCAAATAATTTATCTTACAGTCCTAAGTGTTATAAATAACAGAACGAATAAAAGCCAATATTTCATCATTCGTGAATATTTAGTCGCATGAGGGTGCGATAAACCATTGGCAAACAATTTCCAAATATTTAACGCCTGTGTGTTGCTGCTATACAAAATAATAACACCATTCGTATAGCTAAAGGTACTCCGAAGGGGGAATATGAATCCTGCATTGTAGCTCCTCTTCGATATGCCTATAAACAAGCAGACATGTACGATACGGAATCTGAAAACAACACTAGAACTTGATTCAAAGTTCGCACGTGACGATTCTCCGTTCACGCCTTCATTATAAATCATTAAACCGAAGTTTTTAATTAAGCATTGTGCTCGCAAATATTCGTTCAAGCTGCGGTGGCTCACATACATACAACATGTCCGCATTAAGTTAATTATATCAGTATGTAAGTGACATTGTGTTTCGATTATGATTCGATACATTTTTATAGCGAGCACATGGCGGGCATTGTTTGGCGTGGCGTTCCCGCCTCTCGGATCGGTTTATTGCTTTAATAAAGTGATTAAATACCATGGCGTAAAGCCAGGGCTCGATACAGGCCGAACTAATTTCGAAAACTTGTATTCGCTCCCTTTTAGGTCGGTCGGTTTTAATGTGGGGTCAGTGACTGTAGATCCTGAATTAGAGTTGTAAGCCGCGAAGGCGCGCGAATGATCGAACGAAAGCGACAAGCGCGAATGGTCCGACCTGAAAAACTATTCCAGCGTTCTTGTTACTACATTTAATGTTCTTATGTTTCCATAAACGATTTGTGAGAACTAATGAGGTTTAAATCAATTGTTGCTCCTTCTCTTGGAGTGGATTTTTAAACGGAATCCTTTATTGAGTTTAAATGATTTATCAAATCAAATCAAAACAAATTTATTCACAAATATAAGGACTAACGTTAAATACAGTTTTCCTTAAATCTATGGGAAGTTCACCCATGACTTGTGCCTGAACTAGGTAATCCTGTGTTTCAGGCGATTGGAGGTAACATAATTGATTAAATAATCATAATTGTCTTATTGTTACATATGTAAAAAGGTGTATAAAAAAGATAAAATTATATAATACTAACAATATTTACTTTAGTAAAAATAATAACTTCTCTGTATCTTCATAGGACATTGATGTAAGTATACAAAATATTGTAAAACAATTTTAAAACAGTAACGGTGGAGTTTTTTGCACATTCTTCTCCATACGAAACTACCATTTGGAAGGGGCGACTACAATCGAATATTTTTTTTTCAAAAAATTAATTTATCAATAATTAAAAAAATTCATGTGCCTATTTCAAATAAATGATTTGACTTGATTTAAATCTAGATTAAATAGAGTTACGAGATTAGAGTGCATTCATGTTCTTACACAACTCTCCTCATATTTATCTTGTATAGGTAAATTTCTATTCAAGCTGGTTTGACTTCCATAGTTTCAAGGAGCAAACAATCAGCACAGCAAGTTCCTAAGTAGACTTAGTTGGGGTTCGGTAAGGTATGTTAAGTCACAGGTGTTTTGGCGTGGACACTAAAAACATTAGCGCGAGGCAGGTGTCATTAGCAGTGCATTGCAGTGCGCGTGGTGGTGGCGCGGCTGTGGCGCGCGCGGTGCGGCCACGACGCGGCGCACCCCTCCGCCACTTTTATTTTTGTTGCCTTACTTTTTTCTATATGAAGGTCCACTCACTTATTCATGCGAGCGGGATTGTAATTTTTTTTCAACTTTTTGCATGCGCCGTATATAGATATTTTGGCTACCTCCTATTTTTTCGTGACTATAAAACTGGGCCGGGGTGTGCGCTTTTTTCGCGGCACCCCTGCCCGCCGAGGGGTGTGGAGGGTGCTCGCAGTTAGAGAATTATTCATTGCCTACCCCCGCCGAACCGGCTTTCCGTTATTTCTGTTTGTTATGAATTATGTCCGATGACTTTTCCCGACGCCCCGTTTCTTTCGTTTTCACTAATTACTTTTTCTATAGAAACTATAAATCTTCATTCCTTAATCGAGTTTGGAGTTGGGAGTGGAAGCGCGCGGTAATGACATTGGTCGCGTGGTCGGGTCCACTCGCCCGCACTCGCCCGCACTCGCCCGCACTCGCCTTGCTCCTGACAAATGTATTCGTTTGTGATAAAACATTGTTTTCCTGTATAAACTGACGTACTAAACGCTAACAAAAGATTCAAATTCACACTCTGTTGCCTACTAAAATATGTAGAAGAGCTCGCTCCCCGCCCGCTACAAATTTGAATTTCATATGTATGTTTCGCCTATTACGGATGCACTCATTAATATCTTAAGTGATGTGTGGAGGTTTATGGCGCGCAATTTTGAGCTTTATTACTTTGTAACACGGTTCATTGCCGTCATAACGTTTAGGGTTGTCTCCATTTATACAGAGTACGCGTTAAGATTATGTCGGATGAAAAAATGCTGCAAATTGTATGACCCCCATGAAAAAACATTATCATTACGGACACATCCGTTGGGTTATCTTTTCGTATGCAAATCTTGAGTGCTCACACCGCTTCTGTGATACGAGTGCTTGTGTCAGTACAAATTGTTTATTGTGTCCCGCGCGGGCTGCGGCATGGTCAAGCGTGAGTCGTGCTGTAAGGAGTAAGTACGCGGGACTTTACGCGATGGTCTACATACCAAGATAGATTTCGTGAAAGTCCAACTGTGTCGTGATCTTGTGATTGATTCAGTTAAGTGCAACCGTGACCTTGTGATTGATTTTGATTCAGTTAAGTGCAACTGTGTCGTGATCTTGTGATTGATTCACTTAAGTGCAACCGTGACCTTGTGATTGATTCAGTTAAGTGCAACTGTGTCGTGATCTTGGGATTGATTCAGTTAAGTGCAACTGTGTCGTGATCTTGTGATTGATTCACTTAAGTGCAACCGTGACCTTGTGGTTGATTCAGTTAAGTGCAACTGTGTCGTGATCTTGTGATTGATTCAGTTAAGTGCAACTGTGTCGTGATCTTGTGATTGATTCACTTAAGTGCAACCGTGACCTTGTGATTGATTCAGTTGAGATTCAGATGCTTTATCTTACTTAAAAAAGTAGCCTTTTTGATAAACTATAAGCAGGTAATAAGATAAAATTATTTAAGTACTTTATTGTTCCTTTTTTAGTACATTACTTGTGTAATGATTTTTAAAATAATAATTACGAATAAGACTTTTTTTCCACAAGCGACAGATGGCGCTAGTGATTGCACGAACTTTATACATCCGTTTAGGTATTCATTTGTAGAATACTATTATTAAAGTATATTTCTTTAATACAGTTAGTAAATAATTATTGTTTAAGTTTTAAAAGTTTATTTATAATAATCATAAGGCTAATCATAAGTCATGAAATTATTTAAGTTAGTCAAGTGATTGTGTGTACTGTTTACTTTGCTCTGATTGGTCGTTAGCCGGCTGAGTGTTCACTTCCGTTTAAAGTGGGGATCCTTCAGTGGGCAACTGATTTGCTAGGACAGAGTTCACAGGGTCAGTCTTTTTCTAGGCTTTGACCTGTAAGCATATCTGACGGATCCGTGCTACTTTTATTAAATTCATGATGATAAGTGATAACTGTGATAAGTGATTGTTAATAACCAAGTGTTTTGGAATTAAGTGAATAAATTATATTCAATACTGCAATTGAGGTGTATGATTTCGTCACATCTCAGAAGTGGGACATAAACCTACAAAAAAAAAAAAAAAAAAAGCCTACAATAATAGTGACTTAAGAAATATTAGGTTATATGTGCCTAAAGTAAAGCTAAGTGTGCTATATAATGGAAGCCAAGTGTGCTGTGTGCTAAAGGTTAGCCAGGTGTGCTAAAGGTTAGCCAAGTGTGCTAAAGGTTAGCCAAGTGTGCTAAAGGTTAGCCAGGTGTGCTAAAGGTTAGCCAAGTGTGCTAAAGGTAAGCCAAGTGTGCTAAAGATAAAGCCAAGTGTGCTTTAATTACTAGAGGCTATGTATGCCTATTGAGCCATGTGCGCTTAGTTGTTAGAGGTTATGTGTGCCTACAATAGGAAGCCAAGTAGGCTTTAATTACTAGAGGCTATGTATGCCTATTGAGCCATGTGCGCTTAGTTGTTAGAGGTTATGTGTGCCTACAATAGGAAGCCAAGTGTGCTTTAATTACTAGAGGCTATGTATGCCTATTGAGCCATGTGCGCTTAGTTGTTAGAGGTTATGTGTGCCTACAATAGGAAGCCAAGTGTGCTTTAGCTACTAGAGGCTATGTATGCCTATTGAGCCATGTGTGCTTAGTTGTTAGAGGTTATGTGTGCCTACAATAGGAAGCCAAGTGTGCTTTAGCTACTAGAGGCTATGTATGCCTATTGAGCCATGTGTGCTTAGTTGTTAGAGGTTATGTGTGCCTACAATAGGAAGCCAAGTGTGCTTTAGCTACTAGTGGCTATGTATGCCTATGGAGCCATGTGTGCTTAGTTGTTAGAGGTTATGTGTGCCTACAATAGGAAGCCAAGTGTGCTTTAGCTACTAGAGGCTATGTATGCCTATTGAGCCATGTGTGCTTAGTTGTTAGAGGTTATGTGTGCCTACAATAGGAAGCCAAGTGTGCTTTAGCTACTAGAGGCTATGTATGCCTATTGAGCCATGTGCGCTTAGTTGTTAGAGGTTATGTGTGCCTACAATAGGAAGCCAAGTGTGCTTTAATTACTAGAGGCTATGTATGCCTATTGAGCCATGTGCGCTTAGTTGTTAGAGGTTATGTGTGCCTACAATAGGAAGCCAAGTGTGCTTTAGCTACTAGAGGCTATGTATGCCTATTGAGCCATGTGTGCTTAGTTGTCAGAGGTTATGTGCGCCTACAATAGGAAGCCAAGTGTGCTTTAGTTACTAGAGGCCATGTATGCCTATTGAGCCATGTGTGTGTGTGTCTTTTACTTTAGTTATTTTTTCTCTTTCCCTAGACATTAATTTTACTTGTTTATTTTAATGAAATACTTTTAATTGGACATTACGTTAATGTAGGTACTAAAGTTTAAAGAGATAATTATTATAAAATGAGCTTAAAATTACATAAGTATTAAAATTATTCATGTGATGACAGTATGCCCTGGACTGGGTTATTATTATTGACTTACTAGATTATTATAAATGACTAATGGGACATTAATGTGACCAGTTACCAAATTGTGTAACTGTATTAATCAGTGTATTATTATGTTTGAGGCAAACTTCAGAAGAAGAGCCGCCTGTTACAAGACAAACCAGTAGCCCCTGTGTCGAACAAGGCAGAGACAAAGACGACACGTGCAAAGAAGCGATCTAAATGGAAGCGCAAGATGTCTACTTCGACCTCTTCGTCTTCAAGCATGATATCTGATACAACAAGTACACCACCACGACGCAAGAAACAGAAAAGGACATCAAGTTATTCTCAAAAAGAGGTACTGAATCTTTTGAATGTTTTTCAAGGAAGGAAAAGATACAAGATATATTTATTTTGTAAAACATGAGTAAAATTATACAGGTCTTATAATTAATATGAGGTAGCTAGATGTTTTGCCATTTATGGCGTATATAATTAGTCATACTAGACAAACAAATACAAAAAAAAAGCAAAGAAAGAGATTACAATGTCAATTTGAATTAAATTTTAATGTCAAAATTTATTTTATAATTAAAAAGTCGAAATTCAAAATTAAAATGTCAAAATTAAAATTTAATATGAGAATACTATACAAGGAAAATATCATTTATGAATTCATCTACGCTGTAATAGCACTTTTCTAATAATAACCCTGAAGGGACTTTTAAATTTGTTTATAGGCATACATTTAATAGAATCAAGTATTTTACTATAAATATTTGGAGCAATACCAAAGAAACTCTTTTTTTTTAATAAAGCAGTTTTGCATTTGATTTGGCACAACAAATTCTCATATTGGGATTCGTTTTTACAAACAATGCAGTTTCTAATATGTACAAACATGGTAAAGTTAGTATTTTTAATTTTTTTTAAAGTAAGGAACACAACTATCCGTTACTCTCAGACCACACATTGATCGTATACATCTTTTTTGAATCCTGAATATAAGTTCTCTATTAGTTGACTGTCCCCAAAAAAAAAAAAAAACAACACCATATCTAAAAAAAAAATAGAAGCGACCAATCCATGATATGCTGTTAATAGAATGTCAGCATTAACTTTCTTGGATAATTGAAATAATTGATATGCAGATTTACTCAGACACTTGCAGATTTCCTCTAAGTGAGATTTCCATGTTAGTTTATTATCTACAGTTGTACCCAAGAACTTTGCATTCGTAACCTCTTCTACTATAGGGTTATTATACGTAATGTTAACTGGTGGATACTTACGACGCTGGTGGCAATGAATAACTTTTGTTTTATTTAGATTAATTACAAGATTCTTACTGTCAAGCCAAACTTACAAAGGAGTTTCCAAGTGAGCAAAATTATGGTCGGCTTCTAGAAGAAATGTTAGCTCGTACGACTCGTGATAACTCATCTGAATATTTTTACGACAAATTAATGCTTATACACAGGTGTCATATTACTGGTCAAAGAGCCGTAGATTGTATAACTCACGGTATTATTGATTGTCTGTGTCCGCGTTGTTCTTCGTAGATACGCAACGGTTTTTGATGCGGTTTCCACCATCATTTAGATAGTTTGTTCTGGAAGGTTTTTATGTGTTTTCCATGTATATTAAACATAAACGTAAATAGTATTGAAATTTGCCATCAAGTCGTGAAAAATAGGTTTTTTTTAGCACTTACATGGCGTGCGCTGACTAAATGGTAAGAGATACATAAAATTAATGTTCTATGGGATTGTATATATTAAAAAGTTCAACAGGAAAGTCTATGCAGAAAAGTCTGCATGTGTCTTTCTTGTAAGGATTATTCACAGTAACAATTTTTATCTTTTACAATTAAAAAAAAAATATATATAAATTGTTATTTCCAAAGATAATTTGACGGTTATATTACTAATCCTTATCCAATAAAATACGTTAGTTTAATTGGGAATTTCATTACGATTAAAATATGCTTTGACATCGTATCATTTAATCGAGTGTAGAAGTACTGGTTAATATGACTTTATGCAGACTGCTTTACTGATTGGTTAAAATTGTACTGAATTACCATCCATAGCTTTATTTAAAGACGATAGTAGGTACGTTATTCTTTTGCAAAACTCCTGGGCTCCGTTGTAACGCCAGTGATTTTGAATTCCCTAGAAATTATCTTTCAAAACCACATTCAGCTATCTAATATATCACAATAAAACATATTCGAATTAGTTCGAAGTTTTTGCTTTATGTTCTTATTATTTTGGAGATGTTTTACATATAAGGTTAATAGTAGTAAACCTGGTAAATGATGTAACTTACATTAGGCTACTTGTCGTATAGGCACAGGTAAATGTTACCTAGTTCTGTCAAATCTTTTTGACGCCATACCAGACACGTTACAAAGTTTAAGAGATGAGGCCAGCACCAATATCCGAGTTAGCCAAGAAAAACAAAAAGCTAATTATGATGCCGAAAGGCCTGTTAGTACCTATAAAGAAGGTTCGTGCAAAATCATCGAGTTTTAGGTAATGACCAATATAAAATTGCTGAAATTCTGGGATTTAATAAAAGTCAACATCAAATAATGTATTTCAAATAGGCACGTTTGAGCGTCAAAATTAAAAAAAAAAAAAATTGTTTCTAGCTGTCCCTTCCAAAATTTAGCGTTACCTACTCTTTAAAAAAAACTGTTTTACAATATTTTGTATACATTAATAAATCATTATTATGTGAAGATGATACAACTAGAATAAAAATTAATATACTTGTTAGGTAAAAATAATTAAAAATGAACAATGACAGATAAATTAATTATGTTAAAGATACATTGTAAAAGTATATACGATTTTCTTGAAATTTTAACAAGTAACAAGTCGTGAGTTAAAGTAATCACAGAATGTAAAATCAATGTCATAAAATAATAACGTCACGTGTCATACAATTAAATTAGCAACCAGTTTGATTTCATCTCGACTCTAGATTGTCCTATGAACAGGACCAGCATGTTTCCAAGCATTCTAATCCTGGATTAATCCTATAATTTGTATTATGCTTGTTTACAAAGCGTATTTTTAATATGAGTTTTGAATTTTCTTTTATTTAATTGCAATATGTCACAAAATATTTTGTTGTAACATTTAACACAGCAGGTACCCCATAAAAGATGTAAATAAAATAACAAAAATTCTGTATTATTTAGCTAATCTGAAAAATGGTTGATCTATTTTATCTTTATTTCTAGTAGGTAATAAAATTATGTCTATCACTTATTTTAATTAAAAAAAAAAAAAAACGAAAAATAAACGGAAGAATACAATATAAAAGCATAGTTTCCGATGACTGTAAGACCATAAAAGTTCATCAAATAATAATAGTAGCTCATCTTCTGGTGCTGAAAGTAATAATGTTGACGATAAACCATGCCCCAGAATCAAATCCGAGATCAATGAATAACCGAATGTAATGATTATATAGGTATGTAAGGTTTATTTTAATTTAACTGTTATTGGAATTGTAAAATCGTGCGTCAGGAGATCGCACGATGTCGGATGGCCGAATGTAATGATTTTTAAAATAATAATTACGAATAAGACTTTTTTTCCACAAGCGACAGATGGCGCTAGTGATTGCACGAACTTTATACATCCGTTTAGGTATTCATTTGTAGAATACTATTATTAAAGTATATTTCTTTAATACAGTTAGTAAATAATTATTGTTTAAGTTTTAAAAGTTTATTTATAATAATCATAAGGCTAATCATAAGTCATGAAATTATTTAAGTTAGTCAAGTGATTGTGTGTACTGTTTACTTTGCTCTGATTGGTCGTTAGCCGGCTGAGTGTTCACTTCCGTTTAAAGTGGGGATCCTTCAGTGGGCAACTGATTTGCTAGGACAGAGTTCACAGGGTCAGTCTTTTTCTAGGCTTTGACCTGTAAGCATATCTGACGGATCCGTGCTACTTTTATTAAATTCATGATGATAAGTGATAACTGTGATAAGTGATTGTTAATAACCAAGTGTTTTGGAATTAAGTGAATAAATTATATTCAATACTGCAATTGAGGTGTATGATTTCGTCACATCCTTTAATAATAGTATTCTACAAATGAATACCTAAACGGATGTATAAAGTTCGTGCAATCACTAGCGCCATCTGTCGCTTGTGGAAAAAAAGTCTTATTCGTAATTATTATTTTAAAAATCATTACATTCGGCCATCCGACATCGTGCGATCTCCTGACGCACGATTTTACAATTCCAATAACAGTTAAATTAAAATAAACCTTACATACCTATATAATCATTACACTTGTACTTAAGGATTACATCACGATCAAAAGGCTGTTATGATTTTGAGACCCGCAGTTTCTGTCAATCTATGGTCTAGAAACTGTCCTCGTATAAATTAGCCTTGACATTGAAAATTGGCCAGTTGTTCATTTGATTCGCAAAGTATTTTCGGTAACCTATTTAATTATTTAAAAATCTCGTGCTAAAAACAATCCGAATATACGGGAATCCGCGAAATGGGTCCGGGTCATCAATGTTTTAATGTTTTAAGGGTGATACAGGGTCCAAACATATTAATTAGTCTTTAGCCCTGACCCGCAAAATTGTCGCCGCGAAATGACAATGAGGTTGTTTTTTGTCGGACGTACTCCGTATCTTTTACAGGTTTTTATCAGGTAAGTTTAGGTTTTATTAGTTAGTGTTAAGGCGACGATAATAGACTTTTAATGATTTTAAACCGAAGATCATGTATAATCGACTAGTGTAAAAGTTGTGAAGTCGCGGGCAGAAGCTATCTCATCAATACATAAAAAGAAAAGTCCTGACTGACTGACCAACTCATCAACGCCCAGCCCAAAACCTTGGACCTATAAAGGTGAAATTTTGCACAGAGGATTCCTTTATAATATAGACAAGAAATAAGGACGGATGTTTGTTCCCGTGGGATATTGTCCGACATCCACGCGGGCGAAGCCGCGGGAAAAAGCTAGTAAGTTAATAAACAAGGGAAAAGATATATATAGTAGTGTTTTTTTTAAAAAAGAACCATCTTTTTCTTTTGTTTGTTGAACTTTTTGTAATCTGTGTCTTGGATACTCATTTTGTTTTCATCAGCGATTAACAGATTTATCAATAGCTTACGTTCAGAGTTTACTACATAGTACTCCTCTCGCACTTGATGCTAAACACAAACATACATGTATGTATACACATTGCACGAGTAAACTGTAAACCGCGACGACACATTCATCGCCTTGTACAGAAGTTTAGTATAGTATAAATGATGTATCTTAAGGCGAAAGCGCCAGGGTAGCCCGCGAAATTCAAAATTTCTTACGTTTTTTGCAATTTGCAGGTCAGTGTGAACTTGTATGTTGATTAAAATATGATTCGCGGCCGTAGCTAATATGGCTTTACAGAATTATAATCATTACAATCAGCAATACAGCTCCATAAGTTAGCATTTACCTGAAATTTCATGAAATCGCTAGATTTGAGGTAAATGCTAACTTATGGAGTTGTATTGCTGATTCTAATGATTATAATTCTGTAAAGCCATATTAGCTACGGACGCGAATCATATTTTAATCAACATACAAGCTCACACTGACCTACAAATTGCAAAAAACGTAAGAAATTTAGAATTTCGCGGGCTACCCTGGCGCATCAACCTTAATGCATCGGATGCGAGTGTTTATTGTCTCATAGATTTGGAACTGAAATAAGTATATACTACATCATTCTCTAATCTTCCTGCCATATTACTTGGGGTCGGCGCAACACGTAGGGGGGACTACAGGACCTAAACGCAACTATCGCAAGTTTTTTATTGCCTAAAAGTAAATGATGTAAGTACTGCAGTAACAAAATCAGAAAAAAAATGTGGTATTATTTAGAATTTATGCTAGTTAGATAGTGTTGAAAACATAATACAATTAATTTGATACGATAGAAAAAAAAACCGGTCAAGTGCGAGTCGGACTCGCGCACGAAGGGTTCCGTACCATATTATATGTTTAACAATCGCAAAGATAACTTTTTACTTATTTTATAATGATACTGTGAATTACAAGGTTATTTTTTGCAGTTGCAGAAAATCACCCATGTTTAAACAAAATACCTTATGAATCGCCGTTTTCAGTATTGTTGATTAAATACAGTATTCATGGTACCTACATGGTATAAAGAAGTTTCAAATTCCTAATTTGTTGAATTGTTGCGCTAGAGCTCGTACAAAAATGCGCCCCCTAAAACTTTTGCGGCCCCCTATTTCTTAATTTTAAAAGATTTAATAAAAATATGTTTGTACTCTACTCAATGAGTTCTAGACGATGACACCCCACATGCTAGATTAAAATTTTTATTTTTTTTTCAAAATGAAAAGTTTATTGTATGGGGATCGACCCCTTACATTTTTAACGTTGCTTTATTTTTATTATTTGTTGTTATAGCCGTAATAGACAGCGGAGGCTTAGTAAGTTTGTACTGGACTGTACGTGGTTGTCTGATTTCATGGATTTTAATTTTCTTGCGCGGAACCCTAATTATTTTTCTAAAATAAAAATAGCCTAAGTTACTCCTTACAACATCAGCTATATGTCGTCAAAATCGGTGAAAATTCGTTTGGCAAGTTTCCTAACTTGACTCAAAGTACCATTTTTTTAATCGGACTGCGGTTTAAAATTCTTCTATACAAACTTTAACATCCCTAACCTCATTTTAGGCGTATTTTTTAAAAACTAATAATGACAAACATTATTAATTACTTATGCAAGTATTTTTGCTAAGTTTCAAGTTCATTAACCAAATTAATAAGATTTTTCATATAAACTGTATCTCTGTTTTCACGAACACAGATACCTAAAGAATTTCAAAAATCGTCTGGTATGTTTTCATAACTTGACTCAAACATTATTTACACCAATTTTAGAGTTAATCAAACCCCCAATAAAATCCTCCGCTATAAAATTAACTTTTCACCCCTTAGGGGTACATTTTTGGAAAACCCTGATACACGTTAGTCTTAATTTTTGGTCTCAAGTATAAAAACTGAGTTTTGAGTTAATCGGACCGCGTGTTAAAGTTCTTCCATACAAACTTTGACACCCCCAATCCCTCCTTAGGGGGTAGTTTAGGAAAACTAAAAATGATAAACTTTATAATTTACTTAGATGAATATTCGTGCTAAGTTTCAAGTCTATTAACTCAAGGGATAGGATTTTTCCTACAAAGTTTCATCCCCTATTTTACCCCCTTAGGGATGGAATTTCCAAAAATCCTTCCTTAGTGGATGTTTGCACTATATAAGGTATCTATGTGCAAAATTTCAAGTCTCTAGGTCCATTGGTTTGGGCTGTGCGTTGATATATTAGTCAGTGACTCAGTCAGGACTTTGATTTTTTTATATATATAGATTTACCATGTTATTTTAAGACCACAGACTTCTTATAGGTTTTCCTGTAATCTACAGGTATAGAACTATTTTCTATATTTTTTTCAAAATTTTAGGCTCAGTAGTTTCGGAGATAAGGGGGGGGGAATGGTCAATTTTCGTCAATTTTCTTAAATAACTTTAAAACAATATATTTTACAATTATAAAAAAAATATATTTAAGACCCTCATAGTAAGCCCTTTCATTTGGTATATCAGACGGTACAGTTTACAAAACTTTTTTTTTTAATTTTCTTATTTTCCCCCTAAAAGTGACTCTCATATTCAAAATTCATATATTTACTTTAGCTGTACGTGTTTGGGTCACAGAAATCCATATGTGTACCAAATTTGAACTTAATCGGTCCATAAGATTCGGAGCAAATTGGCTGTGACAGACGGACAGACAGACAGACAGACACACGAGTGATCCTATAAGGGTTCCGTTTTTTCCTTTTGAGGTACGGAACCCTAAAAATCACGAAGAAACCTCTAAAAAATTTTTTTTTACCAAAAAACCATACTAATATACCATCCCAATTAATATTAGTAAATATGAACTCTTGCACTCATTTTTGTGTACCGTGATGAAAACTTAGGAATGAAACCTTCAGAAAACTGCTCACAATTTACAACTGTCACGACTACATAAAAAGCATTTTACACCAACACATTATTCACATTATTGTCGAATATCCTTCTTTAGATTTTTCAAAAAAAAATCGTTCCATAAGTATCTACTTCACTAAAACTTTAAATGACCTAAAGCCCGGTTACTGTCGGACTGCATAGAAAAGAAAGAGAACCGCGATAGCACAACCCTGGAATGTAGTTTTTTATTAATATGATAAAGCAAAAACTACATGTCTAATATTTTTTTATTAACTGACTGACGGACTAAATAGAATTTCTTTTTTTTCCCAGCAAACATCCCTATAGATTCCCATCTCTATTCCAAATTTGAATTCATACCTAAGTTCTAAATTTGAATTCATCTACCAGCACTGACAATCCCGAGACACAAGTCTTTAGAAACAGAAGCCAAAAGGAATCGTTTCATAGACCCTTCCCCACAGCTAACTAGTCTACTGCCATTTCTAATTAGCCCCACACATTTCTCTTACAAAATACTCATCAGCACCATCACGAAACGCTATAAAAGTTTGATAGTTCCATAGCCGTGTACATATATTATGTAGTTAGTAATTCGCGGAGTAGCAATGTCACAAAGAAGTTCTTTGATGAAAAGGACCTCAGTGCTATTCATTCATATATAGTGTGCGAGCGAGAGGAATCGCCCCGCTGCACGATCTTGTTCCAGGAACGGATTTAGGACGGGTTAGCTTTACTTAACGTGCTTACGTTGAGTTTACGTTTGCGTTACGTTTTGCGGAAGTAGGTAGTGATTTGTCATTGAAAAAAACTATTAAACTAAAGGCTATATTAGTAATGTGTGGTTTTATTTCTAGAATACTATAAAACTTGGAGATCTGACACACGCGTAATTTCTTGAATTTTTGACATATAAATATTTGGTGTCTGTAGCTGATTTCATGAGTGTGGTGGTTTTCTCCTGTGTTTGCAAAATATCTTTCATGTTTATTCTTTGTGATCCTCAATCTGTTCCAAGTTGTGGTCATGCACGATGCATTTAACTTCAAAGTTATACTTAAATACATTTTTGTTATCATGAAGTTATTGATATTTATTTCAGCACCAGTAGTTGAAAATCCTAAACGACGATTAACCCGCTCCGTCTACCATAAAAATGTATATTTAGTTTCTTCTACCATATTATTTCTCACACTGAAAGTATGTAGAAAATACAAAAGATTTACAATATACGAATTCAGGAGCTCAATTTTCAGAGCACTTAAACGGTGCGGCGGTGGCTCGATTAAAATACGTTTATTCAAAATGGAAGGCTTACAATATTCGGCTGGATATGAGTTGTTCATATATTATGTCCTCGTGGTTGACCTCTTCGTATTTGACGTGTATTAAATGCTTGGATAAATGTTTCGTTGCGCGTTTTAATTACCTAATTAATTAAAATAGAGGTATTGAATTAAGTATTTACTTAGGTTGCTGATTATAACAGATGTAAAGTTATATATGGTCATTTGCTTTTAAAGCACAATAGCTCTGTTGTTACCAATAACAACATAATAGTGTTTATTTTAAATAATTTTCCAGTCAATGCTGTAACTCTTTTAAAACCAAAAGAATGCAACCCTAACACGGAATCAATTAATAAAATAATCTGTAACTCTTTAAGGCTCTTACAGACAGAGGCGATATCGCGTCGCGACGTGTCGCGTAGCGGTGTTGCGACGCGATAATATCGCAATATCGCTCGCGATATCGCCTCTGTCTGTAAGAGCCTTTAACCGACGATTGCACACCACAGCAATAAATTTTCTATTATGTCTGCTAATTGGCGCGCGACGGGTTAAAAGGTTAATTCAGTTTAAAAAATAAACCTCCCAAATCCGTGTCTGCACGTCTTAGGTCGCTCCGGCACTAATAGACGTATGACGCGTCCTCTGATGTTCAGACAAAGAGTGACGCTAGACTATTTTTATTAAAACCCACAAGCTGAGGCATACTTTTTTTAATAACTTATGTAGGTACGTAGGTGCGGGTCGAGTCATTTGAATTGCACTCCGGGTTAGTTCGCGCTCACGGCACGAGATTTTTTTCCCAGAAAATTGTGGAGTGTAGCCCTTTGTGCGGCAGACTTTGCCGCCTTGAGTCGCACGGGTTTGTTTCAAAATGTTTTCCTTTTCAACCTCGCGTGTAGGGTGCCAAAGCCGATAATGTTCGTGTTACTCAATAGATATCTAAGTCTTAGCTTTGAAGTAATTTTGGGGTAGTCTTTTTTTTATGGTACAAAACGGATTACGATAAAGAGATAACAATCACTTTTAGTGATTGTTACGAGCTCTTGTTATATTTAATTGTATTGTTATAATAAAAAAAAACAATTCTGAAAATAGAGCATTAAAAATATCTAAGTCTTGTAGCTTTGAAGTAATTTTGGGGTAGTTTTGGCGCCCTTTTTTATGGTACAAAGCGGATTACGGTAAAGAGATAACAATCACTTTTAGTGACTGTTACGAGCTCTTGTTATATTTAATTGTATTGTTATAATAAAAAAAAACAATTCTGAAAATAGAGCATTAAAAATATCTAAGTCTTGTAGCTTTGAAGTAATTTTGGGGTAGTTTTGGCGCCCTTTTTTATGGTACAAAGCGGATTACGGTAAAGAGATAACAATCACTTTTAGTGATTGTTACGAGCTCTTGTTATATTTAATTGTATTGTTATAATAAAAAAAAAACAATTCTGAAAATAGAGCATTAAAAATATCTAAGTCTTGTAGCTTTGAAGTAATTTTGTGGTAGTTTTGGCGCTCTTTTTTATGGTACAAAGCGGATTAAGATAAAGAGATAACAATAACTTTTTGTGACTGTTACGAGCTCTTGTTATATTTAATTGTATTGTTACTTATAATAAAAAAAAACAATTCTGAAAATAGAGCATTAAAAATAAAATCAAAATACAAGAAGTAAAAAAAAAAGTCAACATTCCAAGCACGCCGCGTCGATATTAAATATTCACATTCATATCCGCAATACTACAAACTGTGCACATCACTACTGCTAAAACAGGTGTTACAAGAACAATATAAAAAAAATCATGCAACACACACACCTTTGACATGTCAAAGTTGCACAGAATTTCAATGGGCGACGGCGACGACTAAAAATATCGAATATGTTCGCCGATAGTACCTATGTTCTATGTTCGGTGTTACCGTGAGTCTGCAAAGGGTCTCTCCGCGACGCCATTCATTCATTTCACTCTTTATCCCTTACAATCTTTTCACTACGACTTCGCTTTTATACAGCCACTATTTTAATATTAGTACTCACTCGAATCTAAAATGCCTTGCCTATGTTTATTAATGTGACATTTTGATGATTTTCGTCTGCAAAATGTATAGACATTAGACAGACAGTAACAGAATAAATGTATCCAGAAATATGTCTGTTTTTTTTTTAAATTTCGTACAGGTGACAAGTTGTTATTTAAATAGGTTGTGACAGACAGACGGTCATTCAGGTACCATATATTTGAATGTTTTAGACAAATATTCACATATCATGAACGTCGCGAGACGTCTATGCATTCGTCACTTATATTTATTCGTATAGGTATAGCGGTGGCAATGAAAACTCGATTACATTCGCAAACAGCACGCACTATGAAAACAGTAGCTTACATCAAAATTGTTTACGTAAGTAAATCCTCGTTTATTAAGCGGCACGCAGAAGTCATGGCATTTATTATTAGTAGGAATAAAGATAAGTACACAGCGGCTATAAAAATCATGTCTACAGTTCAAGATTTCCGTCTTGGAGGGAAATTGTCGAATTGTAGGAGCGTAGCGCCCGTTCCATCGGCGGGGCTTGTGAATATTTCATTAGGACACATCGCGCATGCGCGTAATCCGTCTCAAGATGACAAAGTTCAGACTTCGGGTCTTGTGTTCCGAAATCAAACGTGTCGCCGAATATTGCCGAACGGTAGGTCAAACTTTTAAAATTAAGAACGAATGTTTCTACGTAATAAAGCGACATTTTTTTTTTTGTATTCATATTTTATACAAACGTAGCTGTCTTAGGTACATGTCTGTCTACCTGTCTATCACAAGACAATTATTCATGACACATGGCTTATAAATATAACAATTTTATAAATAAATATTATTTATATCCTCGTGATTTTTCACCACCTGCCTCTAAACTTTTAAATTGTATCTAGGAGACTATGAAAAATACATGTTGATTTAATCGACACCTTTTTTTTAGTTTCATGTCTGCAAAGTCCAAAAAAAAGTGGCATAAGTAACTTTTTCACTACACCAGGTTTTTATTACTACCCGAAGCAAGAAAAAAAACCGCAAATCATTGTTAAATCACTACAACCAAACTCCTAAACACCAAAGTGCCCCACAAAAGATGATTAACCAGGAAATCTGGCAACACAGCATTCCGTTTAACTAGACGAAAGACGTCTGGAATTAAAAGGAATCAAATATGAACGCACTATACATGTTACATGAACGACCGGGGGCTTGGCGGGCGTGCCTCTCCTCTCCAACAACTAAAACTTATACATTAATAATGCGTTTGCTTACAATGCGCTTTAAATGTAGATCCAGCGTGTGTCTCGCTCCCACATCGCGCTCTCTCTCGCTCGCAGCGCACACGACGCGGTTCATGCAAAATGTACGAAGTAAGCGACTAACGTACCCCGCTTCCCTTTCAAGATAATGCTGGTGGATACCCTCCCAGTCCCCTGCCCCTGAACGCTGGCCCTCCCTTATCGGGCTCATATCGATGGTCATCGTCCTCCTCGCCCGCTACTCATCAAATCATCGTCTGTACGATGCATCGGCATTGTTTGGTTGCTGATTTATTTGTGTGTTTGGAATCAGCTAATGAATTGGTGTGTGGAATGAGAAGAATCATTAAACGTAGCTTGATTTTGGTTAAACTTCATCATGGGTTGCGGAAATCAATAGTTTTAGAAATATAGTTAGTTCCCTATGAGACTAAATAGAACTAAAACATTATGAAATATGTACGAACTTACTGAACATATCTTTAACTGGATGCTGTGGACGTTCTCTCCCGTTGCTCAATAATGCAATGAATAATTTGTCACCCGCCTCGCTAAGCGGACAATGATACTAATAATGTTTATTTATACGTTCGTTTCTGCTGTTTATGAAGATAGAGGATACAGTGATGAATAATGCTTTTATTGGCAATAAAATCGTTGAGGTTTATAAATTAACAAATTTATTGTTGACCAACGTTTTCATTTTCCAAAGTCACTTACAATTGCAATTTTTGATAAAATAAAGCAATTATTTTATTAAAAATTGCAATTGCAAGTGGCTTTGGAAAATGTGTTGCATTTGCAGTTGAGAAAATATATTCATGCTTTCAAAGAAAATGTTTATTGAAAGAAACACATAATCAGCTTATATAACTTTTCCACTGGACACAGTCCTCTCTGTGAGTGGGAGTGGGCGGTAATCCACCACGCGGTCCTAGTGGGCGTTGGTAGATGTCACATGTCTTCGAATTTTTGGTTCTATTAGGACATGCCGGTTTCCTCACGATGTTTTCCTTCGCCGTTTTGAGAGCAGTGGTGATGAAATAAATTACACGAAGTAGTGTGTCTGCCTGGGTTCGAACCCACGACCTACAACACGGAAGTCGGGGCCGTTACCACTTGGCCACCATCTTCTCTTTCTTATTATAATACCAATAAAGGTAAATATGTACCTACTACTAGCTCTTGCTAGCGGCTTCGCTGCGTGGATGTTGGAAATTATCCCACGGGAAAGTATTGCTATTCCAGGCTATAATCTATCTCTGTGCCAAATTTCGTCCAGATCCGTTCAGCCGTTCTGTCGTGATTGAGTAACAAACATCCATGCAGTCAAACTTATATTTATAATTACTGTTTTATTAGTAGGAAGTAGGAATTATACTAGGATATTCGTAGGTTAATGAGAATTCTTAGTGAGTTCTTGGGTGAGGAGCTCGTCGCTAAGTAATAACAGCTGCACGGGTTGATCCATCAGGTTAAGCTACGCTTGCCGGGGTTGGTCATTGGATGGGTGACCATATTTACGCCGTGCCTCGGAAAGCACGTTGAGACGTTGGTCCGGCTGTCATTCGTGGATCTTTGACAGTCGTTTCGGGTCGTTAGAAGCCCGAAAGTTTGACAACCGGTCACACCAAGGGCTATCGTATTACCCAGTCGTTGGGTTGTGGAGATCAGATAGGCAGTTGCTCCATGTAAAATACTGGTATTCAGCTGCATCCCGTTACAATGGAGGCCTTCCCCAACATAGTTGGGAAAATCTAGGCAGATTGAATGACAATTCTTAGAAGTTTGGAAATCATTTTCAGTAAAATTACTAACTTAAAAGAATTGTAAAACAGAGAGTATGAAATGAAATGAAATGAAATGAAATGGAATGAAATGAAAAAAATGAAATGAAATTGTTTATTCTGTAAATAGGACATCGAAATCACTTCACGTCATAATTTTTTTTTTTTCAAATAAGCTAGATGAAGTCGACATTTCCTATCTGACTACCCTGAGAAGAAATGGCGAAACAAACTCAGGGGTCAAATGGGGGGGTATGTTAATGAATCCTGAAATATCAGTGCTTTCAGGCCTTTATAGGAACTTTACGCTTGTCGCCGAGTTTCGCCGGACCGCCTGAATTTTTAGGTGATAATGAAAGGTTTTTTCTTGGCCTCAAATCGTAAGAACTGTTTTTTCACAGTATTGTTGTGATAGCATTCACGTCATTCGTCATTCGTCGTTCGTTTTTCGTCATTCACATGACTTTTTGTTTTTTGTTATGATTCGACTTTCACAATGTAAGTAAACATCCTACACTCAGTGATTTTCCCACTAACAAGGAGACTCACTAGAAATGGCTTGAAAATTATCAATAAAGCTTTTTTACAAAAAAAAAAAAAAAAAATAACCGACTAACAAAAAACACTATAAAGTGAAAAATAACTTTAATTTCGAAGTCGGTGTCTTATTCGGATCTGTAGGTATTTTAGTTTTTTCTACCAACTTCTGAAATTACAGTTATTTTCGGTTGTTTTTAGGGTTCCGTACCTCAAAAGGAAAAAACGGAACCCGGATCACTTCACACAAACAGACGGACAGACAGTCCGTCTGTCTGTCTGTCCATCTGTCTGTCTTTCAAGACCCTTTTTCTCAAGAACTGTAATTGTTAATTTGTAATTTAATCACATCATTTTTTTTTTTGGATTTACAATGTTGTTTGTTTTTGGGATAAATTCTTTTCAACTACGGAACCCTTCATTGTGCGTGGTCCTACACGCACTTGCCCGGTTTTTTTAGTACGTACTTAAAAAAGTTTTTTATTTTTTACTTTTAGATAATTATTATGGTATCTACTCCACACCAATTATTATGGTATCTACTCCACACCAATTATTATGGTATCTACTCCACACCAATTCATAATACCATTACTTGCTATGTAAACAACAATGACAGGAAGTGTTATACTTATAACACATCATCTAGATACACAAAGTGGATTAAATAAGTATTATCGAAGCTAACTCAAAAACTGCCGAAGCAAAATTAATAAAATGTATATAACCTCCACCTCTTATATATAAATTTTTAATGAAAAAAGAATTTTCAAAATCGGTTCACAATTATTGACGATAACATCCTCCTTTTTTGTCGGTCTAAAAGAAGGCACTACCGGCCTTCCAGTTCTGTCTCGTCTCACAGAATAAAATAATGCTAATGCACTAAAAAGACGTATAAACGTGTAGTCTTTTGTAACTAAATTAGATAATGGAATCCTAATTTGCCCGATTTGGAAAATGGAATTAAAGTATTTAGTGCGACTATCGGATTTATATTCTGCAAAATTTCGAGAGGAAAATTAACGGGTTCAGGAAGGAATTTTCCTGTAAAAGTACTTCAGCGGTACGTCACTTTTTTCCACCGACCGCATTGTGATGGTTGTAATATCTACCTACATTTTACGAGTAGTGTTTTACATGACATGCATTATTACAGTCAATAGGTAGAGTCAGCCGTGACTTGGGTATGTGTACCTGAATAAATGATCAGATACACCGCTTACCACTAAAATATGCAATAGTTTTGTGTAAGTTGAACGCCTTGGGCGGTACACTTAGTACCGCGCTATATTTTATTTAATAAAGTTACCCAGTTACGGCGTTATTCAACAAAGTTTGTGTAGTTTTCCACCTATTTGTGTAGCGTCCGGATAAATGTTAATGACTGGGACAAACGTATACATACGCGTTACTCTATTTAACTTGTGTTGTGTACTCTATGTATACTTAATGAAAAACACAATATTATCGGTGACATAGTCCACGTAGTTGGGGAACTTCTGTATTGTTCTTTTTAAGTTCAAAAAATATTTTTGCGTAGGGCTGTTGTCGGTATTTTCATGTTCGCGGCGCCAAACGGTATCAACTAGAGGTGTTGATAGCACTCCACGCCACGTACGGTAATAACAGATTAAAAAGATTGCAACACTGAGTAAAAAACGAGTTAACAAAGCTTTGGAAAGTTTTTTTTTATATTTTTAACTGCAGGCGTTTTCAGTCAGTTGGCGGATTTGTATTTTTTATCGGGAAGAATAAAGAGGTTACTCGATTCGAGAGCTTTTATTTATGTTTTTAGAGTTTTCTAAATTCGTTTACAGACTTTGATGGTTGTGTTTTATATTCTGAGGTTTTGATAACATTTTTAAGAATGTGATAGATCATTAGTTATTCGTAGGTTATTCTCTCTAGTAGATCTTTATCTACTAGAGAGAATAGTAAGCAAAAAGTTATAGTGTAACCATAGACGAAAAAATGCAATACTTCATGGACGATAAAGTAAAATATATGCTTGGAAAGATTATAGAACTAAAACGTCGATCACATAAGATACTCATAAAAATCTTTGAAACCGCCATCGATCTTTTTCTTTCTTTGCTCTCTCTCATAATTATACCTACCGTTTTTAATTCTCTTTTCCTGCTCTAGCAATCTGTCATACACATCTTAAGTAATGATAATCATGTTGAGTTTGCTTATGTATAATCTACGCACAATTCCATGAAATTCAAAGCAGTGTTGTGCACCTCAGATATTGTATAAATAATCTCAAAAAGCAAACCTTGCGACCATGCTGTCTCGGTCCCCGAAATTGAAATCTAAAAAGAGTAAGACAGTTCTTGTCTTCAATCAGAACCGACACATATGCTAGGTACCTATGTAACGTCCAGGTAATTGGGAACAATCACGGCGCCCGTGATTCGTTCCTCATAACACGAGCAACCAATCAAAGCGTTGGATCCGTTTTTGATTTGAAATGATACAGACGATGTAACAAGTTTCTTCCAATTGCAAACGACAAAACTGGACGGTAACGAAGTTTAGCTTTTAATTCCGCGCTCTGTGTACTGGCGTCGTATCAAGTGTTAGCGCTCTCAAAGTGTCTGTTAATTTCAAATATTGGAACATTCCAGACTTGCAGGGCTGTGATTGGACGTTTGTGAATTGTCATCTGACGTTACGCAGGTGTAGATGCTTCACAGAATTGTCAACTGCTTATTAAGTGGCGTAATTAATAAATTAGCTGACGCAGTGAGCAGCAAATGAAGGCACTGAGTACTTGAACCCGTGATGCACTGATGCACACGAGCGTTCCTGACTGAGCAACCAATAATTTGGTCATTGAAATATGCCTTCCGTAGCTCTTAAGTCCGAAGCGTATTTTTGCTTTGACAACTCAAAAAATTACACATTTCTCCTAAAATAAATGAGCGATTATCAATTCAAGACATATTTTCACCCAAGTGGAAAAGATAACTTTGTAAAGAAGCTTTGAAAAACAACTACTTATTTGACGCTTGTTAATCAAAAAAATTAAATTAAAAATTTAAAAAACCCCCAACGCAAAAAAGAAAAGGGAACATTTAAAAAGTCAAAAATAATACCTATCGTTGAGCCATTAAATTCGATTGAGTAATACCTATATATATTTTAATTACAGAAATTGATGGATGGCACGATAAGGTTTGCTCATTGAATTGGCGCTATAATTTCGCGGCGGGGTACCGCATATGTACAGTCTGCAACAGAAATAAGTAACCAGTGTTGTAGTGTGCGTGACACTACAAAACTGTATTGCTACTGTTAAAACGATTCATTACGTACAGCACACAATGCCCTCACGCACAGATCGCGTTCATGTGCGAGTGAGTGCGCTAATGTCTTCTCAATTATAGTATAACATAATTTCGCATTGAAAACTTAAGCGTTCGTAGCCCAACGAATAAGGCATTATACTTCTGAGTACTACGGTGTGAGTTCAAATCTCTGAAGTGATGATTCTTTTTGCGATTTATTATTTTAAGCTAAAGCAATTAGAACAATTTTTGTTAAGAAAATGTTTTATTTATTTAAAATTGCTTAAATAAATAAAACCATTTTTAATAAATATCTTTATTTAAAAAAAAGAACATCAAAAGTGAACATGTTTTATTATAAATACAACAATATGTTTAGAACATGCTATTACATCTTTTTATACCATTATATAATATGTATACAACAATGGGCGGAGTGAATAAACATGTCACATAGATAACAAATATAATCTGATCCAGTAACAATAACATCACTCACACACTCCTACCTACACAGTACCGCCGACTTAATTTATTATGGCTAAATATGCTGTGAAAGTATTAAGTATTTCGTTTAGGTATCTATTATAAAATAAAGTCGCTTTTCATGTCTGTCTGTGTAGCCGCGTTGTTCTTCTAACGCCACAGATTTTGATGCGGTTTTCACTATCATGATAAATATTTAACTTATATATTATAGAAACCTTCATGTTTTAACAAGTCGTAAAAACCGTGCGAATCAGGGCCGGGTCGCTAGTTCAGTTATATACAGATATGAATTACCTACATTTTTGAAAATTAAAATTAAAATAAAAACATTTACCACCTGTATCGGGAACAGTAGGTATTATAATTATTACCAACCATTATTAATTATTTCTAGGAAAATAATAGATTTAAAAACGTTAAAATGTCTGAAATTTAAAGGTAGTATATAATATGTATGTTACGATAAGTCGGTGGTGATTTTCGACGAAGACATTTTTCATCAGTAATTATGACGACATTGTTTTGTCAATCGAAGTGCCGATATTCCGCGATTTTGACGGTGCACGGTATATAACAAAATTTTACGCGTCGGTTTGCAACATGTCAAACCGTCTGCTTGCAGGTGGTTCCGTACAGTTTGCATAATGACGTTGTGTGCTGCTGCTGTTATGCTGGTCTAAGCGAATGGATCTGATGTATGGGTGGCAACAATCTCACGCACGATGCCGAGGCGAAACATTTGTGTAAGCCAATGGTGTCGGTCCAGGCAGGCGACGGTTTATTTCGCTTGTCTCAGTGACAATGCACCCACAGTCAAACGGTTTTTCTCTACAAAAAAAAAAGTGAAAATATTAGGTCTAAACATACACCTCCCAAATTATAAATTAAGAAATAAAAGTTACACAATATAAATACAATGCAGAGAATATATATTTATATACTTAAATACAATTGATATATAAGGCTAGTGGTCAGTAATAATAAAAATTATAATACGATAAAATGGAAATAAAAAGGCAGGGCGAGTGACCTAGGAAATACATAATATCATACTTATAAAAAATAAAAAATAATATAATATAATAATGACACAAATAAAAAAAACAAACAACAAATAATATAATATAATGATGATTTTTTATTTTTTCTAAAAAGTATTAAACAATATTATTATACTTTATTTAGAATAGAAATCCTTTGTTTAATTACCATACATGCAATTTACATTTTTAAATATTTTAGATAAAAAATGAAATCTTTTAAAATTGTATTTTATTATTATTATCTAATCATTTACAAACATATTCATTATTTTTGAATATTTTATTACAAAACACAGATAAAAAACTATTACTATAATACTGTGTAAACCAATAATGGAAATGATTAAATAATTATCGATATAATGAGTGGCTATGCAGTTAACAAAAATTGTATTTATTTGTTAACTGCATAGCCACTCATTATACTAAATTCAACTATTCCGGTGTCATTTCCTATTAGATTCAACTATTCATATCCACAATTCGTTAAATGAGATACAACAGACAATCATAATAAAATTACTGGGTGGGATCACGGTGACATAATAAATTAATACATTCTAATAATAATTTCACTCACCGATAGCATTGGGCGCCTTGCGATTTCACTAATAGAAATATTTTTTTTCTCATGCAAAACAATAATCTGAGCTTTTTGAAATCTTGTTAAATGATGCATGGTCTAAATTAATCAATATATCACAATCACAAACTTCAAGTGCAAAAGAAAGAGTATAATGTGTAGTTGCTAATGCAGACTGACTACATAAGTTCACAATTAAAGGCAGGAATATATTTTTAAAGCGGGTAGTTAGCTTCTAAACTGGGAAATAATTTTAAGTAGGCGAGAAACTTGTGGTAGATTCTCAAACTGGTCAGAATATCGCTTTATTCAGTTAGTATATTCATTTTAAATTACAAAATCTCAAAAATAATATTTTAGTAAACTCGAGGCTCGAACTCAGATCATTCTGTCACTGTAGGTTGAATGCTTACCTGTTGCGCCACGAGAGCAACTATCCTACATTGCGAAATTATGTTACACTATCATTTAAAAGACGTCAGCGCACTCACTCTATGAATGGGATGTGTGCGAGGCTGTCATTGTGAGCAGTACGTACAGTAGGATATAGTTTTGTAGTGTGCGTGTCTGGTTACTTAATTCCTTTGGCCTGTGTACATAGTCAATCAAGTGAAGAAGGGTCTGACTTACTTATGCGGTACCCCGCCGTGACATTATAGCGCCAATTCAATGAGCAAACCTTATCGTGCCATCCATCAATTTCTGTAATTAAAATATATGTATATAGGTATTACTCAATCGAATTTAATGGCTCAACGATAGGTATTATTTTTGACTTTTTAAATGTTCCCTTTTCTTTTTTGCGTTGGGGGTTTTTTAAATTTTTAATTTAATTTTTATTTTAACATTTTTAAACTTTTTAAACAATTTAACAACATAGAAATTCATTTTTATAACTGCAGAATGTTAAGTTTCTCTGCACATAACATTAACCTATAATGATGCCACCATCGTACTGCAAATAGAATTAAATACTGATAAAAAAAACGAATACAAACACTACTATCTGCTATTTCATTTTTCAAGAGTGTACTAGTGTGCTGGATATCCTGACTGCAGCATCAGCTCATCGTGTAGCTACCATTGCAATGTATGTAGAATAAAATACTGATCACAACGAATCCAAACACGACATATCTGCTATTACTTTATCATGAGTTTTCTAGTGTGCTGGACATCCTGGCTGCAGCATCAGCTCATCGTGTTGCCACCATTGCATTGTATGTAGAATCAAATACTGATGTAAATGAATCCAAACACGACATATCTGCTATTACTTTTTCAAGAGTGTTCTAGTGTGCTGGACATCCTGGCTGCAGCATCAGCTCATCCTGTTGCCACCATTGCATTGTATATAGAATCAAATACTGATGTAAATGAATCCAAAGACGACATTTCTGCTATTATTTTTTCAAGAGTGTATCCAGCACACTAGTGCTGGATATCCTGGCTGCAGCATCAGACCAAGAATTCCATAATCTTGCATAGATAGATAGCATACATGGATGTTTCAAATTTTAGGTCACACTAAGGTTTGAAAGTAAAGTAAATACCCATTACGCGTCTAAGATCCCTACCGCAGCTAACAAAAGAGTGGAGAACTTTGAAACGGCTGAACCGATTTTGATAAAACATGTCTAAGAACCATCGCTGGAAAACCTGCTTTCAAATAAAAAAAACCGCATCCAAATCAGTCCACCCGTTTAAGCGCTACGGTGCCACAGACAGACACACAGACACACACACACACACACACACACATAGCGGTCAAACTTATAACACCCCTCTTTTTGCGTCGGGGGTTAAAAAATAGTTTTGCTGTCAATCGTATGGATATGATAAAACCCGAACCACATCCAACTTAAGTAGGTATATCAGAAAAATCCACCATCTTAAATAAAACAGTACAACAATAACAAGAACTGAGATCTTCTCGTGTTAACCGATACTTAAACTTAACTAACACAATTAGAGTTCACAACTTTCGTCGGCGACTGTACATAGGTATACGGCGAGGCTGTTTTAATTGATCTTGGTCGTTTTCTATTCATTCTGCGCGGGAATCCGATCCGATTGTGTACTACAACCAGCCAGTGACTTGAGTACGACGTTGTGACGTCAGAAAATACGTATATAAGGACCTATAGCGGGTATGTACTGTATATATAGGTGTAGAGTATTCTATTTTATTCTATTCTATATCTACATGTGCGTGTGTGTTTTAAAACAATGAGATAAATTTTTTGGGTTAATTGAAACAGTGGGTTCAAATTCGTATAATATGCTAATAATTAGAATTACAATATTGGAAACAATAGGTGCATTGATACTCAAATATCCTTAAAATACAATCATAAGCAAACTCAACGTGTTTACCATTAGGATAGGTATTAAGGCTCCTCCTCCCTAAAATATGGCGAAACTAAGTAACTGTGTGACCATCTTTTACACTAACTATAGCATATTTTTGATAGGAAAAACACAGTAATCTACAGTACATAAGAAGTGATTTCATGTGTCCTGAAATTTATTTTAGTTTGTAGAACTAAAGAAAAAAGAACTAAACCCCGGTCTATTTCTGTCTATTTTTTCTAGTTTTTACCCCATATTACTCCTACAATTTTCGTTAAAACTGTTCATAAAATTATAGAGTTCTTTATAAAATAATAAGGAATGATTTCATGTCATTACTTTTATAGTCCAATATCGATAATTACTTCATATTTTGCAAGCGTTGTGTCATCGCGCTTCCCTTTCTTTTCTATGCAGTCCGACAGTGACCGCGCTTTTTACGGCGGACAAGCCTTAAGATAGCATAGAGCAGGAAAAGAAAAAAAAAACGGATAAGAGAGAGAGCAAAGAAAGAAAAAGATCGAAAGCGATTTCAAAGATTTTCATGAGTAACTTGTGTAGCCGACGTTTTAGTTCTTTCCAACCATTTCTTTAACTTTAGGGTCCATGAAAGTACCTATTGCATTTTTTCGTCTATGGTTGCCTGTCAATAAATAAGGAACTTCATAGGCGTGCTCATGACAAAAGTAAAGTAAAAGGTTGGAAAGAGTATAAATCATCTTATCTCAATAGTAATGCCCCTATCTTATGGGTACTTCGTTACGTATCATCTTATTTAAAAATAAAATAATAAAACGCCCTATAAAATATTGCATAGATACTCACTCGTACTTAACAATCCCAACCATCAAGATATTATCGTCCAGTATTTCACGAATGAATTTCCGATAAATGGACCAACATGAAAATTACAAGCCCTATCTACAAAGGATTAATCGGAAAGCCGATGCTGCCGTACGGGACTCCTAATGAACCCATGTCCGACGAAATTAGGCGTAGCAGCTCTGCATCAGCCAAATTCTATATGTCAAGAAAACTATAGCAATTTGCCGTAACTGAAGTATAATGCACTATTTGGCTAGTGTGGCCGTCTTTAACGTGGATTTGAAATTGTCTTATAATTGAATTTAAGCATGTTCGGCATGAAGACAGGGCCGGAGCAAGAGCAGAGTGCAAATATTTAGAAAGAGGATCTTATGCGCGATTTGTATAAAATATGTGTCGAGGAGCTCGTGGCTAAGTAATAACAGCCGCACGGGTCGATCCGTCAGGTTAAGCTACGCTTGCCGGGGTTGGTCATTGGATGGATCTTTACATACCGAGATTCCTCCGTGCCTCGGAAGGTCCCGGCTGTTATTCGTGGATCTTTGACAGTCGTTACGGGTCATCAGAAGCCCGAAATTATGACAACCAGTCTTACCAAGGGGTATCGTATTACCCAGTAACTGGGTTGTGGAGGTCAGATAGGCAGTCGCTCGATGTGAAATACTGGTATTCAGCTGCATCCAGTTAGACTGGAAGCCGACCCCAACATAGTTGGGAAAAGGCTAGGCAGATTGATTGATGTGTCTGATTGGATTACCGTTATTTTTATACTTTGTATCATTTTGTACAAATCCCTCTTGGGTATAGTTTTAGTTAGTCTGAAAATGACACCGGTGAGTGATGACTGAAAAGTTGTGTGGAAATCGGCTGTTATTGTATGAGGAGGAATGAGGAATATGTCGTCATGAAACTTTTGAAGATAATGTGGATGGCTTACGAGTAGGAAAATACCAAAGAAACAATGGAAGGACTGTGTGAAAGACATGGATATGGCTAGAAACTAGACTAGTGACTACCGAGATGATGACTAATGGAAAGAAAGAAAGAAAAACCGGTCAAGAGCGAGTCGGACTCGCGCACCGAGGGTTCCGTTCCGATTTCTGAAAAAGTGTACTACTTAGAGACATCGTTTTATTTTTCCTGTAATCTTTACATAAACTTCTATCACATAGAATAATTTCAGATTTTTCTCTTTGCAAACTTCGGAGATAAGGGGGGGGGACGGTATTTTTTTTTTACATTTTTCATCAAAAGTCGAAAACTATGCGGGCTAAAAAAAATAAAAAATAGTTTGAAAATTTGCAAACAGCGCTCTTTCATATAATACCCCACATGCCCTAGTAGCCCCACTTTAAATTTTTCGGACCACCTTTCAGTCCCTGTTGCAAAAAAAAATAAAAATATTTTTATTTCTTTCTTATTTGCAAAATAGTTGGGTAAACGTCATCTAAAACTATTCTAAATTTCAAGTTGATAGCATCAGTAGTTCTTGAGATATCCATCTGTGACAGACAGACAGACAGACTGAGTCACACCATAAGGGTTCCTTTTTTACCATTTTGGTACGGAACCCTAAAAACCATGTTGCGCCGACCCTAAATAAATGGGCATAAGGCAGGAGAATGTTATTGAGACTTGAAACGATAAATAGATATTGGTAATAGCATGTGATGGTACCCAAAATGGTACGATACGATATTACGGACTACGGGTGATGATGCAGAAGAATTAACAACTAAGTAGGTAATGTTTATTAAGGTTTGTAGAAAGACCGAAGGAAAGATAGGTCGCCGACATAATTGTCTGCCGTATCCTAAGGGCACATCTTCCGCCTCCCAGTCTACTCCTTGTTATGCAAATCCCCATGAAACATGAGGCTCTATAGGGGCTAGTGTGAATCTTTGGGTTCTTTCAAGTAATCGAGTCTGGTGAAACCACTGCTGGGATCGGTGAATTTCACTCATTTATAAGGTTGTCGGGAAGCACTGGACAAATTGGGAAAAATAGCAAAGAGTTTTGAGGTCGAAAAGAAATGTTGAATGATGACGTCTTAATAAAATACTTTTTGCCTCCAAATATGTTCCTTTCCCCGTATCTACACCATGTCTATATTCGTTTCTATCCTTTATCGGATGTTGATTAACCTTAACCACACGCTGTATCCATTTGCGAACAGTAATTGATATTAAATAATAGATTTTCCGCCCGCCACTGGACGTGATCTAGGAAGTTGCGAAGCTAACTTGTGAATGCCTATATATTTTGCGTGAAGTTAAAATGACTGATTTAAATCATGTCTGGTTTTTCGAAGAGCTTCGTGCTTCCAATATACTTACCGTGTATTTTTTTGTACGAGGTCATGAATACAAAATTTCGGGAGAGACTTTGCAAGGATCTAATTAGTCATTTTCATCTTGTGTACTATTCGTCAATGAAGTTCCGCTGGCTGATCGACCTTCTTTGAGGAAACGGCAACTTACTAATTAAACCCTTACGCAGTATCTCCCGATATTTTTTTATCCAAATCCTTGCATAAATTTTCTTTTCCTTCTTGTATAAGTATAAAAATCAATAGCCGTCCGTTAGTCTCGCAAAAACTCGAAAATTTCTCAACCGATTTGATTTTTTTTTTTTTGTTTTGTTCACCTCAGTACTAAGCACAGGTACTCATTTTTCCTAAACCACTTCGGTTTAGGAAAAATAAAAATTATGAAAAACCAAAGGATCAGCCGAAAAATCGAAAAAATATAAATTTGTTTCACGTGGTACGCACGGCTACAGATCAAGCTATTCATTTCCAGTATAAACTGATCTCGCATTGTATAGGATTTCCTTACAATGATAGGTCAGTGTAAACTAGAAATGTATAGCTTGATGTGTATCGTGTGTACGTCATCTAGTAAAAAATATCATAAATGTATTGTTGTTGTGCTGTATTGAATCAGGATGTTCATCGAGACTTCAGAAATTATTAAAAATCTGTAATTTTGACTCGATTGAAGAAATAAGAAGCTGAGAAAAGGATAATAAATGATGATGTTGTTGTAGAAAATTAAGATTTTTTCCAAAGGCAAAAGAGAAATAATAAAGGAAAAAAAGGAAGAAAAGAGAAAGCAGAGAGGAGGAGAGGGAGGAGGAGGAAGGAAAGGGATTTTTTCATCTGATGAATTGAAAAAAGACGTTGTTTTCTTCGAAGAATGTAAGACTGTTTTTTCATAAAATGGTTCAACTTCAGTCTATTAGGTGACTAACAACAAGAGTTCATGCCACAAGCCAGTGATAAAGATGAGTATGTAAAAGTTTGCATGCGATGTCGTAACAACACAGAGCCGTTCAAATAGGGTTATTGACAACTTTTTATTTTTGTCCGCGGCTTCGCTCACGTAGAGGTCGGAAATTATCCCCCGGGAACATACAACCCTATCCCTAACCCTAGTACCTATCCTATGTCCTAATCCAGTTCATGGTCTACCCAATGTGCTAATTTCATTCCAAAACGTTCAGCCGTTTTAGCGTAAAAGCGTTACAAACAAACAAACAAACTCACATCCGCATTTATAATATTAGTTAAGGATTAGAATTTTGCGAAACAGAAAAATGATAAGCCACAGTAAAAAAAAACCGGTCAAGAGCGAGTCGGACTCGCGCACCGAGGGTTCCGTTCCGATTCCTGAAAAAGTGTGCTATTTAGAGACATCGTTTTATTTTTCCTGCAATCTTCACATAAACTTCTATCACATAGAATAATTTCAGATTTTTATATTTGCAAACTTCGGAGATAAGGGGGGGGGGGGGGAACGGTATTTTTTTTACATTTTTCATCAAAAGTCGAAAACTATGCGGTCTAAAAAAAATAAAAAAATGTTTGAGAATGTGCAAGCAGCGCTCTTTCATATGATACCCCACAGCCCTAGTAGCCACACTTTGAATTTTTAAGACCCCCATCAGTCCCTGTTACAAAAAAAATATAAATATTTTGATTTCTTTCTTATTTGCAAAACAGTTGGGTAAACGTCATCTAAAACTGTTCCAAATTTCAAGTTGATAGCATTAGTAGTTCTTGAGATATTCAGCTGTGACAGACAGACAGACAGACTGAGTCACACCTTAAGGGTTCCTTTTTTACCATTTTGGTACGGAACCCTAAAAACTCAAAAAAATAATGAATTTGTAAACGTTTTAAAGTCTATGCTAGACAAAGGAGCACTGCTACCGTCTGACGTCACAGGACAGAAACGCCAACCCGTATAGTACTCGTAATTTCGCATCATTCAGTACGAACGATAGTTTTGCGTAACAAGGATAGAAAATAAAATTTCTATCTAACTTCTCCATTTTTCCACCGATTTTGTTTATGGTGGACGACTCAAATTAGAACCGCTGATTATTTTTTCTCTATTACGATGTTGGTCCCATGGAGAAAGTTGTTCAGTTTGATAGTCTGAACCACACCCTAAAAGGCAAAAAAAGACACACCTGTCTTTTTTTGCCTTTTCCCAACTATGTTGGGGTCGGCTTCCAGTCTAAACAGATGCAGCTGAATACCAATGTTTTACATGGAGCGACTGCCTATCTGACCTCCACAATCCAGTAGGTAACTGGGTTACGTACGGTAACCTACCTACTGGTTGTCAGACTTTCGGGCTTCTGACGACCCCTAAGTAACTTCTTTCCGAGGCACGGGGGAATCTCGCTAAGTACCTAAAGACGGTTCATCCACGGACCAACCGTGGCAAACGTAGCTTAAGGCGCAGATTTCCTGAAAACGATCAAAAAGGTGGTTTTTTAAAGCTGACATGTAAAAAAAAAATGATATTTTCAAGTCCTTTTCGCATACAGTGATAGAAGCCAAAACATAATTAAACATACTTTAATGCACCAAAAAAATCTTTATACATACCTCCTAATAATCTTTAAAAGCTGTTTATCCCTTCATTAGCAATTATAATTAAAATTAAAAATATACCATGAAATGTCAAATTCCAAACTGCATCCAGTGATGGATTACTTTTTATTAAATAGTTAATTTCTAATTTTATACGATTTTATTTGCACTTTTACGACATAATTCCGGTGCGCGTGAGAATCTTCTATCTCATGCGTCAAACTAGACAGCCATAAAGCCATTTCACTTACACAACGAGCTAATCCAAGCATCCTGATGCATCAACCCGTGCGGCTGTTATTAATTTGACACGAGCTCCTTAGTAGTCAAAT
Organism: Cosmia trapezina; assembly: GCA_905163495.3. Classification (NCBI taxonomy): domain Eukaryota; kingdom Metazoa; phylum Arthropoda; class Insecta; order Lepidoptera; family Noctuidae; genus Cosmia; species Cosmia trapezina. The sequence continues at coordinate 4,392,845 of LR991019.1, forward strand.
ACTCTAAAATATAGTCCCAGCAACATATCTATGGAATCTATTATAATAACAGTTCCATTCAAATCTCGATATATGTCCGCCGGTGGGAGTTGTTATTTTTTTTCCACTTTCATTACTAGTAGAAGAATGCCGCAACTAGATCGGGGTTTATTGGATTTCAAATTCGTTATTGCAAGTGCCTTTTTCACTTTGGACGGTGCGAGATTTTTTCCGTCGTGGAAAGAGTACAATGGAAACTATTGGAGTACTCTATATTGCGTTTTTTCGACTTGACAGTCGTCATTGGAACTGTGTTGGGTGGCGAACAGAATGTTTTATAGCTTTTGTAATAACGCTGTTTGATTGGACGCCGCTGTGGGGGGAGGGGGGCGGCACTCGAACACCTCTTTTATTTAAAATATTCAATATTTGCAACGCGTGTCTAGAAAATGTTGGAAATTGATAATTTAATTTTAAGGGTTACTTTCTGTCTTCTTGTATTATAGTAAGCGAATTATAGATTTCGCAGTTAACTTGTCGAGTAGTTATAAATTAATATTAAATAGTTTGACTTCTGTCGTAATATATTTTATACTAAGTAAATTTCGTACTTTCTGTCTTGTTTAATACATACTGTATTTTTAAATCACGATTCCGAATATTTCTTAAAAGATTAGGATCGGTTCATAAAATAATAGCTCTCAAGACGGTGAAGGAAAACATATAAAAAAAGTATAGGAAAAAGTACCTATCGTATGTGTTAATCCAGGTAAACTATCTGTGTGCCAAATTTCATCCAATTCCGTTCAGCCGTTTTTGCGTAATTGCGTAACAAATATCCCAACATACAAACTTTCACATTTGTAATTTAAATTATTAAAATAGTCGGATAACAAAAGTCACCATTATCTATTAGAATAGTGGAGAATGTTTGTTATTGCATTCGAGGCGGAATTAACACCCGAGCCGTAGGTGAGGTTGTTTTTGAGCCGAGAACTGCAATAACAAATGTCCACGTGTATCAAACGACGATTTTCAATACACTTTTGAAGAAATAAAATAATATAACGAAAAATATTTTAATCAATTATTAGGAAACTATGATTTACATTTTCTTTTTAGAGTTCCGTACCAAAATGGTAAAAAAGGAACCCTTATGGTGTGACTCAGTCGGTCTGTCTGTTGGTCTGTCTGTGAGTCTGTATGTCTGTCACAGCTGGATATCTCAAGAACTACTAATGCTATCAACTTGAAATTAGGAACAGTTTTAGATGACGTTTGCCCAACTATTTTTCAAATAAGAAAGAAACAAAAATACATGTGTTTTTTTGCAACAGGGTCAGAAAAGGGGTCTTAAAAAATCGAAGTGGGGTTAATGGGGCATGTGGGGTATCATATGAAAGAGCGCTGTTTGCACATTCTCAAACATTTGTTTTCTTTTTTTAGGCCTCATAGTTTTCAACTTTTGTTGAAAAATACCGTTCCCCCCCCCCCACCCCTTATCTCCGAAGTTTGCATAGAGAAAAATCTGAAATTATTCTATGTGATAGAAGTTTATGTATAGATTAGGGTAAATTCGTTAGAGATGGCCATAGTTTTTTTAGGCTTAAATAAAACTCAAAATATTGAGATCATAATTAAACTTTTATTTTTAAGAAAATCAACAACAATCAGTCTTTAAAAAATCAGCATAAAGATATGTTTATAATATACATCAATTTTTAATTTAAAAAAAAACGGAACTGGCCGTCTCACCCGACATATTCGGGAGTGATAGCCATAGTAGTACGGGACAGACGGCCGGTACTGGATTTGCCTCTGCCTTTCCTCTTTCCTTTGATTTCTGCTTCCTGGAGGTCCTTTTTCTTCTGCTATCGACATTTAGAGCACATGTCATCAAAAAGTGTACAATTCTCATGTACCCACAGATTACAAATTAAACATTGAAGCCAATCTTCAATGAGATGGGTTTTATAATAATTTTCGCCACATCCAGCACAATTATCAGCTTAATTTTCTGCGTCTTCTTCACCAGATGTATCACATAATATTGGTTCCTCCTCACTAGTGCTACTTTCAGACCTTCTGTCTATCTGTTTGACAGCTATATGGCCTATATCTATATGGCCATCTATCCTTTTTTTCCGGGTGAGATAGCCACTATAAATTTAAAACTTACGAATAACAAGTACTTTACCATTTTGAGGTTAGAATGAAGAAAAATATACACGAAACACAATAAACTCACAAAAACACAAAGAAGTAATAACATTATTAGTATTTCCGGTTGGTATACGAACCTACTATAAAATTTCACCACTACTTAATTAAATGAAGGCGAATTTACATACTTTTTGATTTATTTTTGCGCAAGGTTTTGTTCTCATGTTGTTCCGTGGTGGCTCACGAAGCGTACTGAGCTAAATACAGCGCCACCTTGTGATAAATGAGCAAATTATATTGATTGGCCAACTCTCCCGTACGGCCATCTCTAACGAATTTACCCTACAGGAAAAATAAAACGATCTCTCTAAATAGCACACTTTTTCAGATATCATGAAACAAAAATTACATATAAATGATGGGACGGAACCCTCGGTGCGCGAGTCCGACTCGCTCTTGACCGGTTTATTGAATTTATTTTTTCCGCGCTTTGCTTTCGCCAGGTTGAAGGAGAAGTAAAGGTATAAAGCCGATAAACAGCATAATATGAAAAATAGAAAATTCAAATATTTTTGAGTTTAGAACACAAATAAATGTTAATTTGTTCATAAACGTTTTTTTTATTGTAATACTCATGGTTTTCGATGATATTCTATTTATAAACATTATTTAAATATTCAAAAAATATTAACGCCCTAGAGACGCATATCTCTTTGTCGAGTTTGAAAAAAAAACATTCACCTCCGAATAGAGAGGAGCGCCTCTGGCGCGAGACGGTGTGAATAGAGGCATTAAACCAATTTGGACTAAGTATTATCTGTGTCAACTTTTATTCCCGCACACGTGTTGGAAAATGAAAAATCGCACCCGTATGTAATACACTGCATTGTGAACTCGTAGTGCGATATGAACCAGTTTTCGATGAAGTGTATTTGAGAGGGTGGCGCCTTTCACTCAAATTCCCCATGTAGTAGTAATTCACCATTTAATGAAAAAGTGAATAATTCCTAGGTTCCAAAAATGATGAACCAGATTTTTTTTTTTTTAAATCTGTTATTATTATGATATGTTGCTTTCTTGGTCTCAAAAACAAGTTCTTTAATAATCCTGATTCAAAATCCCAATAACACCATGACACCATTGAACCCAGGACCTCATGCTCGGTAGTCTACTACGCCACCAAGACAGTTTAGAGATCTCATATCAAGGTAGAATGCTGCAGGATATCCCCTAGATACCACCCTTATGCTACAGACCATACAGTCTAGCATTAAATTATTCATGTTTACGTAAAATAGAATAAACTTCAGCTGTCACAGCGGCGAACAGTCCGTCCTTTGCAACGGCGGCTCGCCGACTGGGACTGGTTAGTGATTATTATAGGTAGACAAAAATATATGAACGTGGTTGTGAAAAAGGACGTAAGTGCGAATTTTTACTTAGGTACTTTTTAGGGTTCCGTACCCAAAGGGTAAAACGGGGCCCTATTACTAAGACTGGCTATCCGTCTGTCTGTCTATCTGTCCCAGGCTGTATCTCATGAACCGTGATAGTTAGACAGTTGAAATTTTCACAGATGATGTATTTCTGTTGCCGCTATGAGAAAAAATACTAAAAAACAGAATACAATAAATACTTTGACCGGTTCTGTGCTTCTCGCATCCAGCGGATTCCTGAGGCCTTCAGGTCACTGTGGGAGGCCTTCCAACGCTACATGTTCCAGAATCTTTCGGCCCCATCGGACATCTGTTCTGCAAGCAATGTGTCCTGCCTACTGCCACTTAAATTTAGAAATTCTTCGGGCTATGAGGTTACCTTGGTTCTCCTACGGATCTTTTAATTTCTGATTCGATAGGAAAACTCCAAGCATAGGAAGACATTATAGTGACCTTATTGGTGATATTCTTCAGAAAGGTCAGGTGGATAGTTCTCACAGAGTGCGTGTATGGCCAGACGTATGAACGTAAACGGGGCAAAAGGAGTATGTAAGGATCTTAGCAGTTCTGCAGGTTCTGCATACCCCCGTGGAAAGAAGGCGTGAGTTTATATACCTATACGTATGTTTGTTTATAAAAACATCTTCTGAAATTACGTATGATTAGAAACTGCCACATGGGCACTATACTTTAATCTATTAATAGACCTCAAAACTGATGTCTTTTCGTAATAAATGGATCAAGTACTAATCAATTCTTGTTTAACATAAACTTTTCAAACATTGGCAATGACGGCGAATTGATATGTCAATTATAAGGATTTGTTAACTTTGAGACTTTTAGTGTGGTCGTAACTTTACATCGAGCCCAATGGCTTCTCGGCTCATGACAACATAATTGGTTTAATGATAGATTAAACCAATTATGTTGTCAAAAATTTTCCGTTTTCTGAAGAGTTATGTCATTTTATAATCGGCGACAATTGATTTCTAAACAATGTTTCTAAAGACTAGATTATTTGGTACAACGTTGTCAAAATTATTCTGAATGATACAAGTGTTTTAATAGGAATGTTGTGCTCAAGAAAATCTTTGATATTTTCGTCAAGCTGCTGAACAGGTGATGCTGCTTGCTATACTAAACTTCAACTTCTCTTTTTCTTACTACAATAGGTATACCTCAGCATTACAGAGGATGATTCGCATGACACATGCCAAACGCTTATTCAGTGCCGCGGTACGTCTCGAAAATAAAAGTAAAAAAAAAAGTTAAAAAAAATTAATAAAAAGTAAAAAAAAAAATATTATTTTCGATGAGCAATTTATTGGTGTAAATATGCAAAAACTGATTAAAAGGTATTTGTTTTTATTACAAACTAGCTGACCCGACAGTCGCTGCCCTGTCCAAATTTCAATATTTCCCACAAAAATCCCGCAGAAAAAAGGACGTTGAGTTTTTCCCCAATTTTCCCGGCAATTTTTCAATTTTTTTTTATTTAAAAACCTGATTCGGACTATTAAGAACATTTTGAAACAAAAATTTGCCAAATCGGTCCAGCCGTTCTAAAGTCATGCGCTTACCAACGAATAGCATTTAATTTTTATTATATAGACTAGTTGCCCGCCCCGGCTTCGCACGGGTGTAGGTACTATAATGAAGAAAATGAAACCAAATCTTCCCTTTACAGTACGACCATGTATTGAAATAAAATGATAACACACCAGTTCTATATTTGCTGCTATTTTAAAAAAAATATCTTATATAATACAATAATACTAGCTGACCCGACAGACGTTGTCCTGTTCCAATTTCAATAATTCAAAATTCCCATAGAAAATCCACTTTCAGTTTTCCCGAATTTTCCAATTTTCCCGGCTACTTTTCCAATTTTTCTCTACGTAAAAACCTTCTCCTGACAATAATAAACACAACAAAAAAAGAATTAGCGAAATTGTTCCATCCGTTCACGCGTGATGCGATGACCAAGGGAAATAGGGATTCATTTTTATTATTTACTAGCTGACCCGACAGACGTTGTCCTGTCTTAGCTATGAATATTGTAATGTAAACGCGTGAAGTTAAAATAGTCGTTAAGTTTTCTGAAATTTTCCAATTTTCTGCGAAATTTTCTTATTTTTTTCTTTCACAAGAACCTTCTCCTGTACAATAATAAACACAACAAAAAAAGAATTAGCGAAATTGATCCATCCGTTCACGCATGATGCGATGACCAAGGGAAATAGGGATTCATTTTTATGTATATAAGATATAGATAGATGACGCTCTACAACTTTTGTACTACTTTTTTCACAACACTACCAAAACAACAGATTTTCTCTTTTTTTCTGAAGAAACAGGAAAAACTTTGTAAGAAACTGAACAACTAAACGTCAATCTATTTAGAATCCAAGGTCAATCTGTCAATTCTGTCAATATTATTGAAGATCTCCCTATAATGTCCCTACTGTCTTCAGTCTTACTCACTCTCTCACTTGTTGATATGAAGATTTTTTAACCAATTTTTTTCACTTTTCCGTACAATTTTTCAAACATTTTCTTTCATACAAAAGGTTTGTCCTCCTGTCAATTACAAACAAAACAAAAACAGAATTAGCCAAATAGGTGCAACCGTTCTGAAGTGATGCCCTTATATATTCGTAAATCTATACAAATAAAAATCAATTTTGATTTTTATTCATACGGAATGAAATTTAAAACGTGTTCCAAATCGAAATGGGAGATTATACTCATCATTATGAACAACTTTTACTATGGGACCAAACCTGAAATCGCGAAAAAAAATCAGCTGTTCAGTAATACATTAAACTGATCAAAATGTAGGTACTGAACAGCTGATTTTTTTTCGCGATTTCACGTTTGGTCCCATAGTAAAAGTTGTTCGTAATGATGAGTACAATCTCCCATTTCGATTTGGATCATGTTTTAAATTTCATCCCGTATAGATTTAGGTCAGCTCCATGTCATTCTCCGATCGATAGTAGTCAAGTATGTCGCTGCAATTTGTTCCACTGTTGTGAAAAAGTGGAATTCTTGATTGTTGCTTTATTATCTTGTCAATCCGTCCGGTAGAATGAAGAAAATAAACGTATATTGGCTCTTCTTCGATAAAACTCACCTTTAGGCACACGTAACACTTAAATTATTTCACTTGCTCGCAACACAGCTAGTAACCGACTGACCCACGAGCTAACGCGCTGCGCCGGCAACCATCAAGAGTGGGGACCGGATGCAGCGCGCCATCTCGTTTGGTAAAACAGTATCATTAATTGACATCTTAAATATAAACTAAAACAATTCTAAAATTCTTTTAAATATTCGATTTAACGTTACATAAAATACAGGAATTAAAGAGTGCATAACTTTCTATGTAAAATCAATGTTTGACAAATTAAATGGTTTGTAGCTATACCAAAAGTAACGCCATCTAGTGGTATAAGATGACAATCATATCCAACGTAGAAATTAAGTACTAAACCCGCACAACAATAGCCAACAGATTAGTACACTTCAAAATTCAATAGCCTATCTTATTTCAACTAAATTCTAACACGTACGACCTAATAATGAAGTGTAAACTTTCTAGTATTGATTTCAACTGGCCTCACTCTAGTTTTTTAGTATAAAAATACCTAGTCATGTTGCACGATTTGTGCAAAATGAAAAATAATTTAGATTTCACTTTTTTTTTCTTTTATAAGAAGACTTAGGTCGGGTGTTTGTTAACAATGGCACAGAAATCAAAATTCAAGTTAAATAGAAATACATAGTTCATCGTGCAATTTTTCCACGACGTAAATGCCAATACAGATATGTCATGCAATTTATTGAAATCATGCTACCTTGAAGAGAGAGCAGTCTCACACAACCCTTTTCCCGAAGCATTGTATATGGGTACTCGGGGAAACCATTCCAATTTATATAACCTGCGCCGATAAAACCGAAACGATACATACACAAAAAAACTCGCATCGGATATTAAAACTTTCATAGCCGGCCGATTAGCGAACATTTAAACGGGAAAAATTTCCCCGAGCACAATATTGCACGGCCAGTCGAGGAGTTATCTTTAATTTGTAAACCAATAAATGTTAATACATCAGGTCGGGACATGGCAATCGAATGCTCTGTTCAATTCAATTTTTCACGTTGCCAAACTAATTTGTGAACTATACGCATGGGTTTTGGGTTCCCCTTTCGGTACGACGGTAATTATTTTGTTTGTAAAATGTTTTTCGCGGCTGAACCGTTACGTGTTGATCGGTGGTCAATATTTGATTGGACTGTGCGTACCATTTTCCAATGTCATTGTTAAAAATTTTGTGTCTTTTTTTTTGTATTTACTAACTGGGATTTAATTGTAATGTTGTCATTTGTATTGTCACGTTCATTTCAGCTGATATTTAATAAAGAGGCGGTCGAGTTGAATATAATTTTTTTTTTTTTAAACCCTAATCAAACAAGCGAATTCCGGCGGACTTTGGGGTGTCTACCCACGCAATACATTTTCTAAACGAACTTCTACTCACGTAAATTGTACCTATAAAAGGGAGTTAAAGTAAGTTAGTACTGATATGCAACCTGTTACTCTAAAATTGGTTCAACCGAACCTTTTAGTCACTTACTTGTTGAAATGTGTTTCACCTATTAGAATAGCCTCGTTTAGTGGCGATATTTAAATAAAGGTATATCAGGAACCCCTGAGGAACCCTAGGATTTCAGCTTCGCTACCACCTGACTGGCTTATCTTATTATCACGGCGAGAGTTATGGTTATAATAAATGAGTTACTAGGGATACATACTTTTACAAAAAGTAGTAAGCAAAGATTTAAATCGTAAGATTAGACCTTCCGCGTCAAAAGATCGCGTACATAGACAATGTCGCAGAGCCTTGGCTTGATTATCATGGAAACGTGTGTTGAGCTCATTCTACTCAGTATGGGCACTTTTTTTTTGAGCATACGCAAAATATGCTCATTGATGTGGAGTTGCGGATACCAGCCCGTATTACCTATGGGCACTTTTTCGGGTGTTAGTACGGTTAGAGCACATTCAAAGATATTATATCTTTGGTAGCAAGTGAAAAAAAGAGTAGGTACCTACGTAAAAGGACCAGGAATTAGGAGTCTAGTTTCCTAGTCCATCCTGATATAACTGTTTTACCTACTAAGTAATTCAAGTCGGTTACCAGTTTAGCTCAACTAAAATACATACGAGTATTATATCGTCACTCGTCGGCGAACTTTTCTAAGCACTGCTGCAAAATAGGCCACGATCGTCTACGAATAGGCTACGGTTGTCTACGATTGGCTACAAATGAGGTTGACTGGTGGTTTATTTTGTTTTTAGCATTTTAAAATTATAAAGGACACTATCCTTTTTTAAATTTGGTCACGATTTATAAAGTCCTTTATTTTTTTTGGCAACTCTTGAGGTGATAATTAAAAATTTAAATATTCTTACATCGTTGACGAATAAAAAAAAAATTGTCTGTTCTACAATAATGAACACAACACTTTTTAATCTTTTAACCATTCAACCCTCCACTTATATATAGCATGGCCTATAATTAATTTATTTAAAAAAAGTACATAATTTAAGTGTGCGTACAGCGAATGTCAGAAGCTTTTTGCACTTGATATATCGCTGCAATCAACGTGCTTGTCGCATATAACATTTAACAACAACGTATAGATTTCATTTTATTACGCGCCCCGTTAAATGTTGCGCCAATGAATTGTGATACTGTGAGAGAGTGTTCACGGCTTTTTAAACGATTTTGATGATGACGTGTTCCGGACCTGTTTGTTTAGTTACAGGTTAATTTTGCAGTAAAATCTGTACTATTTTTAGAGAAGGTAGTTTTTGAAGTTTTTACTCAAAAAAACTAGTAGTTTAAAAAAAATAACTTTAATTGACAAAAAAAAAACTTTTGAATAACTGTGTTATTTTTTTTAAATTTTGAATTCAATTATAATATGAATAAATAAAATTTTATAATTCGTAAATTGAAAATAAAAATCAAACAAACTAAATAAAATAATAAGCAAAAATAGGATCACTGCAAAAGACTCATTCATGATGCTATTTGTTCTATGCCAGCTGGGTAAAAGGCCGTTGACCAACACCTTTTTTTGTTCATCGTCTATCTATTGTTTGGCACAAAAACGCTCGTCGTTTATAAAAATGTCTTTATTGATTTTGACATTATTTAAAATAATAAAAACGTTCATGAGTTGTCTTAATTTTGAACATTCGGCAAACATGCATTTATAATTTTTAAAACTATGCATAACATGCGCGTTGTCATGGTGACGTGGTGACGCCAACCCGTAAGATTTCCCCCTACCAAAAATCGTTTTGAAAAGTTTTGACTTAAAAAAGTTTTAATTTCAAAAATTTGCAGATTTCCAATTACAAAAACAACTTGTTAACATCTCCAACGCTTCAAATTAGTAACGATAACCTTATAAAATTCTTACCGTAGGATCTATCTCATAGGTATACAGTAGTAACTATCACAAAACACAGTGTTTGCACCCCTGCTGTGCTTATTCAAAAGAGACAATCATTAGCACGCACCACATAACTCAGCAGCCCAACCAGCTTGATAATACCACTAGTATAATACGCGATCCTATGCACAGACTTATGCATTAGTTATTATACATTTCCCGATTAAGGCCAAACTTAATTACGTCATTACGTGTGTGTGCGGCGGCATTTTGTGCGCACAAGTGATTTTGGGTATGTACAGAAGGAGATTAAAAAGGTTAAGCACTTTTGGATGAATTTGTAGTGGCTACTACCAAAGTTCATAATGAAATAGATTGACAGTTCTATATTAATGACAATCAATCTTAGCCTTTTACCAACTATGTTGGGGTCGGCTTCCAGTCTAACCGGATGCAGCTGAATACCAGTATTTTACATGGAGCGACTGCCTATATGACCTCCACAACCCAGTAACTGGGTAATACGATACCACTTAGTAAGACTGGTTGTCAGACTTTCGGGTTTCTGACGACCCGTAACGACTGTCAAAGATCCCCGAATGACAGCCGGACCAACGGCTTACCTTGCTTTGCGAGGCACGGAGTAGTCTCGGTATGTAAAGATGGTCACCCATCCACTGACCAACCCTGGCAAGCGTAGCTTAACCTGATGGATCGACCCGTGTGGCTGTTATTACTTAGCCATAAGCTCCTCAATAATGATGACAATTAAGCTAATTATATTTGAAATATGCTTAATTTTTTCGTTTCTTCAGCGCACAAACCGTATTGCAATAGTGAAAAGCTTTTGTGTGTAGGTACTTATTATATAAAATAAAGTCACTTTTCGTGTCTATCTGTGTGGCCGCGTTGTTCTTCTAAACTACGCAACGGATTTTGATGCGGTTTTCACTATCATTTAGTGAATTTATTCCGAAAGGAATAAAGATTTATTTAGAGTTAAGAGCATTTATTAAGAGATTATTATTATTATTATTTTTTAAGTAATGAGAAGATTTTTATTATTATTATTAAGAGATTATTATTATTATTATTTTTTAAGTAATGAGAAGATTTTTATTATTATTATTAAGAGATTATTATTATTATTATTGTTTAAGTAATGAGAAGATTTTTATTATTATTATTAAGAGATTATTATTATTATTATTGTTTAAGTAATGAGAAGATTTTTTATTTTTTTACTAAGAGGATTTATTTATTTATATTACACAAATGTTTAACTTAGATCTATTAAAGAAACCTTCATGTTTTGTCAAGTCATAAAAACCGTGCGAAGCAGGAGCGAGCCGCTAGTGAAGAATAAAATGTGCTCGGGACTTTTATAGAAAAGTTTTATTGTAAAGATATGGAATCGAAGCCAGTTGTAATTAGTTTAACTCTCATCCTTCGGATAAAGCAGTTTGCGAGCCGCATCTTGTCAATAATACAATGATAGCAAACAGATTAGCGGCAGTGCCTTATATCCCTCATTCGCTTCGATCTCTCCTGCATTTACATTTTAAAATATGATAGGAACTCCTGCAGTGTATATTTAGTGCGATAAATAAAGAATGAACAAAAGTTAAGCTCGAGCTACGAATGCAGAGCTTATGCTACTTAGCGAGGCTTCTGACTAGCTTTAAATATTAATACTTGGTAAAGTGCTACATTTCAGATTCAGTCATAGGAACTATGTCACCGATGCTCAAGTAAGCGCTGTAATTAATACTCAAAACAGCAAAGTTTTATCGAAAAGAGAATGTTTAACCCTCCCGCTGCCGGCCACATCCAGTAATATCCCGACGCGCGAAACGGTATTTTATCGCGCATAGTATATCCAGTCTGTTAATGAATTAAGCCGGCGAGTGCGAAAACAATTTTGTCCGGACAACGGTGATAATACGAATTTATTATATCATTTAAAACGTCGAAACATTAACAAAACCGTGATACTTATAGAACATTGGGCAGCCATCCGTTCGTGAGACCGCTGCGTTACTGTTCAGTGGGAAATATTAAAATGTTACGTATCGGAAATGTGCAGTGTGTATCTTTAGTTGAATTATTTGTTAATTTTATTTAATGTTAATCGTGTGATATAGTTTGTAATACAGGGTGTCCGGTAAAGAATGGATAACCTTGGAATAGCATATTACAGACATGATGGCCGTTCTTAAAAAAAATCTAAAAAAAAAAAATATTTAAAAAAAATATTTTTGGGGACTCCAAAAAATCATAATGTACGCACGACAACAGATCAAATTTTCAGTATAAGCTGATCTCGCATTGTATAGGATTTCCTTACAATGAGAGGTCAGTCTAAACTAGAAATGTATAGCTTGATGTGTAGCCGTGTACCTACTAGTGGGGATATTTTTTTTTTGTATTTTTTTAAAAACGGCCATCATGTCTGTAATTATGCTATTCCAAGGTTATCCATTCTTTACCGGACATCCTGTATAATATCGAGGCAGCTAAGCGAAGTGATTATCAGGTACATAGTTATAGGTCGACTACAGCAGACCGTGCAAGTATACAGTCAAGTCTTCAATAATTTTGGCTCCATTTAGTTAAGGCGCAGATTTCCTGAAAACGATCAAAAAGGTGGTTTTTTAAAGCTGTGTATCTCTTAAACCATAAATAATTTTGACATGTAAAAAAAATATAATATTTTCAAGTCCTTTTCGCATACATTGATGGAAGCCAAAACATAATTAAACATACTTTAATGCACCAAAAAAATCTTTAAACATACCTCCTAATAATCTTTAAAAGCTGTTTATCCCTTCATTAGCAATTATAATTATAATTAAAAATATACCATGAAATGTCAAATTCCAAACTGCATCCAGTGATGGATTACTTTTTATTAAATAGTTAATTTCAAATTTTATACGATTTTATTTGCACTTTTACGACATAATTCCGGTGCGCGTGAGAATCTTCTATCTCGTGCGTCAAACTAGACAGCCATAACGCCATTTCACTTACACACCGAGCTAAACCAAGCTTGGAACCAGGGCCTTAAGCTCGATAAAGTTTTTTTTTTTCATTTAAGTTTTTTTTTAGATTTAGCTCTTTTAAGTTTGAATTGTACTTTAACTGTACTCGCAGCTAACTTCCCATCCGCCATTAAGTTTGAATCGAACTATACCGGATGACTTTCTTTACCGTCTCGAAAAAAATTGGGTGTATTAGGTGAACAGAGTAGAAGCCTATGGCATACCTAGTTTTTTTTTTTTTAATAGCCTATACAGAAAAAATTATCAAAGTACCAATAAATACTACAAATTCGATGTAGACTTTTCATTTTTGCACCATAAAAACAGAAATTTTGAAAAAATAATAATAAATCGTTTAAAAATATCGAAATTCAAATCATATGCAACCTGCATAGTTATGTTTAGAATTTTTGATTTTTTTGACAAAAATAAAGTTAGGTATGCCATAGGCTTCTACTCCGTTCACCTAATATACCCAATTTTATTTCGACACGGTAAAAAAAAGTCATCCGGTATATGATTAAACCTAGATGCAATTTGAAGCAGAGTTGTAAGCAGAGTTCAAACTTCAATTATTGGGAAGGCATAATTACAGTAGGAATATAACAATAACAGAATGACAATCAACTAAGTAGTTTTAATAAACTTAATACAAAAACCTCAAACTTAAAAGCATTTAAACCTAAACTGTATATGTATAAAAAGTCGCTTCTTTTAAATCGAGTGCGGGTAAAATTTAATTTTTTTATCTCACCTCAAATGGCTGAACTCTGATTGTCAATCGTCCACACCGCGGGATATGCCCGATAGCGGTTAAAAATTCGCGTCAAATTAAACCATTGTCCCGGGGTGCTGCGCTGGTCGGCGCGGCAGGGTTAATTGCCGAGACCAATTATCGCCACCGGTATCACTGTTAGTTTACGATAACTGACCGCTAGCGCCTTTTTCACGAGACCACACTAAAATCTGTGCAATGTTATCGGTCCATCCTGTTATTAAAATGAAATCGGGACGGGCCGAGCTGTACCCAAGCGGTCCCGGCGTCCCGTGCCTACGATTGTTGGGCACAATCCAATCAAAATATTTCGCACCACAAAATCTGCAAATAATTTATAGGATTTTGTTTGTTGTTTTACAAAGCATGTGACTCGGAAGTTCCCTCTCGTCTAAGACGGCCTAATCGCGTCCGGTAGATGAAGCGACAAATTTGATCGCAGGAGCCAAATTACAACCGGGTTACCCCTCCCCCCAGCAGCACCCCACACCCGGCACCCCCATCATGGTTAATTGCCAAAACAATTAAACCATTTATCAACAATACCAAATTTAAGTGTCCGATTTCATTCGACGTAAGCGGCGCACCCCGGCAGCGTCACGCCCCTAATTATTTCATGTGGCAAACGGACGCCAGTCGCATCTTCAAACAGAAAATATCATTAACCTTAGTGGAGGATGATTCGACCAATTTGATTATGTAGGTAATCATTTTATCGTCGATTAATTTATAATAAGGATCGGCTAGTTAATTACAATTAATATCATTGAATGTGTTATTAATTACGAGTATATTCGAAATGTTAATACCCACTATATCAATGTTTTCAGGCGGAAAATCACTGTTGTGCAAAGGTTATTCAACCATAATTTATTATGTTCTAGGTGAATAAAACAAAACAAATATGTAGAAGATACAACATAATCCGCATCCTTTTGCGCGAATTCCCGCGGGGGGGTGGCATTCAGGTTTTCATATCAAATTTCAGCTGAATGGACTCAAAGATACGTTGATTAAACACCGCAATACATTTGCTTACGCTTCAACCGCAATAATATTTTGCAAGTGTTTGTTTGTTTGTACAAGAAATTATGAAAAATGTACGATTTTCTTCTTAAATCCAAAATGGAGTTTGTTTGTATCAAATTCCCTAATGTTAAGTAAGGCCCCTAATGTTAAAAATTAGTTTAGTAGTCATATTCTGAGGTCAAGCGGAAGAGAATATTAAGGTCTTGGATACAGCCTGTCTCCTTAAGTTACAAAATGACTTAATTGATGGTTGAGCGATTGACTGCTGCGCAGCATGTCGCGGGTTCGATTCCCGCACGGAACAAATATTTGTACGACCTACAAGTATTTGTTCCGAGTCTGGGTGTTTTTCTATCTATAATATGTATGTATTTACAAAAAAAAAAATGTATATAAGTAGTTTATCAGCCATCTCGTTACCATAACACAAGCATTAGGTTGCTTAGCTTGGGACTAGATGGCGTTGTGTGAAATGTTCAAGGATATTTATTTATTTATTTATTTACTGAATTCGTACATTGTATAGGTACTTAACGAGAACCATAACTGGAGCTTCGAAATTGAGATGAATCGATAGAACAATCAATAGCCCGAACAAACGCAATTCCCAAGAAAACTATGATCCCATTAAATATAACTTAAAGGCGACAAAACATAGTTTAACAAGCTCGTAGCTGAAAGTGCTAAATAATTCCATAATGCATAATTTGTAGAAGCAACGACAGGCGTCCACTACCCACAGTTAGTGGGGGCGACGACCCGAATTCACACCGAAGAAAATGGTAGCAAATACCATTAACATTCCCCATGAGTAATTCATGTTTTTCCAAATACATTGAATGGTAGGTATACCTTCCTATTTATATACGAGTAAGTAATCTCTTATGTGGGAAAGTATTAGAATGGTATGTCTTAAGAATTTGTTTGCGATGAGCTTGTTGTCTTACTGTTTGTATGGAATCTGTCGACAAACAGCCTGGCTAGTCAGGTTCGATACTTCTTGTAAAATGTACTAGTACACTACCTAAAAAGGAGTTAAAAGGTGTTAATATTATATTGTTAATTCCAGCAAAAGTTGAATGTATTCCTTAATTAGGTACTTAGATATTCCATTATAGCGTATCTACTTAATAAACAGTAGAGGAAAAAACCGGCCAAGTGCGAGTCGGACTTGCGCACGAAGGGTTCCGTACCAGTATCTATAAAAACGGCAAAAAAATAACGTTTGTGGTATGGGAGCCCCTTTAAATATTTCTTTTATTCTGTTTTTAGGGTTCCGTACCAAAATGGTAAAAAAGAAACCCTTATGGTGTGACTCAGTCTGTCTGTCTGTCTGTCCGTCTGTCTGTCTCTCTGTCTGTCTGTCTGTCTGTCTGTCTGTCTGTCTGTCACAGCTGGATATCTCAAGAACTACTAATGCTATCAACTTGAAACTTGGAACAGTTTTAGATAACGTTTATCCAGCTATTTTGCAAATATTAAAGAATTAAAAATATTTATATTTTTTTTGCAACAGCTGCTGAAAGGGGGTCTTAAAAATTCAACGTGGTGCTACTAGGGCATGTGGGGTATCATATGAAAGAGCGCTGCTTGAACATTTTCAAACATTTTTCAATTTTTTTTAGGCCGCTTAGTTTTCGACTTTTGATGAAAAATTAAAAAAAAAATACCGTTCCCCCCCCCCCCTTATCTCCGAAGTTTGCAAAGAGAAATACTGAGATTATTATATGTGATAGAAGTATATGTAAAGAAAAGATTACAAGAAAAATAAAACGATGTCTCTAAATAGCACACTTTTTCAAAAATCGGAACGGAACCCTCGGTGCGCGAGTCCGACTCGCTCTTGACCGGTTTTTTTAGTATTTGTTGTTATAGCGGCAACAGAAATACATCATCTGTGAAAATTCAACTGTCTAACCATCACAGTTCATGAGATACAGCCTGGTGACAGACGGACATACAGACAGACAGACAGCGGAGTCTTAGTAATAGGGTACCGTTTTATCCTTTCGGTACGGAACCTTAAAAAGAACATGGCCACGTATTAGGTACTTGCAAATAAGTTTCCTTATTTCTTTATTGTTAACTAGTGACCCGGCCCTGCTTCGCACGGTTTTTAAGACGATAATTACATTGTCAAAATTCGATAATTACATGTAAGTTTAATGTTAATGTTGTTAGTTTGTTATACACATAAACCTTCCGGAACATAGAACAGGCGTCACCCAGATTAGAACAGAAACTCTCGGAATTCCCCGATTTTTCACAGATGTTCTTAACAGACCTGGAGATTTTGATTAACTTCTGAAGGGAGGTGGGCTGGTTGAAATAACCCCCGACGGCCGCCAGGGCCCACGCACAACAGTCCACATGAAGGACTAAGTGCGGAAACCATACCCTCTAACATATAACGTTCTCTCTAAGTAAATGATGGTGAAAACCGTATCAAAATCCGTTGTGTAGTTAAGAACAACGTCACACACAGACATACATACACGAAATAGTATATTATTAACCAAGGGGATAAAGCAGTGTCTTCTGTCGCGGCTGACGATTTAAATCGCGAGCGTAACGAAGGACTCGAGGTTTACTCCCGAGCGTAGCGAGGGTGTTAAAAACTTAAATCACGAGCGAAGCGAGGGATTTAAGACGAGTCCTGAGTGTAGCGAGGGATTTTAGTTCACCCAAGACTAAGACAGCTTTATCACCGAGGAAAATACTGTACTTTTCGTACCATTTGCGAAAAAATTAACACAATAATAATATGAGATAAGCATTTATTAAAAATAATGACAATTAAAACGTATTTTTAGAACATTAAATTATTTATAAAAATAAATTAAAATAAACTTAACGTTTATGTATTTGAAGAAAACAAAAACGCGGCAAATTCCTAGACTAATATTTTTTTGTCGGAAAAGCAAAGGCATCAAGCTCATACGGCCTCGTTGGTTTTCTAACTGCATAATAAATGCGTATTCCTTTTTCAAAAAGATGTATAATGCTTTATATACAAACTCAATGGTGTAAACACAGATGTAGTTCAGTATAAATTTCGGTAAGTATTCCAAATTTAAATCACATTCTCCCCCTAGAGGATGAATGAAATTCAGTACAATTTTCTTTCCTGTTTTTAACAGATTAAAAATGAGTATTGTTATGTTCGCTTTTTGTGGCATAGAATGTCACTTTTTTGAGCAAGTGGTACGCAAAGTGACTTTAATTTATACGGAGTTACTTGTAATTCCACGTATTCCTTGTATGACGTCATGGTAGGGTTAAAATGCAAAAAAATTAGGCCACCAAATATTCTACCGAAATTCAGTTTTTCTTTTTTGTAATTTTTGTGTAGGAAAAATAAATTACGATAAATAAAATGTTTAGTTAGTGATCTTTGCCAAAGTTTTAGGCATTTTTCAACTTTATTTTTTTTTAAAGTTCTGCTACGGCATCAGCTACGATAATATAATAATTTAAATTCCAGTGAAGTCGCGCCGTAATTTTTTTTTAAATTGTATATTTCATAAAAAAACTAAAAATCTAACTAACTCAAAAACTATTGAATTTCGGTAGAACATTTGGTGGCTTAATTTGTTGCATTTTAACCTTATTAGAAAGTCCTGGAAGGAATACGTCGAATTACAAGTAACCCTGTACAATAGTATAGATTCTAACATAGTTTCACAAACGTAAACCTAACGCGAACAATATTACTACAGTAATTTTTCTTTATCATTACAAGTACGTCGATGATATCTTTTAAAATATGCAATACAAAAGTAGGGCAACGCTGTATGAATAAGTTAGCGCAGCTATTCCGTGAGATAACGTGTAGAATATATTCGATATAATATTTATTGGAGGTGAATATTTAAACGCTTTAATGAATTTTAAACACCTTTTAATTAACAATATGTGAGTGCAACGGAATGGTGAGGAAAGAAAATATTTCAGGAGTATTTTGGAAACTCTTTTCAATACATTGAAATGGTTCAAGAGCTCGTGGCTAAGTAATAACAGCCGCAGCCGCATCAGGTTAAGCTACGCTTGCCGGTGTTGGTCCGACCATCTTTACATACCGAGTACCGAGACTGCTCCGTGCCTCGGAAAGCACGTTAAGCCGTTGGTCGCGGCTGTCATTCGTGGATCTTTGACAGTTGTTACGGGTCGTCAGAAGCCCGAAAGTCTGACAACCAGTCTTACCAAGGGGTAGCGTATTACCCAGTTACTGATAGGTTGTGGAGGTTATAATTATAGGCAGTTGCTCCATGTAAAATACTGGCATTCAGCAGCATCCGGTTAGACTGGAAGCCGACCCTAACATAGTTGGGAAAAGGCTACGAAGTTTGATTGATTGAAATGGTTCAAGAAGAGTATAATTATTTTTCACTGTTACTAAGAATTTCAAGCTCTTGCCCGTCCTAGGAACTACTATCACCTGCCTCCTAACCTCGTATCTTACTTGGAGCTGTTGTCATTCGACATCCTATGATATTATGGACCTTATAATCTGTAAGGAGAATACTTGAATCCATTTTAATTGCTTTAACATAACATAACATCCAGAATCCCAGAAAGATTAGGAATAGGTCTACCTTAGTACATTCACATTTTGGCAGTTATGTTTAAGACGCAGATAAGTGCCAGCGGCCTTGAGTGGTTAGCTTGCGTGTTCTGTGCTGAGCTCACGCAACGCGTCGTACGTTCAGCCAGTAATAGGACTCACCCATCAAGGAGCGTTGTACCAAATTAGACGCCTTATTAATTTATTACACATAAAACAAAAGGTATTATATTAAAACACGTATATTAAAAGATGAATAATTAAATTATCTTTAAAATGGTGAAGGTTTCATAAAAATACGCTTGACAGTTTTCGCGTGAATGGCGTGATTCTCAGTTTTTTATCCGTGTTAGACACAACTTTACAAATTAATTACACTAGGTAATATAAATATAATCTAAAATATTCACATACTAAGTTATGAAGAAAACGCTCTTAATTAACATATATTTTTTCCAAATCATTAACACTACTCGTTTAGACGTGATCTTCAGTTTAAAATCATTAAAAGTAGCTTATCGTCGCTTAAGCTACTTAAAGTCATCAGATCCTTAATAGGGTGCACGCCATCAACCGGGCACAAATCCAAACTCGGAGCTGTTACTCAGAGATTCGTAAAGGAAAACGCCGAATAACACTTTGCCTGACCGGGGAATCGAACCCAGGCCCTCAAGCTCACCACTAGCGCCACAAGACGCATTGCTGAAACATTTTATAAAAACAATAATAAGTTAGGATAAGAGTTTTAGATATGTACTGACACTATCGCAATAGATTACTCTGTAACGATAGATGTAAGTTGGAAATAAATAAAATAAAAAATCTTCCCGTTGTCAAACTTCAGTTTCGGCGAATCGGTGTGCCGAGCTGCCAAATGATCTAACAGATATTTGCATATTTCGTTGCGTTTTCCTTTCTACATCTACTGGCTTTCGGTTGCCACGACATGTCCTAACCGAAGTTAATTGTGTTTGCGAAAAGTTTAAAAGCTTACGCGTGTTCCGTTTTGGCATCGATGCCGGTGGACGGCAGATAGCTTTTATCGTGAAAGGTCCTATCAGGCTATAAGTGGTAAACAGGTAACTTAAATTAACATGGTACAAAAGACTGTGAAGTGAATTTTTGTAGTTAATTTTAATTTTAACTTTTATATTCCATCATTCGCCTAGGCTTTCCTCAACTATGTTCGGGTTGACTTCCAGTCTATCCGGATGTAGTTGAATGCCAGTATTTTACATGGAGCGACTGCTTATCTAACCCCCACAGCCCATGATACCTATCTTGGTAAGACTGGTTGTCAGACTTTCGGGCTTCTGACGACCCGTAAAGACTGTCAAAGATCCACGAATGACAGCCGGGACCAACGGCTTAACGTGCTTTCCGAGGCACACAGTGTTCTCGGTAATTATATAAAGATGGTCACCCATCCCCAGACCAACCGTGGCAAACGTAGATCCGTAATCCCCCCCGTCCCGCCGATCCCGTAATCGATCGACCCGTGCGGCTGTTATTACTTAGCCACGAGGCCCTCTTACTTTTACCTGCATTTTTTTTACGTTTTTATAATATTTCCTTAAACTCTCAAGATGTTGAATATACAGGGTGTAAGGGACAGCCCTCCGCAAACTGATAAGGTGAATTCAGTATGTCATACTAAGATGACCGGTACATGAAATTATTTCAGGAACGTTAAGGGAATCCAATAAACCTGATTTGTTTGTGTTTTTGTGCACAAATCGGAGCGTCTATTACTGGTTGGGAGGGGTAGGTAATAGGTATGCGGTGAGTTCGATGAACTCTGTAGCTAGACAGAAAGTGAACAGCTGATTTCACGCGTCGTTGGTTAGAGTATTTCAACGTGCATTGCTGGTGTTTTTTTTTGGTGTTTTTTTTGCAGTTTTTTTTTACATAAATGGAGTGCTGCGAACACACAATGCAATTTTACATTGAAAGAATGAAAATATAACTGTTTTTTTTTTTTAAATTAAAATTTTCCTGAGAAAATTTCCGGTGGAATATGATCCAAAATGAGGAGCTGAATGCACCCTGTTAGTTTGCGGAGGGCTGTCCCTTACACCCTGTATTAGACTTTACTTTAGAATGATTTTCCAGCTGCGAAGTTTTGTAGATTTAGACCAATAATTAATACCTACCTTTATTTATAATATGTAATAAAATTCAAGATGATAAAAATCGTCGGTTTGCACGGGTCGGAGAACTTGTATGATTTTTTTTTTAAACAATAACAATTACTAATTATTATGTATAGGGTATTAATTGGCCTATTACGTCCGTTGTGAGGCAACTATGTTGCCGAACCACCGACCTTATTTATGTACGCAACTATGTGCTCTTTCTAAACTGTACATTTTTTGTTTAATGCAAAGAGCGAATACTTTTGTAAAAAATTATTAAGTGTAAGTTTATCATTCACGTCGAGGGTTCCGTGTGTCAGTAGTAAGAACATGAGAGTAAGGTTCTAATTTATTAAGACTCCTCCTCCCTAAAATACGGTGAAACTAAGTAACTTTGTGTCCATCTTTTACACTAACTATAGCATATTTTTGATTGGAAAAAATACACAGCAATCTACAGTACATAAGAAGTGATTTCATGTGTCCTGAAATCTATTTTAGTTTGTAGAACTAAGGACAAAAAGAACTAAATCCAGATATATTTCTGTCTATTTTTTAGTTGTTACCATATTACTCCTACAATTTTCATTAAAACTGTTCATAAAATTATACAGTTCTTTACAAAATAATAAGGAATGATTTCATGTCATTACTTTTTTAGTCCAATCAATAGATTTTTTGTAAATCGATAATTCCTTCATATTTTGCAAGCGTTGTGTCATCGCGCTTCTCTTTCTTTTCTATGCAGTCGACAGTGACCGCGCTTTTTACCGCGAACAAGCCTTAAGTAGATATTTATGTAGCTAAGTATGTTTGAAGCCCCAATCAATCTGCCTAGCCTTTTCCCAACTATGTTGGGGTCGGCTTCCAGTCTAACTGGATGCAGCTGAATGCCAGAATTTTACATGGAGCTACTTACTGCCTATCTGACCTCCACAACCATAAACTGTGTAATACGATACCCTTTGGTAAGACTGATGGCTGTCAGACTTTCGGGCTTCTGACGACCCGTAAAGCCTGTCAAACTTCCACGAATGAGCTGAGACGAACGGCTTAACGTGCTTTCCGAGGCACGGACAAGTCTCTGTATGTAAAGATGGTCACCGATCCACGGACCAACCTTGGCAAGCGTAGCTTAACTTGATTTTAGGTGCGTTTAGGTCCTGTAGTCCCCTTAAGTTTCTACATATACACATTGGACTGACTGACACACGTGGTAAATGTGAATATGATAATGTAATATCTAATCCATTAATCTAATAATGAGAATAAACTCTTCATGTTTGTCTTTGAAACGTCTGTTTGAGACAAGCAGACACAACTCCATAACAAGCAAAGTTAATTCATTTGCAAAATACTTTTATTTTTAAACATAAACTCCTAGTCACTTTGTAATTATTCTAGTTTACAACTTCGTCGTGACATTTTGGATGTTGATTTATTTATATACACTTATAATGTATTAATTAGCACCTGTTCGTCGAGCAGCCATCACAGTACATCGGTGTGATAGGCGCCCGATTTAACACCGTCGTCTCACGCGATGATTTTCATACCTACTATTCTTGCTAGCTTTAATTTTTTTTAGAGAAAGTGTTTTTTTTTTTTTCAAAATCCACGGGTTTGATTCCTGGCGAGAAATATTGATTTTTCAAAAATCCAATGATGCAGTATTAATTTTCATCAAAATCGAGCCCGATTTGGCCATCCACGCCAACTTGAAAAATTCACCCTTTATACCTATCCAGTACATCCTAAACATTATTCATAACAATAAAACTATCACAATATTGTTAGTAATTTTATATTCACATTAAATTATTATTAATAGATGGCGTGGCGATAATATAGAATAACATTGTACGGCGCAGCGGAGCGGACGGCGTCCGTAACTTACGATACACATAGTGCATGTTACACTCATGTATAATATATTAATTCACGCTATACGCCCAGCACATACATACATACATACTTACTTTCTTTCTGATACACCTGGCACAAATGAACGTACTTATTTATGAATTGTGAACGTCTATCGAGTCTTCAGATGAAAAGTTAAAAAAAAAACCGGCCAAGTGCGTGTCGGACCACGCACAATGAGGGTTCCGTAGTTGAAAAGGATTTATCCCAAAGACAAACTTAACATTGTATTGAAAAACATGTTCTCCCATACGCATATACGTCACGGACAATTCTCCAACTGCATATTTAAGTTTGCATTCGCAAAAAACTATTCATAAAAATAACATCACGCCTTGTTTCCTCGAAGGGTTGGGTTGGCAGAGGTGTACATATACACCCACATTTTTCCAGAAAAAAAAAACTTAAAATTATTTTTAATGTGATAAAACTACAAATAATAAATTTTCGGACTTTTTCCTTTATTTGTGCTATGAGACCTTGCTTCTTACCAAATTTCATGATTCTATGTCAACGGGAAGTACCCTATAGGTTTTGATTTACTTGCGAGTATCAAAATATGTCGCATAAATGGCCGTATTTTTTATTGCGTTGATTTAGAAGCTTGATTTTTTTAGAGCTCTAAGAGACTATAGACTTACGTATTTGGTATTAAGTATTTTTTATGTGATAAAATTATAAATTACCAATTTTCGGACTTTTTCCATTACTTGTACTGTAAGACCTTGCTTCTTACCAAATTGCATGGTTCTAGGTCAACGGGAAGTACCCTATAGGTTTTGATTTACTTGCGAGTATCAAAATATGTCGCATAAATAGCCGTATTTTTTTATTGCGTTGACTTAGAAGCTTGATTTTTTTACAACTCCAAGGGACCATAGACTTACGTATTTGATATTAATTTCAACTTTATACCGCCACGTGTTTCTGAGAAAAAGGGTGTTGACAGACAGACAGACGGACAGACAGACGGACAGACAGACAGGCAGACAGACGGACAACGAAGTGATCGTATAAGGGTTCCGTTTTTTCCTTTTGAGGTACGGAACCCTAAAAACACATAAACGGTATTCTCGTAGGTATTTATTTATTTATTAAAGAACACCAACAGCATATTATACATTCAACAGGTTACAAAAGTAGGTATATTACTGCTAATGTATGGACATATTGCAATTCCTCACCATTCACCTATATTTAGTGGTGTTTGACAGACATGACCAGACTTGGTCTTTCAAAAGTCCAAACTCAAGGTTTGCCAACGTTCGATGGAGTTCAGTATTCTGTCGTCAAATTGAAGGACAATATTCGCAACACCACGGTGCGTTCCAATACACAGACTACTTATGTTGCTCAAAAAGCCGTTATGCCGAAGTGGGACGGGGTTGACCACGTCTGTCTTAAGCTCAATGAGCTGTGGCTCAAACCACTACGTGAAAGGCCTGACACAGCCAGAAAGCGTCGCAGCCCCGTAGAAGATGGCGGCCTGGAGAAAGCAAACAACCTTGTCCTAACAATTACAAACCCAACAATAAAAAGAATTAGCCAAATAGGTGCAACCGTTCTGAAGTGATGCGCGTACATACATTCGGCTATTGTTTTTTATTTGTATAGATAGATAAGTATAATTATTACGTATAGATAATTAGTATTATCGCGTCTAAGGCCTCTGCCTCGAATCTTGCGGGCAGCGGGGCGGCGGCGGCGGCGGCGCGGGGGCGGCAGGATCATAAAATATGCGTACATTTAAATGGACCGGTTCTCGAAAACAGCGGCGCGGGAGCGGGGCGGGACAATGCGAGACGCGCCGCCGCCGCCGTCGCCCCGCTGCCCGCGAAATTCGAGGCAGAGGCCTAAAAAGTACCTCGCAATTAAATAGTTTTAATTTTTTTATTTTTTTGTGTGTTTCGATTTACGAACTGTGTTTAATTGAAAACTTTTCTTTTACAGGTAAGTTACAAAGACCGTGTGCTTGGTTCGTGCGACAGACGTAAGTAGGAAATACTTTAAATGTTACACTAATTAACATCAGCGGGGATATTGGCACGTGCTGAGGAAACCCGTGTGATTCTCGATAGTGTAAAAATATTTATCAAGCCTGTATAGGTACCCCGAAGAGTTAGGTAACCAACTGCATTGGGGTCAGCTTCCAGTCTAACCGAATGCAGCTGAATACCAGTATTTTACATGGAGCGACTGCCTATCTGACCTCCATAACCCAGTAACTGGACAATACGATACCCCTTGGTAAGACTGGTTGGTAGACTTTCGTGCTTCTGACGACCCGTAATGACTGTCAAAAATCCACGAATGACAGCCGGGACCAACGCCTTAACGTGCTTTCCGAGGCACGGAGGAGTCTTGGTATGTAAAGATGGTCACGCCTCCACGGACCAACCCCGGCAAGCGCAGCTTAACCTGATGGATCGACCCGTGCGGCTGTTATAACTTAGCCACGAGGTCTTCTTAGAGTTAGGTTAGGTTAGGTTAGGTAGAGGTATACACCGATATTTGCCTAGTTATATTTTGGTCCCACGCACTAGGTGACGAGTCTATTGCCATCAACCGGGCACGAATCCAGACTCCTAAGATATTCCAGATGGAAAAACCCAATAACACTTTGCCCGATCCGGGTATCGAACCCAGTACCTACCTCATGCTCAGAAGCGCTTGCTACCACTAGACTAAAGAATATAAAAAATCTATGCTTTAATCGTTTTATCTCACGAAAGCGGGCGAGCCATATACTTGTATGGTAAGGCCTCTGCCTCGAATCTTGCGGGCAGCGGGGCGGCGCGGCGGCGGCGGCAGGATCTTATGCGTACATTTAAATGGACCGGTTCTCGAAAACAGCGGCGCGGGAGCGGGGCGGGACCATGCGAGACGCGCCGCCGCCGCCGCCGCTGCCTGCGAAATTCGAAGCAGAAGCCTAAAATGTTACATGGAGATTGTGTTTGTGTGCGTAAGCTCGGGAGCGCGCTACCTGCAGGTACGCACACAAGAGCGCGTGTCTATACGCATTACATCTACAAGACAGTATGGCTCACCCGCTTTCGTGAGATAAAACAACTGTAACTAGACCCTATGTTCCCGTTAATAGCGAGATGAACGTGTACATACATATTAACTTATTTAGGTATAAATCGTAGTAGAAGGGCTCGTGGCTAAGTAATAAAAATAATAAAAAAATAAATATCCTTGGACATTTCACACAACCCCATCTAGTCCCAAGCTAAGCAACCTAATGCTTGTGTTATGGTAACGAGATGGCTGATAAACTACTTATATACAATTTTTTTTTGTAAATACATACATATTATAAATAGAACAACACCCAGACTCTGAACAAATACTTGTAGGTCGTACAAATATTTGTTCCGTGCGGGAATCGAACCCGCGACATGCTGCGCAGCAGTCAATCGTTCAACCACTGCGCCAACCGTGTCGTCAAATAATAGTAATAACAGCTGCAAGAGTTAAGCTACGCTTGCCAAGCTTGATGAGTGGATGGGTGACCATCTTTACATACCGAGACTCCTCCGTGCCTCGGAAAGCACTTTAAGCCGTTGGTCCCGGCTGTCATTCGTGGATCTTTGACAGTCGTTACGGGTCGTCAGAAGCCCGAAAGTCTGACAACCAGTCTTACCAAGGGGTATCGTATTATCCAGTTAATGGGTTGTGGAGGTCAGATAGGCAGTCACTTCATGTAAAATAGACTGGAAGCCGACCCCAACGTAGTTTGGAAAAGCTAGGCAGATATAAATCGTGGCAGATAAGTGATATGTTTGAAATGGAAGCAAAAGGCACTGCCGGTCATCCTGCTGCGGAACCACGAAGCTTTGTCCAATCACACGTGCTTACTAAACGTCAGATTAGCAGCCGCAGGCGCACCAGGCGACTGGGCGTCATTAGCCTTAGACACAACAAGCCCCGCCAATTACAGGTGAGGGAGTGAACTCTTCAATCTGTCAACTTTTATTCGAATCCACAAACCGGATAAAGCTTACTACATACTCGGCTTACAATTTCTGCGTTTCGTTTGACCGGTTTCTACCGGTTCCGGACCTTATTTTCTCTCCTTCACTCCTCAGAATACCGCCAATTTGCATTCGGAGGTGATTGTAAACGATCGTGTGTAATCATAAGCGCATACTGATGCACGGATGTAAATAAAATTAGAGCGTGTCGTTCGAACACTGCATGCGTTATCTCAATTCCCCATCGCGCGTCCTCGCAAAAATCTCAAGCTGAGTCCTCCACTACCCCCTCCACCCCGCGGCTCGTCTATTTTCTAATTGAGCGGTCCGAACGCATCCCCCAATTAGTCCACCACGTGTGAAGTAACTGAAGCAGGGCCGAACAGATAAAAACTCACTCCTTCACTGAAACGATCGATCGTGGACACAAAAAGAACAATATGAAGTGCATCGCCTTTTTTCGAAGTCGGGCGGCGCGAGATTGGGAGGGGGAGGGAGTCCCCCGCTCTCCCCCTCCGAGTCGAGTGCTTAACGCGCCTGGAAAGTGCTTTTCGGGTGGCCGGATGACAGCAAGGCGTCAACGGCGGCTACAGTATCTAGGAATTAGCTTTGAGAGTCTTCTTGACGGCTCGAGGGGTGCACTGACAGCCTGACAGGTCATCTATATTTATAATTAGCCCTGTTTGTAAGAAGCACTAAGACGTAATACGATGAAGCGTCTTACATCTTTGTCTACACTGTGTTTCAGACTCCTCGTCATTCGCAATTTTCATTCTATCCAATACCTATGTATGTAGGAAATAATGTCGTGTCAATAAAATGTAAGCTATAAAGTGAACTTTAAAGGTGAGCATCCACTGGTCCGCGCCAGCCGCAACGCACGCATGGCACACAACGGATTTCGGTTTGATTTGTATGAATGCATATAGCACTGCGTCCACTACAGGTACCGCCCGCAATTTCATTTCTTCATACCATTGATATACAAAAACTTTATATATCAATGCTTCATACAAACAAACCAAAATCAGTTGCGTGCCGTGCGTGCGTTGCGGCTGGCGCGGGCCAGTGGACGCTCAGCTTTAAAAGATGGAAACAAGATGACCTATATTTGTCTCCAAACCCACTAAATACTAAAAAAAAAAGCCCAGCCAGTGCCTGTGGGTTATATACCCAGACAGTGACAATCGCGCAAATAGAGACGAATCTAACGACATAACATTCATCAAAATCGGTTCAGCCGCTTAGTATTTACGAACATAGGGACGGACGTACATACATACAGGTCAAACACATAACTTTTGCCGTCGCCGTTTTGTTCTTCGGGTAAAATAGAACCATTTGCATGAAATTGGTGTATTAAAAGAGTCAAGTCAGTTATTCGAACTTAAGTGCCGGTTTACACATAAATATTAAATTATAATCGGTTACATTCATGCACTGAGGGTTCCGTACCACCGTTGCAGTTCAAAATTTTGCATTAATAAAAATAATAACTTCATTAAGCTAATGAAGTGATAGACATCGCAGCCTCAAAAATTGGCAGCAAATAAGAAAAACGTCAGCCGGGAACACAAATCGATTTAAAAAATTGGCTGTGTTTAGCATCTCCGTGCGTGTGTGGGGAGCATAGAAATATACGGGATGAAATTTAAAACATGTTCTAAATCGAAATGGGAGATTGTACTCATCATTATGAACAACTTTTACTATGGGACCAAACCTGAAATCGCGAAAAAAAAATCACCTGTTCAGTACATTTTGACGAGTTTGATGTAGAGAAATGTACAGTCAGCAACAAAAGTCGTGTAATACTTGCAGTTTTTTAATCTTAATTATTAAGCGAAATATTTAATTCAAATCGGAACAGAAGTACTTAAAATTTTAAGAACTTTAAATTTTAACAGAACAAAAAAAAGCAGTTTATCGAATCATTTTGTATTAATTTAGATGATGTCAAAAAGTAGCAGTGATAACCGACTTCTGTTGCTGACCGTACCTACTGAACAGATTTTCTGATTTTTTTTCGCGATTTCAGGTTTGGTCTCATAGTAAAAGTTGTTCATAATGATGACTACAATTTCCCTTTTCGATTTGGAACATGTTTTAAATTTCATGCCGTATATCTATGGTGAGGAGACTGCTAGGGATAACACACGTTTTGATGTTGACGTTATTTACTTTACTTAGACTCAAGACTTCAGGCGCAGATTTCCTGAAAACGATCAAAAACGTGGTTTTTTTAAAGCTGTGTATCTCATAAACCGTAAATAATTTTGACATGCAAAAAATATATGATATTTTCAAGTCCTTTTCGCATACAGTGATGGAAGCCAAAACATAATTAAACATACTTTAATGCACCAAAAAAATCTTTAAACATACTTCCTAATAATCTTTAAAAGCTGTTTATCCCTTCATTAGCAATTATAATTATAATTAAAAATATACCAAGAAATGTCAAATTCCAAACTGCATCCAGTGATGGATTACTTTTTATTAAATAGTTAATTTCTAATTTTATACGATTTTATTAGCACTTTTACGACATAATTCCGGTGCGCGTGAGAATCTTCTATCTCGTGCGTCAAACTAGACAGCCATAACGCCATTTCACTTACACACCGAGCTAAACCAAGTTTGGGCCTTCATGAGTCACCGAAAAACTTGCAATCCACTAACACCCTTAGTCATAAATAAAAAACTAAAACGCTCTATAAACCTATTTTATTTAATTCGAATTATTTTGATTTAAGTTTGAAAGAAGACAAAACACTTCTATAACTAAAATAGGTTTAAGAGCGTTTTAGTTTTTTATGAATAAGGGGGTAAGTCTTCGAAATACTTCAAATACAGTGTAAACTCCATTTAACGCCACTCGATGTAACGACAAACTCAAAAACCACAAAATGGCCAGTCCCTTAAGGCGCGGTAAGACGCAAATCTTCAAGGTTAGGTAGTAAATCGTAAATAGGATTGAAAATGGCGATGCTTTTGATTTTAGTTGAATCTCGTGTCCGCTAATGTGAAAGTTGTTTCGCAGTTTTTTTTTTTTAATTCACCAATAGGTAGGTAACACTTTTGTACTTAAGTACTTCTCTAGTTTATTAAAATTATTTTTTTACAGTTACAAAAAAAAAATAGTTGTCGCTCAAAATATTGAGCATTTCGAGTCGAAAAAATTTTCTCCTTTTTTGCGATTTTTTCTTTCAAGATGCTAGATTGTTTCTATATGATATCTTTGTATAAGTAAATCTTTTTTTATGCACTTCACTAAATACTGTTTTTTTTTGGGCTTGTAATATCAATACGGCTTGTAATAGCAATATGGCTAACTGTGCGACGAAAAAGTGGACGTTTGACGGTGTCCTTAGGGCAGCGCCTTAAGTGTCGCTTCATATAAAGTTTACACTGTATGCCATTTCCTGAGATAAACAGACGAACGAACATTGTTGGTCGCAAAAGGGTCCTGCTAGGCACGGAACTCTAATATATTGAATAATCTTGAGTCATTAAAGCATTGTCTATTCACGATTCACAATCGATCAACCTGAACCTAAGCTAGTGTACTACGGGCTTTAGAATCATAAAGTGTATTACTTATTGCTGTTTGTTTTGCCGACATCGACAGGTTAAAAATTGCCTGTTGAGTCCCTTTCGGTAACACCATGTAATTTGTCGGCGACCTATTCGTCATACCTACTCCACTGTTCTGTGATAAGTACGAGTACTTTTTCTTTAATGTGTACTGACTGTTGATGCTTTGTTTGATGATTAATCATTTGTGCTTAAGTTTAAAATCTACAGTACAGTCAGCGTCACGATGTGGTTACCCCCCTTGCAAGCACCGGTGCTTCCAAGGGGGGTAACCACATTGTGACGCTGACTGTACATAGGTGTCAAGCGTAAATATCGCGCGTTAGCCATAACTCAAGTAGTAGTTGGTTGTTGGAGAAAAAACAACCAGGCTGATGTGGGAGTGGCCTGGCCACGTCGCACGACTGCACCCGGAGAGATGGGCAAAGATCGTCACCCACTGGACGCCTGAGGGAGGACATCGCCGTTGAGATAGACCACGGCGAAGGTGGTATGACGATCAGAGGAGCAATTCCCGTATTTTTAACAACGTTCGCAATCTCATCTCAGTCTCAATATGTCAAAAATTGTAGATAGCGTTTACCTACATTTTTGATAGTTGATTGTCGCTGGCATGAGATTGAGACTAGAATTTGAACGTTTTTAGGTACGAGAATTGGCCCTCTGATCATGTTTGCGGGGCCAACATAGCCACAGATCACACAAGATAGAGAGGTTTGGAAGAAAAAAAAGTGGGTGGCAAAGGCTGGCAAAAAACAAACTGCTGGGCAAAAAAAAATACATACTTATTATAAATTAAAGTCGCTTTTCGTGTCTTTCTGTCTGACCACGTTGTTTTTCTAAACTACGCAAATGATTTTGTTTTGTAAGTTTGATAAGTACGGTTTTCACCATTTATTTCGGAAGGTTTGTAATATATTCACTAGCTTCTGCACCCGACTTCGTCAGCGTGCTTGTTCATAGCTCGTCAAAATGTTAGGAACTGCTGATTTTTTCGTGATTTCAGGTTTGATGCCATAGTAAAAATTGTTCATAATGTTGTACAATTACCTCTTTAACCAGGAATGCACAAACTTTTTGAGACCAAGGGCCACTTGGGCAAATGATGAACTAATGCAGCCCACCAGCACAAATTAAAAACAATTAAAATAGCCAAAAAATTTTTTTTTTTTAAATACTAGTTTGTTGAAGCGTGGCACTGCATTGTGCAATTCACTTGGTACACGTAAAAATTTATTTATACCTATTATTTGTAAATCTCAGCATTGTTTTTCCTTCAAATGTATGACTTGTACGAGGGAATATTTTTGCTGGCGGCCCGCTGCGCTGGCATATTGCCGGGGGGCCGCATGCGGACCGCGGGCCGCGGTCAGTGCATCCCTGCCTTAAACCTTCAACTGTCAGGTATGAGACATAATTAAATATTGTTACCGGCCTCCGGGAGGCCGATCGATAGATGAGAGTTTTAGAGGTTTTGCGTTATTTAAATTACACCTTATACATCGTGTAACGTTAAATGCGCAAAACCTCTTAAGGGGTCATTGTATTCATCATTATGAACAACTTTTACTATGGGACCAAAACTGAAATCGCGAAAAAAAATCAGCTGTTCAGTACATTTCTGTTCGCATAATTCGTCAAAATGTACTGAACAGCTGATTTTTTTTTCGCGATTTCCGTGTTGGTCCCATACTAAAAGTTGTTCATAATAATGAGTACAATGACTCCTTAAGAGGTTTTGCGCATTTAACGTTACACGTTGTATAAGCGGAAGCGGGGGCGGGGTGGGGGGGACACTGTCAAAATGTGAATGTTTGACACAACCCTCTGTGATTGTTTTGCAATATAAGACCACGACAAAGGCTGGTGGTATATCTTTTTGTATTGTTTCCCCCTTTTCCTGTCGCATTTCGTTATTAAATCACGGATATGTGCAGACCATGTCCCGGGCGACGTGACGCGTCACTCGCGCCATGTTGGCGGTGTTCGCACCTTAGGTAACTCCGCGGACATCCCGGAAGCCCGGAACTGACAGCGGGGAGACAGGAAAAACGGGAATTATAGATACAGGGGATTGTTAACAGTGTCGCTGGATTATTTAGATTTGAGAAGCAGTTAGTTTAGCTGTTGCTTAGATACCTAATCTATCTGTGTAGCCTTTTCCCAGCTACCTATGTTGAGCGACTGCCTATCTGAATACAACCCAGTATCTGGGTAATACGATACCCATTGGTAAGACTGGTTGTCAGACTTTTGGGCTTCTGACGACCCGTAACGACTGTCAAAGATCCACGAATGACAGCCGGAACCTACTGCTTAATGTGCTTTCCGTGGCACGGAGGAGTCTCGGTATGTAAAGATGGTCACCTATCCATGGACCTACCCCGGCAAGCGTAGCTTAACCTGATGGATCGACTTCTGCGGCTATTATTACTTAGCCACGAGCTCCTCTTCAGTTGGTTAGATAGTTGATTAATAATTTAAATAAGATGTAGTACTTAAGTATGTACCTATCTGGAAAACGATGTCTTGTAGGTCAAACATTTTAGACACAACACAACCAAGACGTCTTTCAGTTGGGGAAAAAATCCGTGATTCTAATTTTAAAATATTACATACTTAATCTACAAACACATAACTAAAATTAAGGAAACACTTCATAAACAAAAACCGGTCAAGAGCGAGTCGGACTCGCGCACCAAGGGTTCCGTTCCGATTTCTGAAAAGGTATGCTATTTAGAGACATGCTTTTATTTTTCCTGTAATCTTTACATAAACTTCTATCACATAGAATAATTTCAGATTTTTCTCTTTGCAAACTTCGGAAATAAGGGAGGGGGAACGGTTTTTTTTTACATTTTTCATCAAAAGTCGAAAACTATGGGGCCTAAAAAAAAGATTTAAAAAATGTTTGAGAATGTGCAAATAGCGTTCTTTCATATGATACCACACATGCTCTAGTAGCTCCACTTTGAATTTTTAAGACCCCCTTTCAGTCCCTGTTGCAAAAAAAAATATAAATATTTTTATTTCTTTCTTATTTGCAAAATAATTGGGTAAACGTCACCTAAAACTGTTTCAAATTTCAAGTTGATAGCATTAGTAGCTCGAGATATCCAGCTGTGACCGACAGACAGACAGACTTAGTCACACCATAAGCATTCCTTTTTTACCATTTTGGTACGGAACCCTAAAAACCGATCTAAAATTAAAATAACTGCCAATAAATAAACAAGACAATATATAGGACACGAAGCGTCTCGGTAACTAACGCGAAGTAACGTCCCAATAAGTTGTGTCGTGGAGTCAAGGTTGGTGTCGGAAACCGGCGCGCCGCGAAGGCACGGCCCGGAAATCCCAATTCCGCCCGGATTCAGCTCGGATCCGGCCCGTGCCACGAAAGTGACCGGACTTACAGTCAAAGTGAATCTCTTGCTTTAGTTTTGAAGACGAAGTTTCGTCATCTTAGTTTACGATACTGCAAGAAAATATGGTACCGCTGATAATGCTTATAAAAAACATGTCATTCGAAAAGTTTTACCCACAAACAATATAGATATACTCGTACAAGTCGTACATACCGATGCCTAACAGCCAAAAAGGGATAAGCGACATTTTTTGCGAAATGGACTTATTCATCTAAGTTTCGTGATTTCGCAAAAAAATGTCGCTTATCCCTTTTTGGCTGTTAGGTATCGATACATAATTATTTTCTTGATAAAAGTTAGTGTTTCTATCGAAACTGATGAGATAAATTTGGCACTGCAAGAATTTGTAAAATACACGAAAATAACAAGAATTAATTTTTACGGGTTTTCAGCGTTCAAATATTGTACAGTAAAAAAAACCAAAGGACATGAATAAAAATCTGCGGTCACGCAAACGTTAATGAAAATATTTTTCGATTCTTAGTCGAAGTGATTCTCCAATGAAGTGGACGAATCAAAGGAAAAAGTAAGCGAATGTCACTTTAATTAAAATGTATGCTTCAACGTTGCGCTGCCTGTAAAAAAGCCTCCTTGTGAAAATAATCCACATTTTGTAAACACGATATAATTTTTGGTAAACTATTTATCGCACACCAGAAAAATATTCTTACATCAAAAACTTTCTAATAATCTACATGTACTTACACCAAATCAATGATTGCACTACTAATTATCTAATTGAATATCTAAACTTGTACAAATAATAATTACATAAATTTTTGTGCAAAGTCAGAACAAAGATATTAATTAAATATCAAAAATACGAACTGTTCATCAAAAATAACAAATGCTCATCTAATAAACTTATTATTGCTTGCACTACTAGCTAACTAATTAAATATCAAAACTTGTACAAATTATAATTATTGGGCAACCCGAGGCTCGGTTTGGTTAGGTATTTCTAAACCCCGCAGACAAAAATAGGGCTCCGTCGACCTGACGTTAAGTTTAATTTATTTAGACAAATGCATATTTTGATGTACAAACAGTATTCTTGATGCATGTATTCTGTTGGGAAAATTGGTAATTTTTTATGTGCGTTTAAATACGGCCCATAATTTTTTACTTTATCAACTGTAACTAGGTAAATAACAAAAAAATTGGGAACTTCTCAGTAGCAGCTAGGAGTCTGAATGTGCCCTGTTGGCAATAGGATCGCCCCCTATTAATGCAACCCTTCGGAGATTCCATGTGTGATGTTATTTTATGTGTAAATAATGAATGACAGTCCTTTGATTAGCAATCGCGTCGCTTAAGCTTAATTTTCATCTAAGTCTAGAGGAGGACTCAAAATCAAAATCAAAATCAAAATCAAAAGTCCTTTATTCAAATTAGGCTGAGAATCAGCACTTTTTGAACGTCAAAATTACAGTAAGACAGTCCCCACAAAACGCCCGCCCTTCACCACTTCCTAGTGCTTTA
Organism: Cosmia trapezina; assembly: GCA_905163495.3. Lineage (NCBI taxonomy): Eukaryota > Metazoa > Arthropoda > Insecta > Lepidoptera > Noctuidae > Cosmia > Cosmia trapezina. Next base: position 4,428,851 of record LR991019.1, read on the forward strand.
GCTGGGAAGAAGAAGTAGCGGAACAAACTCCCCAGCAGCACAGCTGTCTGTTCAGTTGGAAGAACTAGATTCTATACAATAGTACCTATGCAAAATAATTTACGCAACACAATACATTAAATTATATTTTTGTCAAATAAAATAAAATAAACAATTTTAGTACTTAACTCATGTAACCTGTCATTATGTAAGCTGATCCTGGAGAAAGAACATAACATAAACATTGTCTTGAATTAATCACAGCGACCAACTATTCTTATCGTTTAAGTAATCGTTGATAGAATAGTATGCCTTTGAACAAAGATTGGATTTAACTTTAATTTTAAACGCATTAAAAGGCAAATCTAGCAAAGAAGAAGGTAGCTTGTTATAAAAAGTTATACCAAGACCAACAAATGAGTTATGAACCTTATGAAGCCGATGAAATGGAGCACGTAATTTGTCCTTATTTCTGGTGTTAATATTGTGAATATCACTGTTTTTACTGTACAAATGTATATTTTGCCTAATGTATAAGATGTTGGCGAAGATGAACTGTGATGCCACTGTGAGAATACCAATATCCTTAAAAAATTCCCTCAGAGAAACTCTAGCACCTAGCTGGTAAATTGCTCGAACAGCTCGTTTTTGAAGAACAAAAATATTTTGAATATCAGCCGCTTTGCCCCATAGCAGAATACCGTAGGACATAACGCTATGGAAATAACTAAAATAGACTAAACGAGCTGTATCAACGTCAGTGTATTGTCTTACTTTCCTGACGGCGTAGGCGGCTGAACTGAGTCTTCCCGCTAGGCTTGATATATGTGGGCCCCACTGAAGTTTAGCATCTACTGTTATACCCAGAAAAACTGCTGATTCTGCAGTCTTAAGCACCTCTTCATCTAAGACGATGTTGGGTCCCAGATTTCTAACATTCGGTAAGGCAAACTTTATACATTTAGTTTTCTTGGCATTGAGAACTAAGTTATTTGTCGTAAACCAATCCGTAACCATTGAGAGTGCACTGTTTACGTCATCAAAATCATGTCTGTTTCTGTCTACTTTAAAAATAAGAGAGGTGTCATCTGCAAACAGTACAACGTCACAGATACCCTTTAAATAGAATGGTAAGTCATTGATATACACTAGGAATAAGAATGGACCCAGTATTGAGCCTTGAGGTACACCTAACTGAACTGGTAGCCCGGAAGATTTCACACCATTAACATCTACACATTGGAACCTATTATGTAAATAAGAATTTATCACTTTGAGAGCTTCGTTTTGGACACCATAATGACGTAATTTACGCAAAAGCGTGTCATGGTGCACGCAATCAAAGGCTTTGGAGAGATCACAAAAAACTCCAATAGCATTTTGCGAGTTTTCCCAAGCGTTAAATATGTGTTTCAGCAGAGCAACACCCGCATCCGTAGTCGAACGACCTTTAGTGAAGCCATATTGTTCATCGTGAAGGAGTCTGTTTAAATTAAAATGTTTTAGCAACTGCTTGAGTATTAACTTTTCAAATATTTTGCTAAATGCAGGTAAGATAGAAATAGGCCTGAAATTTCCAACGTCATTTTTATTACCGGATTTAAATAATGGTATGACTTTGCTACTTTTCATGAGGTCAGGAAAAGTTCCTAAATCAACACATTTATTAAAAGTAACAGCTAGATAGGGGGCTACGATGTGTATTATATTACTTAATAGTTTAATGGAGATGCCCCAGTAATCACCAGTGTTTTTAGACTTAAGTGTGTTAAAAACATTAACTACATCACGAGGTGTTACATGTTCGAAGCTAAATAAGCGACTACATTTGGGCACACTACTATGCAAAAGGTTTTCAGCTTTAGATGGGGACGAATCTAAGGAGCGAGTCGTAGTTATAGGTATGTTGGCGAAAAACTCATTAAATGCCTCAGCTACGTCAGCTGCTTTACTAATTAATTTATTGTCAACCATAATCTCAAGTTGTTCTTCTTGTTTCACCGACTTACCCGTTTCATTGTTAATAATTTTCCAGGTTGTTTTTACTTTATTATTGGATTTTTTAATTGTATCGCTTAAAAATTTGGATTTAGCAAAAACACAAATGTTTTTAAATAATTTTGAATAATTTTTGACATACTCTAGGAAAGAAGTATCAAACCTGTATTTTTTCAAACCGTATAACTCGTATAGTCTCGCTCTACTTTTATAAATACCTGGAGTAGCCCATTGGTTAAAGCCAACGGAGGTGCCATTAATGTTAATGGTTTTGGTCTTAAAAGTAGATTGGTATTCTTTTTGCACAACATCAAAAAGGGCTCCATAGATTTCATTAGGATTCTCGTGTTCTGCTAGAGATGGTGTAATTCTACGAGCTATATTATTTTTAAACTTGTTGCAACGACTAGCTGTATATGGCCTGCATTCTCTTTTATGTGGCTTTTTATGTAATGGCATAGGGAAGCTAGCTAGTAAACCACAGTGGTCAGATGTTAGGTCACTTAGCACTAATTTATTTTTGACCTCACAATCACTAAATATATTATCAAGACATGTTGACGAAGTTGCCGTGATCCTAGTAGGTTCGAAAAACAAGTTAATTAAATTATAAGACCTGAACAGATTGAGAAGTCTAATACTCAATGGAGTAACATCTAAAATATTAATATTAAAATCTCCACATAAAATTATGCTTTTATTACTTGATTTTAACCTATTGAGTGTATCCTCCATAACCAACTCGAAACGAATAAAATCCCCAGAGGGGGGTCGATAAACGCAAATTATAAAGTATCGCTCGAGTTCAACACAAGACAACTCAACAATGCGCTCAATAGAAAGATTAACTATATCTAAACGTTGTTTACATTTCAACTTGTTTGAAACAAGAACTAAAGACCCACCGCGAATAGCACTTTTTCTCACAAATGCACTTTGTACAGTAAAATAATCATCATTCATAAAGACTACTTCATGTTCTTTCAACCAGTGTTCAGTCAAACATAACACCTGAACATCATAGTTCTCCATAAATAAACTTAACTCTAACTCTTTGCCGGACAGACCCTGCATGTTTTGATGTACAACATTCAACTTATGCGGCCTACCCATTGTCACACCTAATAGTTTAAACTACAAGGCGTATCAAAAATGATATTAGTACTACTACTAACAGTATTCGATGGTACACTACAAGTACCGGTGTCACTATGTATATTGTATGCTAAAAGATTAGCAATAAGTCTCCTACAACTAGGTGGCAAATACATTTCATAATTAGTCAGTTTGTAATCAGTAATAAATTGATTACAATCAAAATATAAAATAGCGTCACTATGATGACAAGTTCTATTATAAATTAACATATTTAAATTATAAATGTGACTATTTTGCTCATCAGACAAATATGTTGAATAAGGCAATGCACAGAAAATAAATTTACAGTTCTTGGTCTCATTGAGATGTAACATCAAATGGACACATTCAATTATGTCCTTTTTTCTTACAGATAAGCTATCCCCATATAATAGTATAACAGTGGAACTGGGGTTTATTTTTGTCAATTTAATATTTTTAATTAAATGGCTAATACTGGCACCGGGTAAACAATTATTAATCACATAATGTTGCAAACACTGATTAAATATACTACCAAAACCTTGACCAAATTTGTCAGAAAAAACATAAGTTGTCAAACTATTCATAATATTGATATCTTTATCCACACAGCTACCTACTGGCTGAGCCACTAAGGGTGCGGGTGTAACAAGTTGAGGCTGGGGCTCCTGGGAGCAGACACAGCTAAAAGAGAGGGTATTAGTTAAAGACTCATACCTCTCAGCATTACACTTCACCAAATCCAGTAGTTCCCCAGCCTCAAATAAGCGGTCACTAAGTTGTCGTTGTGAATTCTCATATTTTTCAAAAATATCCTTCAGCAAGTGTTCCTTGTGTTGTATATCATTATAGAGGAGCTGGATATCTGTGTCATATTTTTCCCTACATTTATTTAACTCAATATTACAAGTAATTAAACTTTGAGATAAGACAACACGTTCCTTTCTAAGCGAAAGATTTAATTTTAAGAGATTTTGTTTTTTAATTGCTCTCTGTGACCGTTTAATTATTTTCTTTATATTAATATATTTCTTTAATTTATTGTGACTCATAACAATAGGAGATAATGGTATAGTATCATCACCAGTCAAATCTATGACAGCTGGCTCATACAGTGATTTTGAGTTACTACCTACCAACTCATCAAATAGATTACTAGTCCTAGCAACCTGTTTGCCAACTTTAATACACTCTGATAGAGATAGTGCCTTTTGGGCTTCACACAATTTCTGTTCAAGTTCTGAAATTCGATTCAAAGCTAGTTCATGGGTCTCACTACACTCTTGAAATGTTGACACTAGCTGTTGAAGTTGAATGTGCTGGTCGGCTAAGTCCATGTGTTGTAGGTGTAATTGAGACAGCTCATTCTTAAGGGAGGTGTTCTTTAAATTAATGTTTTCCACTTCCACTTCACTGTCGTCCCTTTCCTGGAGCAACTGTTTGCACATAGCGTTAGAAGCCTTAAGCTCCGTCAAGGTAGCTCTTAATTTTGCTTCCATCTCCTTTACTGTAGCACTGCGGGTCATCATTTTCGACATGTTAGTCTCCTGCAATGTGTGAAGTTATGCAGCTAAATAATAGTGTAAGAAAAGTTGTTCAAATATTTAGATTAGTAGGAGGTAGTAAGAGAAAAAAAAAAAAAAAATAAGTTAAAAAAATAAGTAAGTAATGAATTGATAACAAATAGATATTACAATTAGATGAAGTTAATATGGAATTAGATGGGAATGTTAAACAGAAGTAAAGTTACAAGGAATGCACTGCTTTTAATATTAGACACAAATAAACTTGATTGACAATAACAAGTTTAAGACACATTACAAGTTTTATACCATACATAAATAAATAATAATTAATAAGCTATAGGTAATGAGCCTATTTTTGTGAAGTAAATTATGTAGTGTTTATTGTCTGAGCGAATGTTTTCGTCATCGATTCTGCTTCCACTAGTTGTCAAGCAAAAGGAGACATAAACCGTGCCAATGTGTGATGGACGTAGCTCAGAGGCTGAGCAGTATTTGTGTTGTTCAGTGGTCTGTTATTATTATGTGCTCTTAAATTAAAACAAAATACTCCCCGGGATTGATGATATTTTGAAATCCGCCACCGTTCGAGTTGACAGCCGGTATCGAGCCGGTTTAATATCCTTTTTGTGTGAAGTTCTCGCGACAAAAAACACTGTATAATAACTAGTTAAACTACATAATAACTAGGAACGACTATATAACACTATTTCAACATAATTATAACACTTTTTAAGAATTTTCTAAAATAATTAACCTAAGATCGTTTTTTTGACGACCGGCTGCCAGTGTTGCCAGTCAAAAAAAAAAAAAAAAAAAAATCAAGACTGCTGTAGTTAGGACGATTGAAAAATCCGAGGCCTTTTAAAATACGGGCACCGCATCTCTTCTGAGCAACAATAGAACAAACTTCAAAAAATGTGTGTCATTTGTCGTCATTCTTCTAAAATATTCGACACGGCGCACATTAGCGACTAAACTCTCAATTATATGACGCACGCATGATTCGCTCGCACCACTATATGAAGCCATGACTTACGATTTCGAATTTAATAAAAAAAAACGTGGGCGTGTTCGCCGCCATGATATATTATTGCTCGTTTACACATTACTCAGGTAATTTCCTTTAGCTTGCCGTTTTTCAACTTTATCGATTACGGTTAAACGTCCTGTCATCGGCCACTATGTTACAGTACATTGTTAACTAGCGTATCGTAATTGTCAGAACGAGTATAGCTTTTATTGAAAGTGAGGTTACATTTGACAGATTAATAAAAGTAAGTACTTCGTATATCTTTCGCGTGGATCGATTTTCTATTGATGCATTAAAGATATTGTTGCGTTTTAGAAAACTGGCTTTAATCGACAATAAGTCAATTTGAAGTTCAATTCAATTCAATTCTTTATTGCTGAACACAGTAAAGTTGTTCATCTTGCTATTGACTAAATTCTAGCAAATTAAATTATTGAAGTGAAAACTTCTTTAGGCGAGTTAAGCGATTTTTGGTAGGGGAATATCTTACTCCCCTTACCAAAAATCGCTCAACGCGCCTAAGGAAGTTTCAATAAGTCGGTTCGCGTCACCGCAACATGCTATGCATAGTTGTACGTTTAAGTTTTCACTTCTGTCGGCATTCTCCATTAATGGGTTTTGTTTAAATTCATTAGCACGATACGACAATAATAGGTAAGCAATTGCAATCATCAAACGCGATTCGACAGCGACAAATGCAACTGCAAATATCAGTTATACGAGTAATCGCAAGTATGCACGCATCCTTACAACCTGGCCCGAGCAAGGAGGTGGAAGTCGGCCATTCAATCGTACGTCTCTGTATACACACTTCCTTCATTTACTGTTACAAACGGACGGACACTTTTTGCTCTAGTATAAGTATGTATCCAATCTTAGTCCTTAGACTAAGATTATCTTAGTTTTTGAAATGATACTAAAAACTGTAGAACAGGACACGCTGCCGCTTATGAATATCGAGATTTGGACAAAAGGCTTAGAATAGAATAGAATAGAAAGCGTTTATTTCGACCAACAAAGGAACATAGTCTCAAAAAAAAATGCAAAATTTAAAAATAAAACAACAGAAATAAAATAAACACACACACAATTAACATGAAAAAACGAAATTACAAATCTCGATTGCTCAGTATGTGAACCATACAGCAATGGTTCAGATACTGACAATCGAACCTCTGCGCGAACGCCCTCAGAATGCCGTTGGAGCTAGCCCGAACACTAAGTAATAAAAAAAAAAGTATAAAAAAAGGATTTTTTTTTAAATCGATCACTGTTTCACACTGATCAGCTAAGAATTTTTCCACAGAAAATCCTAATAATAGTTATTTATGCAACTGACGTATAATAAGGGGTATTAACATACGAATTTCGCCTCGTGTGATAATAGTATCACATGAGTGTTTTAATACCTAATTATGTACAGTTGCATACAAGACTTTATCTACATCCATGTTATCAATCCTCTATAAAAGACATATATACGACGTGAATTCGAATAAGTTCTTTTTTTAAATTACGGCGCTGTTGTAGTGAAACGTGCGTGCATTACAATGTTCTTTTTTTGAAAACGAGTTGCATTATGAAATTCAGTACAACATTAAAACACCCGTTTGGATGCTATTATGGTTACCATGGTTACTATGACACTGGGTGTTTTAATGTTGGCAATAAACTAACTGTTTCAGAAACTTTTATACAGGAATTATAGCATGGGTGTAGATAAAATATTTTATAGTACAGGAATAGAAATTCCTGTACCTACTATAAAATTCCTGTTAAATTAACAAATCAATAAACTGATTATATTTATTTAATTCGTCAAGTCACTCAATCTTTGACATTAACAACTGATCGCAAAAACTTTTCAACAGTTTTCTCCGACTGCCACGCGGACGGGGTCGCGGGCACAACTTGTATGTACTTAAATAAATTGACAGATGTTTTCCGGAACATCAACCATTTGCTAAATACGGATGCGACTGGTATAATGTCATATTTAATTCAGCTCTTTAAGAGTTTAGTTCATGCTATGGTTAATGTATAATTAGTCTTATGCTTTTTAATTAATAACTTTTTAAAAGTGTGTCAGGCTGCAAGCTTGTTTGCAAATTCTAAAATAAGTCGGTGCCAAAAACGAAAATACAAAATCAAACCGCGACGTTCGTAATTAAACTTTTTAGTGTTTTCCATTTTGTAGTGTTTTTTTTTCCTATTTTTCAAACAAAAAAAGAATTTTCAAAATCAGTTCACAAATATCGATGAACTTACATAAAAAAAACCGGTCAAGAGCGAGTCGGACTCGCGCACCAAGGGTTCCGTACCATCATTTATATGTAATCTTTGTTGATGATTTCTGAAAAACTGTGCTATTCAGAGACATCGTTTTATTTTTCCTGTAATCTATATACATAAACTTTTATCACATAGAATAATTTAAGATTTTTCTTAAAAGTCCGAGCATATGGCTCAGTATTAAAAAAGTTTTTTTTTTTTTACTCTAGTTGAAACTGACTTTCAGGCATAACGCTTTTTCGTTACGTGACAATTTCTTACCGCAAGCCGCGTTAAAAAACTTCGTTCCAAATACAAACATGTTCTATGTTTGTATTTGGAACGAAATTTTTTGATGTAGGTTAAAATTCTTCACTGATAAAGGTTTCGAAGCGCTATTGAACGTCAATGAAAACATAATAAAATTAATTAACTTACATAATAAAATAAAACTCCCCCGAAGATTAATCCAGTTATTTTCCTATTAAATTCTTTCTAGAGCACGGTTTTAATCAGGTTATTTTATATTTAAGAAGCGAAGATGGTGAAAATAATGCTATTATTTTTCCTTAAGAAAATTCTTTTTATCTTACTCGTAAATCTTCATACTTATTAGTTTTGTTAAACCTTGACAGTACTTAACGTAACATACCTTCTCTTTTCTACAAAACCATTATAGCATAATTATGCTATTGCAGAAAAAAACTGCCTGTTTACCTATATTACGTAAAGTATGCATATATTTTTAAATTTTATTATCAACTATCAAAAAACCGGTCAAGAGCGCGTAGGACTCGCGCACCGAGGGTTCTGTTCCGATTTCTGAAAAAGTGTGCTATTTAGAGACATCGTTTTATTTTTCCTGTAATCTTTACATAAACTTCTATCATATAGAATAATATCCGATTTTTCTCTATGCAAACTTCGGAGATAAGGGACGGAACGGAACGGTATTTTTTTTTACAATTTTCATCAAATGTCGGAAAGTATGCGGCCTAAAAATAAGAAAAAAAATGTTTGAGAATGTGCAAACAGCGTTCTTTCATATGATACTCCACATGCCCTAGTAGCACCTCTCCGAATTTTTAAGACCCCCTTTCAGTCCCTGTTGCAAAAAAAAATATGTATATTTTTATTTCATCCTTATTTGCAAAATAGTTGGGCAAACGTCATCTCAAACTGTTCCAAATTTCAAGTTAATAGCTATAGTAGTTCTTGAGACATCCAGCTGTGACAGACAGACAGACAGACTGAGTCGCACGATAAGGGTTCCTTTTTACCATTTTGGTACGGAACCCTAATTACTCGCCTCATTCTCTTGCCTCATTATTGTTACAAAAGTTATTCTAGGGCCCTATGAATTTAACATTTGTAAAAAGTACACCATGTTATACTTACGAGTATATGTCATTCTTCCGCCCGGTTGAAACAATTTTTTTAACAACCGTCAATACGATATAAAAATGCAATGAAAAAATATCAAATGACTTATAATTGATAGCATTTGTTGTCTTTATGAGACGTGTTCACTAATTAATTGAGCATTAACACAGTTGCTTGTTATTATACTAAGTGAAATTCCAACAAGTACCCGTTTCAAGTTGCTCTGCGCAAACAAAAACATAATTATTTAAGTTTGTAAAATGTTGACATTTAAAAAAATACGATATCAATTTTTATAAAAATGTCACGCTGTATACAAAGTACAGTCGCGAGGAAAAACGCAGAGCAGTTAATAACTTTATAAATATATAACCACCTGCACGTATATCGACCGAACGGACGACATACAGACTTATTATACACAATTAATAGATATTACTTATAAGTTATTACTGTTCGAACATTTTGCATATTAACAATCGTTTTAAGTTTTAAAGGCAGCTAATGTATCGAACAAAATATTATCTGATAGACGAGGTAATTGCTTTGAAAAATATTATTAGCGTCTGTTATCGGCGTGTATAATTATTTGACACCTTGTTGTGATGTAAAATTTTATGTAGTTTTTTTTTAAATTCTATCGTAATTACTTCACCAAACATTGTAGTAATAACAACTTAACAATGTCGTTGTGCCAACTAAAAGAAAGAAATTAAAATATCAATCAGTACCAGGCCTTTAAATACCGGTAAAAATTCATAACGTTACCTCTGTTTGACAGAGTTACCGATAATAATGTAAATAACGGTAATAGAATTAACGTTATTTTATGCTATTTTTATCGTTAGTCTTTATTAACGTTAATTGTTTAATAAAGGTGCGAGCCGGAGCGGCAACAGTGCATCGTGATCCAATGCTAACCGACCGCGAGCGGAGCGCACAAAAATATAAACCTACGTACGAATCGGCAACGTAGCTAAATTAACGGTAAATTAACATTATTCATCTTATCTTCGTTAATGTTAATTAATGTTATATTACTGGTAATGTTATCAAGTAACGTTACATTTTGTAACGTTAGTAAGATATCACATTGTAATTAACGTTATGTAACGGTTATTATTTTGTTATTTGGTAACGTTAACAAGCCCTGATCAGTACTAGTTGCCTATACGTGAAACAGAGTTCCAATGGAGCTGGTTACAGGAGAAATTCTTTTGAGGCATTAATTTAACACATGTACAGTACACGCATCGTTTCGAATTACGATGACGTCATTACATCTTTGATTTGAAAGAAACACGAGTCTTCAATGATCAGTTCTATATTTCTTTGTGGAGGAACTCAGAAGGGAGGTATCATTGATAAGCGAGGAATCGCTGTCGCCACCTCTCGCTACCCACTCCGTCTCAAGGTGAACGACCGGAGTAAGTTAGCCGCCCGCCCGACCACGTGACCCGCCCAGCACTTGCGCTAGGTCAGGGTCGCTCGCGACATCTGCACCACTTTACGCTGACACCCCACCGCGCGCCCGTCGCCCGCGCACGTGGCTCTCTCCTCAATGGCCGCTCGTCGCCTTACCGCGTCGCCGACCCACCCGATTTTTCCGTTCGGATAGCTTCTGATACGTCTGATGGATCGCGTCTGTTGACCCTTGCTGGGTTAGGTCAAGGATGAGGACATTTAAATGTATGTGTGGATCTGAAATGCAAATATTTGCGGTTAAGGATTTTTTTGCGCAGTTGTATATTTCTTAGCTCTCTAGTTAGTCGCTGGAGCGATATTATTATTTCAGTCATTCTTTATTTTCTATATGATTTTGTGCGTATTTTTTTGAACCACAAAATAGTGATATTTCCTGTTAATAGTATACTCAACCTCGGTGGACTTCGGAACAATTCCATGCCCTTCAATATTTTCCTGCGGTCTGAATGACTCAGAACTTACCTACAAAAGTTTCCTTCAGTTCTCATTTGAAAAAGATATTGTTGTCGTTCAAAACATCAGCCACGACGACTGGCTTTTAACTGTTTTTACTGGTGAAAAAGGTAAAGTAATTTTATGCTTTCCCCTATTTTCAGTATCTTATAAGGGTTCCATAGCAAAAGATTGCTTTTTTTGTGTTCGCTCTTCTCCGGTTAACTGTAGGTAAGTAAGCATTGCAAAATATGGTCTAAATATTTGAAAAGGCCTACAAAGAAGTTTAGAACTGCACGGAAAAGCTCGAAGGAAATATAAATAGTCAATCTAACACTTACCTACCCTACACGGTGTTAAAGTCGTGGGAATTTGGCAGTCGGAAAAAATAAGCAAGAGAAACACATGGGGAAAAAATAACCAACACATGGGGTTGAACCATGGTAATTAATTATTAACATGTCATTAAACGACATGCAAAGCCATTGCGAAACCCACAAAATTGATGGCTGTCAATCGTTTTTTATTAAATCTTTTGATTCCTATTCTGTGCAATTTATAATAAAAGTTGAAATATTGTGTTTCCCAGACATCCTTATTATGTTTTAAATTCACTATTAATAAGTCTCAAAGGCTACAAAGCCAGCAAGTGTTGTGAAAGAAAATTGCTACGGACAGACGACGCCAATCTTTTATTTATTGAAAAAGGCTACAGTAATATAGGTGAATGTCAATCAAAGAAAAACTATTATAGGTAGGTAGTCTGTAATTTTCTTGCAAGACTTTTTTATGATGTTATTCTGTTTTACAGAGCTTACTAGTAGGTACCTTTAACCGACATCGGAGCCCTGGGCGTGGTTCACACTTGCGTATCGATAGTCGGTAATGTCTTGAACAAAGAGTACATACGACCCAGCATTACAAACAAACAGTCTAAAAAAACGTAAGCGCCGTTTGGGGACCGAAAGTAATATTGATCAATAAAATATTCCACCGAACGTAACTTTACTAAATTTTGTTTCAGTGCCCATAGTGGAAGTGTTTAGGTGACGTTCGAGGAAGTGCCGTTCAAATCAGTGACCTAAGTGGAATACCTCGTTTTAATTTTTTTTTTAAAGTGAAAACTTCTTTAGGCGCGTTGAGCGTTTTTTGGTAGAGGGAAATCTTGCGGGTTCTCGTCACCGCATCACCGCGTTTCCACTTCTGTCGGCAGTTCCCAATGACTGCATATTATTTAAATTAATCTTCTAATCTTAGATAGCTAACAGTGAGTGTGATTATTTTAGGTACGCACGGCTACAGATCAAGCTACACATTTCCAGTATAAGCTGATCTCGCATTATATAGGATTTCCTTACAATGAGAGGTCAGTGTAAACTGGAAATGTATAGCTTGATGTGTAGCCGTGTGTCGAAATCAAAATCGGCCAATACAAAAATGGATCTTTTATCGATCACGTTTTCCAAAGAAGAGTGGACTTTCTGCAACGTTGGTAGAAGTTGGCCCATTGCCTGCTGGAAACCCACTCCAACCGCTAACACTGACTGACATGGTTCACGGAAAATTTTCAGACGGATGTCCAAAAATAAGAAGGTTCTTACTGCAACTAATAATACGGTTCCAAAACGGACCAACGACCAAAAGTAACTTTTGTATTAATGCAAATACAAATGTCTGCCCGAACTTTAAACTAGGCAACATCTAATTAAGTAAGGCATTAATATGAAGGCTAGACATATACCTATAACCCATCAACGCACGAAACAACTTAAACAAACCGACAAACTTTTTCAAATGTCAATTTATATGAAGCTAAGGTTGAATGCAAACGAGCATTAGTCTTGTGTAACCGATTGCACTTTGAACATCGGAGCAATTCGATTGAACATAATTATTAATGGGTGTCTGATAATAATTTAGCGTCCCTACTGGCTGAATAAGTCTCTGCATTATACAAACTAGAGGGCGCCGCCGCTGTTAATGTGAGCATGTCTAAATGTCTAAATCTACATTACGTCGAACAAAACGTATATGTAACTGATATATTCAATAAAAAAAATTACATTACGAAACCATAAGATATTTTTCTTAGAAACCACCTAAATAAAACAGAAATAGCTGTACGGATCACGTGCGCGATTTGTATAATATTATGATTTTATTATTAATTTAAATATCCCGTATGAACGTTCTGTGCCGGGGCAATTTCATTATTATTTCAATCAACTGAATGTAAATTTATTCAACAATCTCACGAGGTAATTGCGATGTGTTGTTCTCTTTCGCTCGGGGTGCCGTCTCGCTCGCGCGCGCGGTGTTACCCGCGTCTCCCACATTCTTATGCGTTCAATCAAACCTAAGTAGTGGTACGCAGTCGCGGGTCCCTACATCTCACCGGGTCGCATTGTTCGTTCCTTTTGTTTTGTTATGAAAATTAGACGTCGTCGTCCGCAGTATGTTCTTGTGGCAAATGTAACACGAAGCCACAGTGTAGCACGTTGCACGGTCAGTCCGATGTTACGTAAAACAAGCGTGCCTCGGCGCGGGCGGTTACGCTTCTTGAAACTCATTTGCATCTAACGTATGAAATGGGCTAACTGCTGATGTTTCTTCTATTCTGTGGCCTCGTTTTAAACTGTGCAAATCAGAGTTGGTTCAGAAAACTTTCGTAACTAAGGCCTTGTAAATATTATACCGATCCTCTTTGGTAGTAGTTTTCACGGATATATTTTTCCTTCTACTACCTACAGCTAATATTGCGTTGGCTTCATAAAATTCCTATAGATACGCTTCAGTAGGCATAGGTGAAGGACCAAACAAGCCTATACGAATATCGAATATATTCGTGGCCAGTTCGAGATCCTCAAAATCGTTCGTTTCCCGGCCTTCGTTTTGGTCCATTTTGTTAATCGATTCAATATTTTCCATGTTATAGCTGTGTTTATGTCGTATTGTACTTGGAAGGCTGCGTTTTGCTTTATTTGTTCAATGGAAATTCTACATGCAATTGGTATCGTAGGCCAGTTGCGGCAGACGCGGTGGTTTTTTTTTACTTTTTCCTTTCGTGATTATAATTTAGGGCGTAAGTTTGCCGGTTCTTTGGTATTGTAGTAACGTGAAATATTGCGTACAGGACGACCAAATAAAAGAAGTTTTACGAAAGTAAAGTAGCTATCACAATATTTTTTTTTTAAATATAACTAAGTATACAGGGCTATTTTTAAATGACTAGCTAAATTTTCACAGGGTGTTCTACCCATGAATATGAACAACTTTCACAATGGGACCAACTTTGAAATCGCAAAAAAAAAATCAGCTGTTTCATACATTTTGATCGAGTAGGATTGAACTTTTGTAGGAAACCGCTGGTTTTTTTTTCGTGATTTCAAAGTTGGTCCCTTAGTGAAAGTTGTTCATATTCATAGGTAGAACACCCTGTGAAAATTTAGCTAGTCATTTAAAAATAGCCCCGTATTACACATTTGAATATACAAAATAATCTTAATGAATTTAAATAGTAACGAATCGTAATAGCTAGAATGATCTTTCACAAATTCGTTCTGCGGTATCATAGAAAATGCTTAATTTTTTCATTATCATAATAACTAGCACTGTAATTACAATTATGTTCTAATGAATAATCCGCTCAATTGGTCGGTAGATAAAATAAGTACTGGGTATATCAGTTGTACCTAGAACTAAACTCTAATGAACCGGTAATTTAAATTAAAATTAAGGCGAGTAATGCCGCCAACTATCGCCACCATTGCGAAAAAAATCATAAGTCTAGAGATATGGAACATTTTGTTTCCTATGCTCACATTTTTAGTCAGATTTTGTACCGTTTTTGGCGTTAACTGCTAAGGCTTCGAACCTAGAAGGCTTAGTGTTGATTTTTTTATACAAAAAATTCTACCTCATCTGACTAAAAACGTGAGCATAGGAAATTTCAAAATGTTCCGTATCTCCAGACTTGTAATTTTTTTCTCAATGGTGACGATAGTTGGCTGGCAGCATTACTCGCCTTAACTAAATACCAAGCATATCTCTTGGTTGTACTTTATTATTGTTGTGCTATGCGATATATCATGTAATTTTTATAATTATTGGAGTGCACCTTTACGAGATTGAGTTTGATGTGAATGTAAAAAAAAAATTAAAGGTTATCCTTCATCATTTTAAAATTGTAATTATTCTTCTCCGCCCTCTCTACATATCACTGCACTTTGGATGACTTGAGTCTTATTCTGTAAAGCTGGGCAAAGGCCTCCCATTTCCTGACAGAAAAATGACAGAGTGATATATAAGCTACCAATAAAATAGTTCATCAAGAAGTAGAATGCGCTACACATGTGTTAACCTAGACAAAGCATCCCACTTTGCATTCAATGTCAGTTATGCAATTACTGTACCCAACGCTCGCTCGCCGCATCGGGTCTTAACGCCTCCCCAAACTAATTAGCGATTAGGATTAATTTATTGACATATAATTATTGAGACGTCCATTGTGGATACTTCAATGTTGGCTTTGAATTTTAAGGCGCGGACTGACTACGATTTTAAACGGCACACAACCGCGTAATCTATTGTCACCATTTAGCTGGCTTGAAATAAGGGTGAAAATTAAAAATAATATTTGTGTTGCCGAGTTGTGACTAAGCTGCGAATGTGCCTTTACTTTTGGAGTTTTCTTTAGATTATTCAGAATATACTTACACATAAATTAAATAATTGTCGTGTTAAAGTTTAAAAAAAATGCTAAATCTATTAAATTCTTAAATAAAAGAATGTCGTTATCGCTGAAAATACAGAGATGTTCGACGCCAAAGTTCATTTTTACCGACTTTTCAAAAACAAAAAGGAGGAGGTTATTGTAGAGCAACTTCCAAATTTTTTTTTGGGAATATCAAACTATTTTTTACTATTCTATTCGGTTAAAATTTTTCTTTAAACCCTGCTCTGTCCACTGTATTTTTTGCGTCGGATAGTTTCATTGCGTTACGTCATACTCGACAATCCAAGAAACCAATTTTTGTGAATATTGCGCTAATACCGCGCCTTAATGTAACGTTTAAGGTAACGTCAGAAGTAAAAAGGGAATACTTAGGGAAAAAGAATACTGTGTAGTGTGTTCAAAGAGTTGATGCTTTCTTTTATTATTATTATTTTCTTTATTTAACTAAGGGCAAATTTTTCAATAGTCAGACAACTTTTATTTATTTAATAATTATGGGAGTTCCTGGTTAAACAAAAGCTATCAGATTTTTTGTAGAAAATACAATGCAAACTGTCATATTTATTCTTCAGATAAAAGTTATTTGACTATTGAAAAGTTATTCCTTAAACAAGTATACTAAAATAATATTTTTAATTATTAAAAAAAAAAACATTAAAAATAACATTGAACAAAAAATAGTAACCCGCTGGTATCGAGAACAGGGTCCAGCTAACGCTCGTCAGAGCTCCTGAGAGAGGAACCTCCAAACTATTTTACAAACTATTTTATCCTCCTTTATTATTATCTCTTTGTTCATTATTATAGAAAATATAAAACATTTAAAAATATAAACCAGTAACCCACGGTATCGAGAACAGTTTCCGAGTTACCGATGGGCAGGGCTCCTGAGAGAGGAACTTCCTAACTATTATCCTTAATAATTATTAATTATTCCTTTTTAATTATTATTTTTATTTTTAAATTGCAGAGAATAACTCCATACAGTTAAAATAATCACATCACAATAAGATGACGCTATGACGACAAATTAAAGAGTGCGTATGTTGACGTCAGAATTACAATAACGACCCAATAACAGATTCCGATGCGTCTGTTAAATGTTTGAAATGATTTTGACTTGGTGCTCAACGGGCTTACCTCCTACTTACCTACGAATTTATGGAACTCGGTCAAAACACTCGCATATCTCGGAGAGGACGATAATTAACCAGTTTTCATACGCTGAGCACAGTTTTGGACGGAATCTCGATAGACTGACAACCAATGCAAGCTTTAAATTTCGGTAATTGGTCGCCATCTTGTTATCGTGGACAGACAGTACAAATACAAGTAGGTGGGTAAAAGCTAAGCTGCACATGAAAATCACGAATTTTGGAGCAGGTTGGTGCTACTATGGCGTTGTTTTACAATAGTCTTGTTTCTCGTATAAAGACCCTATGATAAAGTAGGTAAGTGTTTAACATAGTAATTATTTTAATCATTTTATCACGACAAACTCAGCGAAGTAAGTAAGTACTTAAAGGTTTTATTTTAAGAATAATTGTAAAAATGGAGATACAACCTCAGTATGCAATCTCTTTATAAAGGTTTTTTTTTACTAATTATAGCTTTTTAATTATTAGATACCGTAATTTATATATTCGCAATCTTCTCTTCTGCAAGACTACTTACTTAGTAGAGAAAGATCCCAGGCCCTGAGAGTAAGGGCAATAAAACTCGAATCAAAGACAATCAATCTGCCTAGCCTTTTCCCAAATATTTTGGCGTCGGCTTCCAGTATAACCGGATGCAGCAGTGTACCAGTATTTTAAATGGAGCTACTGCCTATTCTGACCTCCACAAGTCCACAACCCAGTTACTGGGTTATAATACGATACCCCTTGGTAAGAGTGGTTGTCAAATCTTCGGGCTTCTGACAACCCGTAACGAATGACTGTCAAAGATCCACGAATGACAGCCGGGACCAACGACTTAACGTGCTTTCCGAGGCACGGAGGAGTCTCTGTATGTAAAGATGTAAGCGTAGCTTAACCTGATGGATTGACCCGTGCGGCTGTTATAACTTAGCCACGAGCTCCTCGAATCAAAGACATAATATAGAATTCTGAAAACTATGAATGAAGCCAGTATAAAAACCTCAAGAATCTATTCCGGCAATATCTTCTCTCAAAGCCAAAGGAAACAAATCGCGAACATCAGCGGACTCCGATGTCGGAGGTCAATATTTCTATCCAATAACTCCAGGCGTTATTTATAAAACTCTGTCCACTCACAATTCACAGTAAATTAAATTCCGACAAAGACAAACACAATATTGAAAACCTTTCAAGATTTTAGTTCAAGCGGCGCGGCCGCTTTCCTCTATTTCTATTTGTCCAAAAATGTTGCAATTGAATGCAATTCGGTATGGAATATTGAAACCTCAGTGGGCGATGCGGGTATTTCTCATGGCTCGAACGTGCACGCACCGCGCGGGCCGAGGGTGGGCGACCGCCGCCCGCGCCGCCGCCACCCTCCCACTCTACTCAACCCCACCTTTCCTAAACCTACCCGCAAATACTACGAGTACGTACACGTTTGCTTGGCAACATTTCATGCTTAGTGTGTACAAATAATGTTCGGTAGCGCAACAAACTGTGCAAGGGAATACCACTATACGTAGAGCTACGGCGCTACGAGAATCGAAACGAATCTCCAATGGTTCACATTCTAATAGAGGTTAGCACCTTCCGGACGGGCATGGTTGGTTGGCTTCATTTGATATGCAATTAAAATGCATGAATTCGTTTGGAAATAGGCGCATTGTGGAGGATGGTCCTGAACGTCGCGACGCCTCTGTAAGAACATTGTAAGAGTAGACTTCCGAGTTATATGTGGATGGGGTGGGACAATGTTGATAACAAAAAGGCAAGACTTATGTACCTATTATCTATTTCAACATTGTAACAGAGGCTGAGTAAAAACCGGCCAATTGCGTCTCGGACCTCGCATAATGAAGGGTTCCGTAGTTGGGATAAATTTATCCCAAGAACAAAATAAACTTTGTAGTTGAAAAGCATTTTTTGTAGTTGGAGTTGTAGTCGGAGAATTGACCGCGACGTATATCGATTCCATATACGTCGCGGTCAATTCTCCAACTACAAATGAAAGTTTGCAATCAACGGAAAGTACCGTATTTTTATTGCGTTGATATAGAGCTCCAACTGTCTATAGACCTACGTATTTGATATTAATTTCAACTAAAATAACTTAAAAATGTAATATCTTAAACTAAAACTAATAAAAAACTAAAATATGGCGTCGAAAAATTCCTCCGCATCGCTGTCGACTGGTAAAGTACCCAAGAGACTGGCGGCATTGCCACGTTGTATGGCAATGCTAAGCCTCTGGCCAAGGTAAAAGCCAGCCCTCGGGTCACGGGAAGAGTCAACAAGCCGTTTGGAGATTTCCTTAAACAAACTATGAGCACTCGGACCCCACGGCCCAAGGGTTTCAACTCCAAACGGCTCAAAAATATAATTACCGATAAGGTTATTATACTTCCGCCGCTTGAGGTTTTCCGCAGCCGCAGCAGCAGTGCCAGCACAGCACGCCGAGCCAGGAAGATGGGATGGCAATTTCAACTTGATTTACCTTCACGCATTCCTGAGAAAAAGGGTCTTGACAGACAGACAGACAGACGGACAACGAAGTGACCCTTAAAGGGTTCCCTTTTTTCCTTTTGAACAAAAATCATCTTAAAAAGTCTTATTCTAAATATGAGCCTCCTTTAAAAATAAACAATAATTCAAATGAAATTATTAAAAACATTTGTAGCAGAAACTACCTCAATTGCAAATACAACGTTTATTAGGAGAAAAGTCATTCACGAATGATGAAATTTGCCTGAAAGTACCAACCGGTAATATTCCGGGTCTTATGTACGAATGCAACTGAAACATTTAACATCGTCGAATTGGTACGAGTATTTAAAGGAGCTTACGAACCATTTCGATTGACTGCTGATGCTCATTGAGGTATTATTTAGTGCAATGATGTACTGGCAGAGCGTAATTTGGTTTGAGGGTCGAAAGGCGAACTAAGAACGGCTTTTTTTTAAACGAACCTTGGGCGTGGACCATGGCTCAAAGATCGAATGGTTGATGTAGGTAGTTGACATCGGGACTTTTTACCGCCAACCTACGAAATCTTAATTGTCATGTTTATTATTATAAGCTTTTATTTAGTTTCACCTGCATCTAGGTGTCTGTCTGTCTGTCATCAAACCTTACAAGACCCACTTCCCGGTTTCCGATTGAGCTGAAATTTTACATGCATATGTAAATCGGATGACAATGCAATATTATTATGACATGGAGCAGATCTAATGTTGGAGCCGGAAGGCGGCCATGGGAACTCAGTAATAAAACGACGCAACCCTATCGAATTTGGTAGTATCACTTGTCTTCGAATTTTTGATTCTAGGACATGCCGGTGTCCTCATGATGTTTTCCTTCGCCGTTTTGAGAGCAGTGGTGATGAAATAATTTACACAAAGTAAAGCGCCTGCCGGGGTTTGAACTTACGACCGACTCGTGAGTCGCGCCCGTTTCCGCCGGTCCAGAATTCGGTAGCTAAAATAATTTATTTATTTATTTATTCTTCGGAAAGGTTACAGTCTAATATCTTTAAAGGTAAGTTATGTAACAATATCGCTTACAATTGCCATTTAAAAGCTTGTACAAAGCAAAAACTACGTACCTAAAATTAAAAAAAAAATTAAATTAGAACATACAAAAATTAAAATTAAAAATTAAATCTACAAATTCTGCTAAACAAAACAAAACATATTCTTCTTTAAAACAAAACATAAAAAGATCGTTATTAGTATCTGATAATCGTGACAGTTTATTGAGCTAAAAATATGCACATCTTAATTAATGATTAGTAAATAGAACTGCCCACACACGTCCGCCATTTTGTATTTGCTAATCCATTCGGTGTATTGATGCTTTAAATTGACTGCCTTTGCCTTAGGGTGCGTGGATCTATCTCGGGAACCTTTGGCTAGCGATTACTGCTAGTCTATGTCAAATAGTGATCAATACCGATCACATATCGACGTAGGTGCGGGTTCATTTCTCGGCTGTTGAACACTTTTGCTTCATGTTTCTGATGGGGTGTATCGCTTCTGATCGGAGTAGCTTTTGAATTGGACGGTAAAGCTATTTCGGATGTTGGAATCGAGGTCTAACTAAAGGTAGGACTGTGTAGCTTGTAAATATTGATGGAAAATATTGTTTTTTTTAAAGTAATGTTTGCAATATTTTAGGGTTTTAATAAGGTTTTAGTGAAAATATCACACGGGAATTATTAACCACTTATTCCCGCCTCGCTTTTTACATATCACCTTAACTATTGAATTCAATATAACCGCTGTCTACAAATTTATCTTATATACGAGTATATTTTCACGAGTTTTTTCAATGCGCGACTTAATCCCGTACGAAAAAGGGGAAAGAGGGAAAGTTCTAACGAGTGAGAAACAGACTGCCTTGAGCGCAGCTCGTAGAAATGGAGGTAATCCTTGCTTGAAGTGAAAAATATGGACCATTTAGTTTATTGGGACGCACGATCCGAGGGGCGGCTCTTGACCTTCACGCGACCTTGATCCACTTCGGATTCGGTTGTACCTACGTAAAAATGAACGGGATGTGTTTCGCGAGCTGATAATTAGAAATTAGTGTTGAAAGATGCTTATTAATGATTTGCTTTGATAAAAGACTATTGTTTATGCACATTGTCATTAGCAAGTTTTTAGTCAGTTTTTTCAGATTGCGCAGCCGCAGTGATCATCGTTTGACTTGATCGTTTTATAAGACATTAGTTTTATACAGGGTTATTGGTAAAACACCAGCAACCTCTTAAGGGGTCATGGTACTCATCATTATGAACAA
Organism: Cosmia trapezina; assembly: GCA_905163495.3. NCBI lineage: Eukaryota > Metazoa > Arthropoda > Insecta > Lepidoptera > Noctuidae > Cosmia > Cosmia trapezina. The sequence continues at coordinate 4,450,748 of LR991019.1, forward strand.
CTTTTACTATGGGACCAAACCTGAAATCGCGAAAAAAAAATCAGCTGTTCAGTACATTTTGACGAGTTTGATGTAGATAAATGTACTGAACAGCTGATTTTTTTTTCGCGATTACAGGTTTGGTCCCATAGTAAAAGTTCTTCAAAAAATGAGTACAATGATCACTTAAGAGGTTGCTGGTGTTTCACCAATAACCCTGTATAAAGCAGCTGTACGGCTTGTTGCACTTCTTATACCTTAGTAAAGAGATACTTATAAACAAATCAGATGATGATGACGTCTGCTTATTTTTCGCAGCTCTCACAAAATCGACTGTAGTCAGTAGGTGCACATGCAGCCTTATTCAACCACCATTCTTGTCCAGGTTTTCTCGTCAAAAATTAATATGTCAATGTCAAACTGGTAAGTACATAATTGTAGTCAGATAAATTAACTGTACAGTATCACACACTAAGTACCGTGATAAAACCATACAACTGTCAATGAATGACAGTTGTGTTTTCAATATAAGTATACTTAAGGCGACGCTATCTGACTTTTGATGATTTTAAACTGAAGATCACGTCTAAACGAGTAGTGTTAATGATTTGGAAAAAATATATGTTAAATTAGAGCATTTTCTTAATAACTTAATATGTGAATATTTTAGATTATGTTTATATTAAATAGTGTAATTAATTTGTAAAGTTATGTGTAACGCAGATAAAAAAAACTGAGAATCACGCAAAAACTGTCAGGCGTATTTTTAAAGGTACCATTTTAAAGGTAATTTAATTATTTATCTTTTAGTATACGTGTTTTATTAAAATGCCTTTTGTTTTATGTATAATAAATTAATAATGCGTCTAATTTGGGACAGCGCTCCTTGATGGGCGAGTCCTATTACTGGCTGGACGTACGACGCGCTGCGTGAGCTCAACACAGAACGCGCAAGCTAACCACTCAAGGTCATTGGCGTATAGTTCCGCCTTAACGGCAATTAAAATTGGAAATCAATTTGATAAACAATTAAATACCCAGTTTTCACCAATAGTCTTAAATCGTAGTCATTAACATTGGAGACAGGCCAATTTTAAACCTTTGATATTTTACAAATTGATGCAGCGATGGTTTAATTGACGAAAATGACATAGTTAACAGTTCTTGTAGCTAATGTAACTGTAGGTAATGTAACTGTAGGTAATGCTGTCTGACATAGAAGTCTTACACATTAATTATAGGTTAATGTAAAGATGTATAGAGATGATTAAGTTTTTCCGTAAATTCTTAAAATGTTTTGGCGTAGAGTGAGATTAGGGAAACACTAATATCGCTTGAAAAGTAATTATTAAGGACGCTGTTACAAATGGGTCGTCAAATCATTACTTTTTTACACAAAAGTATGTTTATTAAATAATATGCTTTGCATTCTTAAAATGTTTTTTGGCCGAATTGTTGATAGATGTGCATGGTACGATTCTGAACTACAAATATAATTTTAGATAGGTACAGTTTCTCAATAAAGGTACCGAAGTGAAGAAATCATGAGGTTTGAGGTAAATGCTAACTTATGGAGTTGTATTGCTGATTCTAATGATTATAATTCTGTAAAGCCATATTAGTTACGGCCGCGAATCATATTTTATTAACATACAAGCTCACACTGAGCTACAAATTGCAAAAAACGTAAGAAATTTTGAATTTCGCGGGCTACACTGGCGCTTTCGCCTTAAGTAAGTTTAATGTCTTTTCATATTCCAATTGACTTTTGGTCGGTTCTAAATCTTTGTTGGTGTAAAGACACCTTAAGGTGTATCCACTGTGGTGCCCGCGAAATTAAAATTTTCTTGTGTTTTTTTGCAATTTGCAGGTCATATATAAGATTGTATCTCGATCAAAATATGATTCGCGACATGAAATATGTATTTACATAATTTTAACCATAAAAATTGTCAATACTTCTTAGTTTTGCCGTGGTTTGGTGTTATTTCAGAAATCAGAGCAAACCATGGCAAATCTATTTTAGAGAGATGTATTGATGTTTTTTCTGGTTATAATTATGTAAATACATGTTTGCTATTGTCACCAATCATATTTTGATCAAGACACGACCTGATACTGACCTGCAAATTGCAAAAAAAAACGAATTTGAATTTCGCGGGGTAGGTACCTACCTACTACAGCGGATCCACCTTAAGGACGCTGTTACAAATGGGTAGTCAAATCATTACTTTTTTACACAAAAGTGTGTTTATTAAATAAAATGCTTTGCTTTCTTAAAATGTTCTTTTGGTTAAATTGTTGATAAATGTGCATGGTACGATTCTGAACCATAAATATAATTTTAGATGGGTACAGTTTCACAATAATGGTACCGAAGTGATTTTTTTTACTTCGGTACCGTTATTGAGAAGCTGTACATATCTAAAATTACGTTTATAGGACAGAATCGTATCATGCACACTTATCAACAATTTAACCAAAAATACATTTTAAGAAAGCAAAGCATTTTATTTAATAAACACACTTTTATGTAAAAAGTAATGATTTGACTACCCATTTATAACAGCGTCCTTAAGAATAATAATCTATTAATGCCTATAATAATTATGTAATTTCTCATTGATTGCGTGAGAAAATGCAGTGTGAAAATGTCAATAAAGAAGCAATAAGGTTATTTCTGTAATAACTAATAATTAAAATCTGACGTTCAACATAGTACCATAATTGTATGAAGTCACTGTAAGAAAATGTTCTATGTCTTGTTATATTTCGCAATGGTCTGCCAAAGGCACAGTTAGTTTTATTTGACTTTATACCTGTTAAAAATCGCGTTAGGATGACATCTGTCATATTTTTATTCACACTTAGTTTTCATATTTTGTAGGTAACAGTATCTCGTGCTAAAATAGCAAAAAAAAAGTGATATGCTAGTGACATAGGAACCGTAGGTAGGTAACTCAAACTTTCCATCAATAATTAGTAAATTGTCAACACGACTCGGATTGTTGGCTGCATCTGCTTTCCGCTGGTTTGTCGGCCCCTAAAGACAGAATAAATCGCGGTCCACTAAATCGCAAACATTACTATAGCTATGCTAGGCGGTGCTCAGACATGGCAGCCGACACCGAACAGAATTCCCAAGCGCACGGATAATTCAGCAAAAGGCAGAATCCACAATCTGCCTGTGACGTTCACGCATAAACACTACAGCTCCCGAGGGAAGCCCGCACAAAGTCGGACTGATTCGCAATGCAAAACGCATCGGCCGCCTACCTATCTAATATTGCCCGATGTATTTTGAATAATTGCTGGGCACCGGGTATGCCACTGCCCGCTGATTGCGTCCACAAAGAGACAAGGTTCGAACAGAAAATGTCTTGCAGCGTGCGGCGCCGACGCCGTCCGTATTTGTGATCCAGCAGAGGTCGCCGCTGGGTAATAGGCGATATTCAACTTCTGATTGGTGAATGTCAAAATGGCGTGCCAGCTACTTGCATAGTTTTGTACCAACTGCAGACATGTATAGATTGTGTGTTCCCGCTCTTAAAAGTTTGCAAATAGCTTTGTAGCTTAGTTCATATACCATAAGGGAACAAAGAAAGTAAAAAATAAATAATAGTAGATTATGCACCGAGGGGCTAAAGTTGTGTCTTATGTCACGGGCGTCATATTGAATCTCGAGCGCAATGAAGGATTCGGGATTTAACTCCCGAGCGCAGCGAGGTAGTTAAGAGTTTAACTCACGAGCGAAGCGAGGGAGTTAATACAAGAATCCTGAATGCAGCGAGGGATTCAAGCTAGCCCAAGGCAAAGACACCTTTAGCCCAGAGGAGGATACTCTACTTTTTACACCTACTGTGAGAAAATAATAGCCATAGTACGAAAAACAAAGTATTTATTAAATAAACAAACAGTAAGAATAACATATTTAGAACTAGTTAGTTGTATGCACTTACATATTAATTGAAGTTAATGGTAACATTTGAGACATTAGTCCAGTTGTGCAAAGATAAAGTTTTTATTTGGTACCTACGTTTATAGATGTTGATGTGGAATTAAAAAAAAAAAAAAACTTGAGAGGTGTCAAGGACACCCGGATGGAACGAAGTTCCTTTCGATTAATTAGTGAAGGAATTGTAACAAAATTTTATTTTTATACTTATCATCATCATCATCATCATCATCATCATCATCATCATCATCATCATCATCATCATCATCATCATCATCATCATCATCATCATCATCATCATCATCATCATCATCATCATCATCATCATCATCATCATCATCATCATCATCATCATCATCATCATCATCATCATCATCATCATCATCATCATCATCATCATCATCATCATCATCATCATCATCATCATCATCATCATCATCATCATCATCATCATCATCATCATCATCATCATCATCATCATCATCATCATCATCATCATCATCATCATCATCATCATCATCATCATCATCATCATCATCATCATCATCATCATCATCATCATCATCATCATCATCATCATCATCATCATCATCATCATCATCATCATCATCATCATCATCATCATCATCATCATCATCATCATCATCATCATCATCATCATCATCATCATCATCATCATCATCATCATCATCATCATCATCATCATCATCATCATCATCATCATCATCATCATCATCATCATCATCATCATCATCATCATCATCATCATCATCATCATCATCATCATCATCATCATCATCATCATCATCATCATCATCATCATCATCATCATCATCATCATCATCATCATCATCATCATCATCATCATCATCATCATCATCATCATCATCATCATCATCATCATCATCATCATCATCATCATCATCATCATCATCATCATCATCATCATCATCATCATCATCATCATCATCATCATCATCATCATCATCATCATCATCATCATCATCATCATCATCATCATCATCATCATCATCATCATCATCATCATCATCATCATCATCATCATCATCATCATCATCATCATCATCATCATCATCATCATCATCATCATCATCATCATCATCATCATCATCACCATCATCATCATCATCATCACCATCATCATCATCATCATCATCATCATCATCATCATCATCATCATCATCATCATCATCATCATCATCATCATCATCATCATCATCATCGCGACACCACACTGTTCAATGCGAAATAGAAATGAAAAAATCTGGCTTGCTTTCTATAAGAGAGAGAGAGAGAGAGAGACAGACAGAGAAACATGCAACACGCCGCACGGCTTACAATAGCTACCTATAGCAAAAAGTGTCGTGACAACTTTTCGTGAGACTTTTTTCCGTCTAGCCCTTTCACAACGCGCGATAAGGAACTCCAAAAAAAAAAAAAAAAAAATGGTTCGTAGTTATCTAATTATTCTTACAATATTATGTCTTCGAAAACATAGCAACGATATGAAGAAGCAGTCGTTATGATTTTGTAGGAAATCGAGAATATCATCCAGGCGTAAGTAGTAAGGGTTTCGAGAATAGCTTTCCTCTTTCTGGCACCAAAGGGTGTTTGTTAGTACTATACTGCCAATTTAGCTGAGCATGTGAGATTCCACATTCAAATCACATTATTGACCAGCGGGTCATAATGAAATCCAGTACAACATTATTGACCGGCTGTGCCCCCGGCCACTAATGACTCACTTTAGGTTAAGGTTGCTTGACATATAATTTGACATTTTCGAGCAGGTGGTGTGAAAAACATTTTTCACACCACCTGCTCGAAAATGTCAAATTATATGTCAAGCAACCTTAACCTAAAGTGAGTCATTAGTGGCCGGGGGCACAGCCGGTCAATAATGTTGTACTGGATTTCATTATGACCCGCTGGTCAATAATGTGATTTGAATTTGGAATCTCACATGCTCAGCTAAATTGGCAGTAAACACCTTTTGGTGCCAGAAAGAGGAAAGCTATTCTCGAAACCCTTACTACGCGTGGATGATATTCTCGATTTCCTACAAAATCATAACGACTGCTTCTTCATATCGTTGCCATGTTTTCGAAGACATAATATTGTAAGAATAATTAGATAACTACGAACCATTTTTTTTTTTTTTTTTTTTTTTTTAATTCCACATCAACATCTATAAACGTACCAAATAAAAACTTAACTTTATCTTTGCACAACTGGACTAATGTCTCAAATGTTACCATTAACTTCAATTAATATGTAAGTGCATATAAATAACTAGTTCTAAATATGTTATTCTTACTGTTTGTTTATTTAATAAATACTTTGTTTTTCGTACTATGGCTATTATTTTCTCACAGTAGGTGTAAAAAGTAGAGTATCCTCCGCTGGGCTAAAGGTGTCTTTGCCTTGGGCTAGCTTGAATCCCTCGCTGCATTCAGGATTCTTGTATTAACTCCCTCGCTTCGCTCGTGAGTTAAACTCTTAACTACCTCGCTGCGCTCGGGAGTTAAATCCCGAATCCTTCATTGCGCTCGAGATTCAATATGACGCCCGTGACATAAGACACAACTTTAGCCCCTCGGTGCATAATCTACTATTAAATCCTCATAACAAGGCCTTTTATTTCATACAAGCTTTTGCCCGTGGATTCGGCCGCGTAGATGTCAAAAATTATCCCACGTGAACCCACTACCGGGATAAAAAGTATCTTATTTTTAATACAGGTTATAAACTATCTGTATGGCAAGTTTCGTCCAAATCGGTCCAGCCATTTGAGCTTGAAGAAGGAACAAACATACATACACACACACACAAACTCTCGCCTTTATAATATTAGTGTGAAGTGTAGTAATGATAATTTGCAAAACTGCAAAACTTTTTTTTTAATTTTCTAATTTTACCCCAAAAGTGAACCCCATATTCAGAACTAGCTTTTGCCCGCGGCTTCGCCCGCGTGGATGTCGGAAAATATCCCACTGGAACGTACTACCGGGAATTCCTTCCGTATTCCTTGTCTACATTATAAAGGGAACCTCTGTGCAAAATTTCAGCTTTCTAGGTCCAAGGGTTTGGGCTGGGCGCTGATGAGTCAGTCAATAAGTCAGGACTTGTCTTTTTATTTATTTAGATAGATAGATAGATAGATTAATTTATTCACGTACACGTTCTACAGAAATTCATATGTGTACCAAATGTCAACTCAATCGGTCAAGTAATAGTTTCGGAGTAAATCAGCTGGAACAGACAGATAGTCACACGAGTGATCCTGTAAGGGTTGGGGACGTACCCACAAGAAACTAGACACACTTTTTTAGGGTTCCGTACCTCCAAACGAAACGTCATCATCCAATTCAGTTCCCATAAAACAAAACAATTTGCGAAGACTAAACAAGGCATCAGCAGCTGTTTAACATTGTAATGCAACGCTCCCCGTGCGCGTGGCGTAACGAAGTAAGACAAATTGTCTTACCGCGTGTAATAGCTGAGCTTTCAACGCAACAACGAAGCGTAAACTACCTACTTACACATTATTTTATTATACACTCGGCTTTTTCCGTCCGGTATACTCAGTCATTCAATAAATTTCCGTTGTTCTAGACCCTTTGTTAGCCTAGGCCTATTTTGTTTATCTGGTCCACTAGACTGAAACGAAAAGTGGACTTGATGAAAGAAAATTTAGGACTTTAAGGCGCTAAATTGTGCTTGACAAATGGTTCGGATGATATTTAGGTTTGGCTACATTATCAAGCTATACGTTTCCAGTATAAGCTGACCTCTCACTGTACGGAAATCCTATACAATTCGTGATCAGCTTATACTGGAAATTGCACTTGGAATTTACACAAAGCACAAATCTCTTCTGAAACTTTAACTAGTGTTCACCTATTTATTTTTATTTTTTTTTGCTGGCTGTACTTTAATTTTTGTATGTTAAAAATAAGAATGGATTGTCAAAGTACGTAAACATACTTAACCCCTCAAGTGTCGAATGCACCCCATGTGTGCATAAGAAAAACCCTTTTTTTGTTCGGTATATAAGCTTATATCACATATATATAAATGTAAAAAAACATCATCCGATGGAAAACCAATCATATCATTAGTTGTGAACCTATGGAGTTCGCAGTTAACCTCCCCTCCCCCCCCGCGTGTCAAATGCACCCCAAGTGTGCAAAAGGACAAAACTTTACATAGGTAATAGGTATATAAGCTTAGATCACATATATATAAACGTAAAAAAACATCATCCGATGGAAAACATATCATTATCAGTAGTTGTGAACCTATGGGGTTCGCAACTAACCCCCAACTCTCCCCACTTGCTGGGGTTTTGGGTCTAAAATCAGCCAAACTCAGACACTTGAGGGGTAATATTTAAATTTAAGTACTTATTCATATTTTACATTTTTCATTCTTTCGGCGAAAATAACGAAACTTTTCTGTCTTTCTTTCTCATGTTCTAGCTATGTAGTAGCTTATCAATGGTCGTGAGACACCATGGTACTTGACGATAGTTTGGCCACTGGACAAACCAATCAAGCGGTTAAATAATTACCGATAAATCTTATCTATATAATATGTTATGTATATAATAATCATATCTATCTATCCATATAAATAAGAATCAATTGCCACATCACTTCAGAACGGCTCGACCGATTCGGCTGTTTTTAGGGTTCCGTACCAAAATGGTAAAAAAGGAACCCTTATGGTTGACACCATAAGGGTTCCTTTTTTACCATTTTGTCAGTCAGTCTGTCTGTGTGTCACAGCTGAATATCTCAAGAACTACTAATGCTATCAACTTGAAATTTGGAACAGTTTTAGATGACATTTACCCAACTATTTTACAAATAAGAAAGAAGTAAAAATATTTATATTTTTTTTGTAACAGGGACTGAAAGGGGGTCTTAAAAATTCAAAGTGGGGCTACTAGGGCATGTGGGGTATCATATGAAAGAGCGCTATTTGCACATTCTCAAACATTTTTTTTTTTTTTAGGTCGCATAGTTTTCGACTTTTGTTGAAAAATGTAAAAAAAAATACCGTTACTTCCTTATCTCCGAAGTTTGCAAAGATAAAAATCTGAAATTATTCTATGAGATAGAAGTTTATGTAAAGATTACAGGAAAAATAAAATGTCTCTAAATAGCACACTTTTTCAGAAATCGGAACGGAACCCTCGGTTCGCGAGTCCGACTCGCTCTTGACCGGTTTTTTTTGTCAGGGGTTCACAGTGTAGAAACTGCTTCAATTTTAGTTCAAAACGATACGATGGCGAAAATATTCTTCAAAATCGTAACTGACCTATTATACAACATCTCCCAGAATTGAATAAACTACCCCTTAAGGGGTCACAATAACCCCTTAAGCAGTTGTGCATTCAATTCTGGGACAACTTGTATAGATTTGTTTTTTCAAAAGCTAAAACTATTAGGTATCAGACATTTTTAGGGTTCTGTACTTACCCCAAAAAGAAAAAACGGAATCCTTATAGGATCACTTTGTTGTCCGTCTGTCTGTTTGTCTGTCAGTCTGTCGAGACCATTTTTCTCAGGAACACGTGGAGCTATCAAGTTGAAATTAACATCAAATACGTAAGTCTATGATCCCTTGGAGCTCTAAAAATCAAGCACCAAAGTTAACACAGTAAAAAAATACGGCCATTTATGCGACATACTTTGATACTCCCAAGTAAGTCAAAACCTATAATGGTACTTCCCGTTCACCTAGAATAATGAAATTTGACAAGAAGCAAGGTCTCACAGCACAAGTAAAGAAAAAAGTCCGAAAATTGTTAATTTGTAAAATCGCATATTTTTTTTTTTTTTGGGATTTCCAGTTTTCAACTACAATGTTAACTTGATAGGTTTGTTTTTTGGATAAATTATTTTTAACTACGGAACCCTTCATTGTGCTTGGTTTTATTTCCGTTTTCAGGTCGATATTATATTTAATATAGTTTGAGTGTGAAACTATATTAATTATAATATCGACCGATTATTCTCAGTTGAAGCTAGTGTGAAGTGTGTGTAGGTAATTGTAACTATGTCCTAATTGGTGATAGGCCCACCCCCTACTTCGGGGCCCGGCCTCCATCGCGCCACCGCTATCGGCTAACTACGTTATTCGATTTATAGGTATTTGGTACATCTCTATTGTAACTATGAAGAGATTTTGGTATTTATAACCTGGACGAAATCAGTAAAAGAATCTCTAAAATAGGACGAATTAAACAGTTTTGAGGAAAACCCTATGCGGTACTTCCGCCGGTGTTGTTTTTTAGGGTTCCGTACCTCAAAAGGAAAAAACGGAACCCTTATAGGATCACTTCGTTGTCCACTTGTCTGTCTGTCAGTCTGTCAAGAAACTTTTTCTCAGGAACGCGTGAAGCTGAAATTAATATAACAATACGTAGGCATACATATGGTCCCTTGGAGCTCTAAAAAATTAAGCTTCTTAATCACGGCAATACAAAAATACGGCCACTTCATGCGACATATTTTGATATTCTCAAGTAAATCAAAACCTATGGGGGTACTTCCCGTTGACCTAGAATCATGGCATGACCTAGAATTTCGCAAGAAGCAAGATCTTACAGCACAAGTAAAGGAAAAAATCCGAAAATCCTTAATTTGTAATTTTATCACATAACTACATTTTTTTCTTGGGTTTACATAATAAAATTTTCTTTTGTTTTTCAACTACAATGTTAAGTTTGTTTCAACTACGGAACCCTTCACTGTGCCTGGTGCGACACGCACTTGGTCGGTTGTTTTGTATTTTTAATAGCATTAATGTTTTAAAATACCTATGTACGAATAATAACTTTCCCCAGCAAGTACTCAAAAGTTCTGTAACTCTAAACAGAGAGAGGCAAACGAATTCACGAAAATTAAATTAAATATCGATAAATATGCATGACTAAAATGCGTGAGCGCACTCATTAATTATTCATGCTTAAATTATCGATTCTTATTTATGCGCGATATAATTTTTACGCATATGTTAATCTAAATAATTAATCTCGTTAAGGACCTCCATCATCAATGATAATTTAATTGCCAAAATGTATTTGAAATAACTAATGAAAATGAAACACAGATCGAAATATTCTGAAAGCTGTTTTCTTTAACCCTTTTGGTAGTGACCCGAATTTTTGACGTTGTGCCAAAAGGAACAAAAACAGAACATGTGATGCGAATCTCCTATAGAGACTAGAATGATTTTTAATTAAAAGACTATCGGGACTGCCTCGCATCGCTCAGATAGAATATCATATTTTCGGAAAACAACGCAAGATTAAAAGTTACCTGGAGCACGTCTATCGTTTACTGTGAACACTAAATAAGAATGCAAAAGTAGTCCAACTGCATTGACTTAAAATTACTTATCTACGTGTTTTCAATCAGTATAATCGCAGGGGGGATTGGACCCCCCAGGAACGCGTGCTTGTGGCGTTTCGAACGCGAATTCTAACACATAATAATAACATTAACAAATCATTAACAATGACTTCTAATCTAGGTGTAGGTATAGCCTCAGTTCGGCTTGCATTGTGGGGGGAGGCGGGTGGCTAGGCACTAGGCTCTAGGGGAGGGGGCCACAGACCGCCGTTAGATCGATTCCTACAGTGGATATTATTCTGTGGTAATTAGAATTCGCGCTTCGAGGTACAACTTGTTATGGTGCAATGGTGTAGATAGCTACGAGTGCTTAGCTACGTAGGTACTGTGTTGCTGTGTTGGGTTCTAAACCAATAAGGGGTGTTGACTAAAACATTGTTTTTGTTCGTCATGTAGATTATTGAAAAATATTGGACACGTATTGTTTCTTTTTTAGGGTTCCGTACCAAAATGGTAAAACAGTAACGCTTCTGGTGTGACTCAGTCTGTCTGTCTGTCTGTCTGTCACAGCGGGATATCTCAAGAACTGCTAATGCTATCAACTTGAAATTTGGAATAGTTTTAGATGACGTTTACTTAACTATTTTGCAAATAAGAAAGATATAAAAATATTTCTATTTTTTTTGCAACAGGGACTGAAAGGGGGTCTTAAAAATTCAAAGTGGGGTTGCTAGGGCATGTGGGGTATCACATGAAAGAGCGCTGTTTGCACATTCTCAAACATTTTTTTTACGCCGCATAGTTATTGACTTTTGAGGAAAAATGTAAAAAAAATACCGTTCCCCCCCTTATATCCGAAGTTTGCAAAGAGAAAAATCTGAAATTATTCTATGTGATAGAAGTTTATGTAAAGATTACAGGAAAAATAAAACGATGTCTCTAAATAGCACACTTTTTCAGAAATCGGAACGGAACCCTCGGTGCGCGAGTCCGACTCGCTCTTGACCGGTTTTTTTACGTAATCAAAAGATTACGGCGATACATTGAGTTTTAAATGTGACATGACGTCACTAATTGCTAGATTGTTATAGTTATGACGTAGAGAGCCCCCATTGGCCAACTTTAACGCGTTTTATCTATGTAGTTTTTATTAATATGAAATTAAGTAATTTAAAGCATAAGATACTTGTCTATTTTTTTTTTTTTATTATCTGACTGGCGGACTAAATAGGATTTCTTTTTTTCTAGCCAAGCAACATCCCTGTTCTAATAATGGGCGAGTGTTTTCGGAATTGTCTTTTTCTTTGCGTAGAGTGTCTTAGTGATAACTTGAGCGTTTTTTTAATACATTTAGTTTTATGATGAGTAATGCTACGCTTGCCGGTGTTGGTCAGTAGATGGGTGACCATGTTTACATACCGAGACTCCTTCGTCCCTCGGAAAGTTGGTCCCGGCTGTCATTTGTGATCTTTGATAGTCATTACGCGTCGTCAGAAGCCCGAAAGTCTGCCAACCAGTCTTACCGAAGCCTCGGGCAACGGCTAGTGCGAACATAAATTTAGGCAACAGCTGATTTTTTTTTTCGCGATTTAATATTTGTCCCATATTAAAAGAGTTGATTTTTTAACACCTTATATAAATACCTAAATGATCTCTAAACAGTGCCAATGTTATTAAAATCACTTTTCAAAAAAAGCAGCTTCAAAACGTCTTTCAGTTTGAAATTCAAAAAAATATAAAGCCGTAACAAAAGTTTTCAGTAGCCCCCTGAAACTAAGTTTAAAGGTGAGACCGAAAAGCAAGCCCTAATTACAGCCTGAACTAAAAAAAGGTCCTCAGTCAGGCTTTCAGCTCAAAAAATGTGTAGCTCTATACAGCCTCCATTTTTCCTCCGTGAAAACCCCTTTTTCGATCGCTTATCAAATTTGCTAAGGCTTTCGGAATTTTTGTTTCGTAAATTCGTAGCTCGTATGTGGACCGTTACTTTTATTAGCCTTTTGACGAAAATTTTGTTGTGTCTTCATTTTAGAAAGATATTGTTTATTTGATATTAAATTAAATGTTTCTTTGTGATAGCTACAGGTTTAATTAATTTCCCTTGTGTTTTTTCATAAAGATTGAATTAGCCTAGTTAATTTTTTTATATAAAAAACTGGCCAAGTGCGTGTCGGGTTACGCACAATGAAGGGTTCCGTAGTTGGGATGAAATTATCCCAAGAACAAACTTAACATAGTTGAAAAACATGTTCTCCCATACGAATGTATGGGACAACAGTAAATGTAAGTTTGTACTCACAATATTGAGAGATTTACGATATTATTGTAAGACAGCAAACTTCTTATAGGTTTTTCTGTAATCTACAGGTAGGTAATGAACTATTTTCTGTATTTTTTTTTTCAAAATTTTAGGCTCAGTAGTTTCGGAGATAAGGTGGGGGAATAATCAGTTATCGTCTATTTTCTTAAATAACTTAAAATGATTTATTTTAAAATTATAAAAAAATCTATATTTGATACCCTCATAGTAAGCCCTTTCATTTGATATGTCACACGGTACAGTTTGCAAAACTTTTTTTTTATTTTCTTATTTGCCCTCTAACAGTGATATTCACAATTCATTTATTTACTTTAGCCTTACGTGTTTGGGTCACAGAAATCCATATGTGTACCAAATTTCAACTTAATCGGTTCATTAGATTCGGAGCACATTGGTTGTGACAGACGGACAGACAGACACAAGAGTGATCCTATAAGGGTTCCGTTTTTTTCCTTTTGAGGTACGGAACCCTAAAATTGACTTAAGGCTAATTTTTCAATTGTCAGATAACTTTTATTTATGGAATAAATATGGCGTTTTGACAGCTTTTATATAGAAAATATTATGTCAAACTGTCATACTTATTCTTCAGATAAAAGTTATCTGACTATTGAACAATTAGCCTAAAAAATGGTATAAAATTGACAACTTTTACGGCCCCCTATTTCTTCATTTTTGAAGATGTGACAGACTGACGGACGGACGGACAGCGGATCCTTATATTTTATATAGTAATAGGGTTCCGTTTGGTATCCTTCTTGTACGGAACCCTAAAAATTACTTATATAAAACGAATTAAAGTTGGGGAGGGGGGGCTCGCTACGTCACAACTATAACAAACTTCGCATAAAACCTATCAAGGAGTGACGTCATGCCATATTTTAACTCCATAATTTTTTGATTACGTAAAAAATAAAAATACGTGTCCAATATTCTTTATTAATCTACAATCAATCAATCTGCCTATCCTTTTTCCAACTATGTTGGGGTCGGCTTCCAGTCTAACCGGATGCAGCTGAATACCAGTATTTTACATGGAGCGACTGCCTATCTGACCTCCACAACCCAGTAACTGGGTAATACGATACCCCTTGGTAAGACTGGTTGTCAGGCTATCGGGCTTCTGACGACCCGTAACGACTGTCAAAGATCCACGAATGACAGCCGGGACCAACGCCTTAACGTGCTTTCCGAGGCACGGAGGAGTCTCGGTATGTAAAGATGGTCACACATCCACTGACCAACCCCGGCAAGCGTAGCTTAAACTGATGGATCGACCCGTGCGGCTGTTATTACTTAGCCACGAGCTCCTCTTTATTAATCTACATGACGGACAAAAAACAAATTTGTCATCATCCCTATTCAAAAAAATATAATTGAAGACCGTTGAAGACTCATTTCAAGTTAACATATTTAATACCACCGGCAAACCATACGCAAATTATGCGCATTGACGTGGAGTTGCGGATACCAGCCCGTATTACCTACTACCTATCACCGGCAAAATAAAACCGGCCAAGTGCCTGTCGGACCACGCACAATGAAGGGTTCCGTAGTTGAAAAGAATTTATGCAAAAAAAAAAATTTTTCCTTTACTTGTGCTGTAAGACCTTACTTCTTGCCAAATTTCGTGATTCTAGAACAACGGGAAGTATTAGGTACTTGCGAGTATCAAAATTATGTCGCATAAATGGCCGTATTTTTTTTATTGCATTGACTTAGAAGCTTGATTTTTTTAGGACTCCAAAAGACCGACTTACGTATTTGATATTAATTTCAACTTGACACCTCTACGCGTCCTGAGAAAAAGGGTCTTTGACAGACAGACAAACGGACAACGAAGTGATCCTATAAGGGTTCCGTTTCTTCCTTTTACGGAACCCTAAAAAATACCAAACCTGAACAAACCTGAATTTTAGATTTCAGCAACCATTTCCCTTTAGCTAGCCATTCCACACACATCAAGTTCACATGACGCTACTTTACATTGGTTCTTTGGTGCGTTCCAGCGGCCTATTTGACTTTGCAACAAAGAGTCGCAACAAAACCAGGAGAGGTAGGTAACCCTTTTCGTTCAACTTCACACTCGCCGTGCCGCTTTGTTCGTCGTAACACACGATAGTGCAAAGAACAGTGTACTTGTATTGGCGAATAGTGACACAAAGTTCATTAAGGCGCGCGGCGTGTTGGAGTGGCGATGGCGTGGCGTGAGGGTTCGATCGACCGGCCGGCAGTAGTGGGCTCCCGTCCTAATATTTTCATTTTGAGTGTGCGACGCTCGCGTTTCTGTTCAATGTTACGAGCGCTTACGTTGCGTTTTTTATTATGAATTGGACGTAGTTTAGCAGTAAGGACTCATTCCACAGTATGTAAACTTTAACTAAACATATTATCTATTTAAAATGTTATCATGAGAAAAACTTGAACTAAACATATTATCTATTTAAAATGACATATTGTGGAATGAGTCCTTACTGCTAAACTACGTCCAATTTGTGTAACTCTTCTTCTTTTCTAATCGAAGATCAAACATTAAGATCAGTACCCTAATTGCGTAACACATTATCAATCGGAGTTTGAATCATTTTGAAACAAATTGCTAATCCATTGCTTCATATGTTCGAAAGATGTATCTGCTCGACAACGTAAATAACGCAATGAATGTTGTTGAACTGTCAAAATGAAACCATCTCCGATTCATAATGTGTTACGCAATTAGGGTGCTGGTTAGAAGATAAGTCCTAAGAGGATACATCAAAGCGTGGTTTAGCTCGGTGTGTAAGTGAAATGGAAAACACCAGGCTGTCTAGTTTGACGAGTGAGTTAGACTGTTAGTTAGTTTAGACTGCCGGATTTTTTTTGTATCGAAAAAATAATGTCAGTCAAATAAAACATAATGGAAAATCAAAATGATTTAACCAATATACATTTGGTTAAATAGGAATTTTAAAATCACATTTATCGATATATGAATCAAAGATTGTAAACGTATTATTGCGTTGACGTTTGTCATCATATTATATGCAAATATTTAGTCAGAAAAAGAAGAAGGTTGGTGATTTTTTAAGATAATGATTTTTCACGAAAAAAGCATAATTATAAAATAGAATCACGTAACTTATTGAGAATATCTACTGACTTTTGTTTCATTATAATCATTATCACTCTCCTGACCTTATCTCAATTTATGCGGAATCGGCGCAGCATGACTTCTTCTTCCACACCTCTCTATTGGTCATCATCTCAGTGGTCACCAGCTTTCTAGCCGTATTATCATCTTTTTCACAGGCTTTCCATCGTTTCTTTGATCTTCCCCGTACTCTTATAGCAATCCACGTTCATACACAAAACTTTCCTCACGTCATTTTCCTCATTCCTCCGCATTACATGCCCATACCATGAAAACCGATTTCCACACAACTTTTCACTTTTTGAAAAAATCCGCCGTTAAGAATACTAAACTTATAAAAATGTCGATATTCACAAATTAATGTCCAATGACAGAACAAATTGACATATTCATTTGTTCATTTTCCGGAATTTTCTTCCGTCTATCTACATAGAACTACTACTACTACTGATACTTAGATGCCAATCACAGACAAAGGTCAAAGGTAAATAAATCACTAGAACAACAACAATGCCAATGTATAACTTGCCCTTGTATTCGCAATCTTGTAAAATAATTAAATTGGTACTTACTCATGGGATAAGCTCAACAGAAAAATATAATAGTGGATTCCATTTTGTTTGTAAAACGCAGTGTACTTTGTCGAATTGAAATAAACAACGTTCTCTAGAAACTTGAGTTAATTCCACCAGACCAGTAGGATATTATTTGTTCAGATTTTACTGTAAACTGAAAATTTGTTTTTGCTGGTACAATTCCTTTCACTATCTCTCATTGTGAAGAGTTAAGAAGCTGCTAAAAAGGATTCGCAATTTCTACAAAACACTTGTTTATTATAGAATAAATGATCGTCAAAAAGTTTGCATCCATTCTTAGGGCGAATTCCACCAAACTTTTATCCTATACTATTAAATTAGCAATATTTGTATATATAAATACCTATATAAATATATATATTTGAAATCACGTTCTCGATAACGGCTCTATAGGCAATTTCTATGAAAGTTGCAATGTAGGGATTTACGCGGGGGGAGAAAAATCGATGTAGCTAGCAGAGGGCTTAGTGCGAGTTTTTTATACTTACTCGATCGCGTTTACGTTAACGTTGACGTATGTCAATTCGTATGGAATAACTGTGTTTCGCATTATGGTCACCAGGCGGCGCTTATTTATTTTCAGTACAAACTGACGTTAACGTGATCGAGTAAGTATAAAATCTTGCACTAAGCCCTCAGGTCTCATAACTGGGAAAAAAAATTGATTTTCTCTATTTTCATCACTCGGTCGACCAGGTACGTAAGGTCTAATCCAGCGAATACATTTTTAATTTTTGACAGTATTCCTTTGTATTAAGTACCAAAGTTACGTAAAAATATTACTCACTTTTTTTAAAGTCTGACTGCTCATTTTTATGTATGTTTTACAGAATAATCTTAATCACTATCATCACTATCACTATTACTATCACTACATATTATAAAACAAAGTCGCTCCGCTGTCTGTCTGTCCCTATGTATGCTTAGATCTTTAAAACTACGCAACGGATTTTGATGCGGTTTTTTTTAATAGATAGAGAGATTCAAGAGGAAGGTTTATAATTATGTATAATACATGCATAATATAATAGAGAAACACTGATAATTTTAGAGGTTTCTAATGTGATGTCGTAAATAAAAACATTTTTTTGCGCTTACATTGCAAACGCTGGCTGAACTCTACAAGATAGATCAAAATAATGTACTACAGTATTGTACACCTTAAAAAGGTCTGCAAAAAGTCCGCTGTGGTATATGTCTATCTCTTAGGGATAACCCATAATCATTTTTTATCCTTTACTTTTTACGAGAAATAATGGCTTATTTACAAAGCGATTTTAAGCAATACAGCATTAATCCTTATCCAATTAAGTACGTTAAATAAATTGTGCATTTACTATAGATCCATATGGCCCTTTACAACATGTAATTTAAATGAATGTTTTCGAAGATATTACAGATTTAAAATGCAGGGACATAGCGGGCGGCGGTACATAAATAGCGCGTCGAAAGCCGCGCTTCGCCCTATAGCACTATTTATGATTAGTAGCGTTTATCGGAGCTCTCTAGCGAGGAAAATAACAATTATCCATATTAATATTATAAATTCGAAAGTAACTCTGTCTGTCTGTAACCTTTTCACGCCTAAACCACCGAACAGATTTTGATAAAATTTGGCTAATACTAAAGCTACTTTTTGTCTCAAAAATAACCCTACAGGTGGTGATATAGGGGATGAAAGTTTGTATGGGAAACCCAGCATTTCTTAAGTTAGGGATATGAAAATTAAAATTTATGCTTTTGGTAGAAAATAATGAAATAAGTGGTTCAGCGTTTTTGGAAAATCAATTCTCAATTCTCAATTCTTTATTGCGTTCCATAATGTTATAATATCAGTTGGTAAGCTTAAAAATAATGTCACAATTATGGACCCTGTCGGGCACAGCATAGTAGGAGAGAGGAGGAAGAGCGCTTATTTTGCGCGCTTATTATTTATTTACTTATAAATGTATTTTGATTTCATGGAATACTATTTTTCCTTTTATTATTTAATTTATTTAAGCAGTTAATTCAGTGAATATATATAATATTATTTCCTTAATTAGTTATATATTCCAGTTGTTCAATATTTGTATAAACTAAATATATTTGGTTACTGCAGGTACTCAGTCTATTGCACGATTATTTATTTGTTAAATGACTAGAATTTATTATTATATTTGGTTACTGTAGGTACTCAGTCTATTGCACGAATTATTATTGTAAATGACTAGAAATTATTATTAATTATATTTAGGTGATTAAGTATTTATATTAAATGTAATATTTGTATAATTAAATAGGTATTTATTATGTAGTATTATTTAGATATTGAAGTATTTATAATAATTGTTTTATTTGTTTAATAATGAATGTATTATAAAAATATAGTATTAAATGTAAATTTTATATTGTAAATTATAATTTATCATCTAAATATTCTTTTATACTATAATAGCTTTTGTCCAATAAAAATAGTTCCAACTTATTAATAAAAATGTTATCTTAATTTATATTTTTTATGGGGTCTGGTAACTTATTATATATTTTTATAGACATGACAAAGGCACTGGAGGAGTGCATTTTTAGTCGTGAAGTGGGTATGTTTAGTCTGTTTTTAAATCTAAGTGTAAATCTACTTTGAATATCTTCTCGTTTAGTATAGAAATCCGGGTATTTGCGAACAAATTTACATAATTCAAAGATGTAGAGACAGGGTAAGGTTAGCATTTCCAGTTCTTTAAAATGGGGTTTACATCATCCCCTAAGGTGGTAAAATAGGAGTTATTTTAAAATCTACAAAACTGCACGGATATCGATACAATTTGGTAAGGCTACAGATGGCATCCTGGGGAAGGACACAGCCTGTTTTTTATCTTAAACAATTATACTACAGGAGGTGATATGCGGGATGAAAGTTTGTAAGGGAAACCTAGCATTTCTTGAGTTAGGGCTATGATAATACTTTATGCTTTTGGTAGAAAATAAAGAAATGTGTGGTCCAGCGATTTTAAAAATCATGCCCTAAGATTTTAAAAGATTTTAAAATTCACAAAACTGCACGGGTATCGCTAAAATTTGGCAAGACTATATACATATAGATGGCATCCTGGGAAAGGACATAACCTATTTTTTGTCTTAAAAATAATCCTACAGGGCGTGAAAGTTTTATGAGAATCCCAGCATTTCTTAAGTTAGGGATATGAAAATTCAAATTTATGGTTTTGATTTATGAAAAAATCATCCCCTAAGGGGGTAAACTAGGGGTTGATTTTAAAATTCACAAACACTATTAAAATGTTTGTGTAAGTACCTACCTCTTTTTAAGAGATTTAAGGGATTGGGTCGTTTGTATCTTGAAGTAACATTTAGCCGACGTTCCCACGGACGTAAAAAAATCGCGGCGATATTGAACGTGGGCTTAGTCTTAATATTTTTTTAGTTCCCACGGGATAGGGAATAAAGAGGATTTATACTTTCGCTTTAAAGTTGCTTTCAAAGGCATGCAAGTTGGTAATTTTCCGTTTACTATTGTTTGGTTTTAAGATTTATTATCCTCCAGCAATCTTAAATCAATCTGCGCGCCGCTCCTCGAGTACTATACAGGGTGAAATTGAATAGATGCGACAAAATTTAAGGGGGTGTTCTACGCATCAATATGAACAACTTTTACTATGGGACCAAACCTGAAATCGCGAAAAAAAAATCAGCTGTTCAGTACATTTAATGTTCGCATAATTCGTCAAAATGTACTGAACAGCTGATTTTTTTTTCGCGATTTCAGGTTTGGTCCCATAGTAGAAGTTGTTCATATTGATGCGTAGAACACCCCCTTAAATTTTGTCGCATCTATTCAATTTCACCCTGTATAAGCAGTGCGAGAAGATATTGTCTAGCCGACGTTCGCACGGGCGTAAAAAAATCACGGCGATTTTTTTCGCCCACTGCATTTTCAACGCTCTGCTTATCCCCGAGAGTTAAAAATCCAACAGTGTGTTTTTTCGTCGCGCTGGGATGCACTCTGTTGTTGTTAGGTTGGATTCCCGAAGCTCGGCTCAAAACCAAGAGTTGAAAATCCAGTGCGCGATAACATCCCGCCGCGATATTTTTACGTCCGTGCTACGTCAGCTTACTTGGATTAACATCTAAGGTACTTTTTATCCCGGTAGTACACACGGCTACACATCAAGCTAGGATAACCGGAAATGTATCATTTCCAGTTTACACTGACCTCTCATTGTAAGGAAATCCTACACAATGCGAGATACGCTTATACTGAAATGTATAGCTTGATCTGCAGCCGTGCGTACTTTCCCGTGGGATATTTTCCGACATCCACGCGGGCGAAGCCGCGGGCAAGAGCTAGTAATTAATAAACAATACTGTCCCCACCAGACACAAATAACTGTGTCTGGGGGATGTTTGACCGCTACGATTGATC
Organism: Cosmia trapezina; assembly: GCA_905163495.3. Lineage (NCBI taxonomy): Eukaryota > Metazoa > Arthropoda > Insecta > Lepidoptera > Noctuidae > Cosmia > Cosmia trapezina. The sequence continues at coordinate 4,472,530 of LR991019.1, forward strand.
TGGCTGCTAACAAATAGTACTGAAATAGTTATCCGAGTGTCATTAGGTACCTATATATATAAAAATGAAGACTTAAAATATAAGTAAGATGACGTAATTTGTTTACGAGCTTTAAAGCGTCTTGCGGAAAAACCGCCGACGGGAAGTGTCTGACAGTAGTGATTATTAATTATTAACAATATTTTGTAAAACATACATAAAAATCAGCAGTCAGACTTTAAGAAAAGTGAGTACCTAATATTTTTACGTAACTTTGGTACCTGATACCTGAAAATTGGCCGACAGCCCAAGCTAGCACGTATGTCTGCCTACGTTCAAAGTAAACTAACAATACTCTCTCCCATACATTTTTACGTAACTTTGGTACCTGATACCTGAAAATTGGCCGACAGCCCAAGCTAGCACGTATGTCTACCTACGTTCAAAGTAAACTAACAATACTCTCTCCCATACATTTTGTTAATCAGAAAATGATGGCCCTGGGATCTTGCTCCACCTTTTTATCCCACTATCATCTCAAAACATCAGCCTGTGTATAAATAATTCTTTGTAAAACTGTCTGTCTGTCTGTAGTTTCATTCTTAAACAAGAATAAAGTTTAAAAAACTGTAACCCGACTACGGAAAAATAAAATTGATCTAAAAAGTTCAAAATATTTATTTACTTAAACAATAACGACATAGGTATATACATATTTGTAATGTGCTCGTCAAGACCTTTCTTTTGATAACAAACATGTCATGATTATCTCAATTTAATTTTTTTCGAGGTCACAAATTTACGTGTAAAGTCCACTATATTAAACTTAGGGAGAATTTATGTAGCCTATGTCATCCGGACCATTATTTCGAATCTACTGATACCTCGTTCATCAAAATCGGTTCAGTAATTTAGGCGCTACGATGGAACACACGTAAATACATACTTATATACATACTTACATACTTAAATAGACTGCTAAAATCATAACACTTCCTTTTGGCTTTGCCGTACTCGGGTAAAAATAGCGTGTCATTAAATGTGAAATGTCAAAGAAATAACTTGGATGTCACGTTTCTTTCACAGAACCTTTTAGCTCTATTCTTTAACCGACTTTGAAGTTTGGGCAGACACATTGATTTCGTTAATTATTGACATAGGTTTACCTGCACAGGACTTTTCAGTTACAGGCAAAGCAGTTTTGTGACGAACGAATTCATAGGTTGTGTCGTTCATATTAAAAATATTTGGCTTAGTTCGAAATACCTAAATACACACTACTTCAAAACGTATGGTACAAAATAATGTTTTTATTTTTTATCGGATAGTTCCGAAAGCCGACGCCAAATCAAACCATGTCAAAAGAATTCCGAAACTGTTTCGCACCAATATTTTGATTTCGAACTTTTAAGTTGGTTTTCTATCCATACCGAATCGAAGTCCAAGAATGAATGAGTTTCCAATACACTTTTTTTTTTTTGTGGATGGGAAATCATCAAATAACTTCTCCAGCTCTGGGTGGAGCGGAAGGGCGTGTCAGACTACACTACAAATGTACCTTTGGTTTTCCTAGCAATTACTAAAGCCAATTAAACGAATTCTACACTCCGACTTCCCTTATCAAAACTCGCCCTGCGCCTTTGCTAAGCACAAAATATAACACGACAACATTGTGGAGAACACCCCACTCGAACTTGTCTCAAACTTGTGCCAAACTTCGCCTGGTAGGTATAAGTGTCCGACATCGCGCTAGAATGTCGACACTCCATTAAAGTCAACCGCAACACCCGCTTCGGCCAAATGCGCGTAACTTTATCATATTGCCACCTTCCCGACTACTATAGAAACTTGTAAACAAAGTTATACTGTGCTGTAGTTGTTGACTGCTAAGATAGTTGTAATCTGAGCCCAATTTAAAGTTGTCATGTTTAATATTTAGTGGGATGACGATGTTTTAAATGTTCTGTTGTTGCGTTTTTAGGGTTCCGTACCAAAATGGTAAAAAAGGAACCCTTATGGTGTGCCTCAGTCATATCTCAAGAACTACTAATGATATCAACTTGAAATTTGGAACAGTTTTATATGACGTTTACCCAACTATTTTGCAAATAAGAAAGAAATAAAAATATTTATATTTTTCTTACAACAGGGACTGAAAGGGCGTCTTAAAAATTTAAAGTGGGGCTACTAGGGCATGTGGGGTATCATATAAAAGATCGCTGTTTGCAAATTCACAAACATTTTTTAATTTTTTTTAGGCCGCATAGTTTTCGACTTTTCATGAAAAATGTAAAAAAAATACCGTTCCCCCCCCTCATCTCCGAAGTTTGTAAAGAGGAACATCTGAAATTATTCTATGTGATAGAAGTTTATGTAAAGATTACAGGAAAAATAAAACAATGTCTCTAAGTAGCATACTTTTTCAGAAATCGGAACGGAACCCTCACTGCGCGAGTCCGACTCGCTCTTGACCGGTTTTTTTTTAATCCATGCAATAGCCATGAAAAAAACGATGAAAATCAAGTTGTTTTTTTTTGTACTACGAAAAGTAGATAACATTATAAACGCGATGCCCCAAAAAATCATTAAAAAATAGAAAAACCTTACCATTTTTATATAACTATACAAAAATAATATCGTGTAACACCACTCATACCTTTCGCAGGTCTGCTGGAAGAAATTTCTATAGAAATAAGCAGTACCTTTGTACTCCTAATTATAAGTATCATGTATATCTATCTATTTTTCTGTGTGTACATAAATTGTAAAATAAATAAATAAAATACCTAACCCTCAAATGCTAAGTTACCGAAAAAACCAAAACCGAACGTAAAGCGCAACCAGCGACTTCAACAAATCTAGCCGCCTATCGATTCGGCGAGCAATTTAAAATCCACTTAAAGACAACCGCAGACTGCTAATCGAAAACTTCGTCGGCTCCAGTGGGAACCTCTAATTGCTTGTATTAAAATAACTGACTTATGTCAAAGATATCTGGGGCGCGGCGTACGTCGCCGCCTGGCACCAGGCTTCACATGTTAATAATCATTATGATCGCATCAAGTGTACGATAGCCCGGTCTTTCACTCACCCCCTGTTCACCCGCGAATAGTGTTGTAATTGTAGCCAAGCAAGAATATCGATGATGCGTGTTGCTCTATCGCGAGTTGCGGTGCTATAGCAATGCAACTAATAAAACCCACTTTAAAAAATATTTGTAAGAAGACAATAATCGCAACTTCAGTTCATACTTTGATCACACTATTAGTATAAAGGCGAAAGTTTGTGAGTGTGTGTGTTTATATGTTTGTTACTTCTTCGCGCTCAAACGGCTAGACCGATTTGGATGAAGTTTGGTATGTAGATAGCTAATATCCTGGATTAACACATAGGCTACTTTTTATCCCGGTGTGCGCGTGTAAAACCGCGGAGCGCAGCTAGTAAACAATAATTTCATAGAGAACAATAAGAAATCACTCACAATTTGGTTGTATTTAACGTTAAGGATTTTTAAGAAAAATCCTCCCGTTTTAGAAAAAGCAACATTGCTTTGGACTTAGATCTATCTCCGAAAATCAACTGATAAAACAAACGAGCCATTTGCTAACCTTAAAAATTAAAACGTTGAACTTTCATTTGGAGCCCGAAAATATTCGCGGTCCGAAAACTTTTTCGCGTTTATTAGCAGCACTAGTCGAGCCCCTCGGCCGAGGGAGTGAGTGAGCCAGTGTTCAGTAGTTACTGGCGCATTACCTCGCTGTTTTGTGTGAGCTAACAGTCTTGCGCTTTGCTACGTGTCAATAAAATGAACCTGCGAATACATGGATATCGCTTGCTTATTACTAGTTTTTTCATGTTTCTTTGAATTATTTTACGGCTAAGAAACTTGTTTCAAAGCTACATAAGGCAGTAATGTTGTTTTTTAGGGTTCCGTACCCAAAAGGTAAAACGGGACCCTATTACTAAGACTCCGCTGTCCGTCTGACTGTCTGTCACCAGGCTGAATCTCATGAACCGTGACAATTAGACAGTTGAAATTTTCACAGATGATGTATTTCTGTTGCCGCTTATAACAACAAATAATATTTAAGGGAGCTCCCATACAACAAACGTGATTTTTTTTTTTTTGTTTTGCTCGATATTGATAACGGTAACAGGTAGAACAACACAGTAGTTAAGCTAATTGTTTAATATAAGTTCAAATTGGGATCCTTCTTCTTTAATTAGTGACTCAGTGTTTGCAGAAGTAATACATTGACTCAAAATTCTAATTTTACCTACTCACTCGGAAAATCTCCTCATAGGGAATCTCCGCAATCTTCTAAGGACCTTCAAAGGAGGTTCTTACTAAGTCCGTGTAGTATTATCTTCGATGGTAGTGTGTTCATTGCTTAGAATGCGAACTGCTTTCAATTCAATCTGCCTAGCTTCCCAACTATGTTGGGGTCGGCTTCCACTCTAACCGGTTGCAGCTGAATACCAGTATTTTACAAGGAGCAACTGCCTATCTATTTTTTTTTTTCTCTGACCTCCACAACCCTGTTTCTGGGTAATACGATGCCCCTTGGTAAGACTGGTTGTCAGACTTTTTGGCTTCTGACGACTCATAACGACTGTCAAAGATCTACGAATGACAGCCGGGGTACCAACGGCTTAACGTGCTTTCCGAGGCACGGAGGTGTCTCGGTATGTAATGGTTGGACACCCAACCACGAGCCGCTGTTATTACTTAGCCACGAGCCCCTCTGTTTGAACTGCTTTCAGTTATAAACATAATTTTCTTAATAATGGAACAAAGAACATAAAAACTGAATTTAGAAAGGTGTGTAATACGAACATTTCAAAGATACATTTTATCCCAAAAGTAGCCAGACTGTGATTTCAGTGACATTAAAAGTTGAATATTAAAAAGCCTAATTTAATTCATGAGTAAACAGTGCATAATATGGTTGCTACAGGTCAGGGGACGCCGCGCGACACGTATACTAACATCTCGACACCTTTTAAAACGGCAAACGGCGCAATTTCCGGTACGATTCGTTACTCGTATCTCGATTATTTCCCGACCGATTTTCCGACTCGATACCGAATAAAACTCGATTTGCCTATATTTTGTTAATAAGTTATTCGTGAACCGTGATTCATGAGGGCGTGAGAGGGTTATTTCACTGTTGATTGATAAGTTTAAATGTTTGTTTTAACTGTTTTATTTATTGCAAATATTTGTAATTTGAAGAGTAATTTTTACTTAAAAAATATGAATATACTGAGTATTTTAATAATTATTGTGAGCAAAATCATACCTAATTAAACTGATTTTTTGGAAAAGTAATTACCTATGGCCTTAAAATGATTCTGGGTTAATATTATCTGTCCATATACCTGCCGCATACATTATTATTCATACATAATTATTGCCTTATAATGAACCTGTTCATTATTATTAAAGTTACGTTAAGCTTTAAAAATTTAATATGCAAGATAATCCATTTTAATTTTCATTAAAGCATGGATTTACTGCTTATGGCTTTTTACTATTATTTATACAAGGTGTAATTTAAATAACGCACAACCGCTTAATAAGGGGTCATTGTACTCATCATTAAGAACAACTTTTACTATGGGACCAAACCTGAAATCGTGAAAAAAAAAACAACGGCTGTTTTTTTTTCACGATTTCAGGTTTGGTCCCATAGTAAAAGTTGTTCATAATGATGAGTACAATGATCACTTAAATTGAGCGTTACTAAAATTACACCATGTATAACACAATTTTCGAACATTCAGTGGTTTTTTTCCGCTCGGAACAAAATTATTTGTACTGAACTTACATATATGTACCTAATGTGTAAATAAAAAATAAATCTGTGTTTCACTTCAGCCGAAAGACGTCCACTGCTGGACTTAGGCCTGTCCACTTCGACCAGCACCCTAATTGCGTAAAACACTATCAATCGGAATCGGTTTCATTTTGACAGTTCAACAACATTCATTGCGTTATTTACGTTGTCGAACAGACAAATTTTCGAACATATTAAGCATTGGATTAGCAATTTGTTTCAAAATGATTCAAACTCCGATTGATAATGTGTTACGCAATTAAGGTGCGGTTCTGTGCTTAAACATTCGTTTAGCTGGTAATTAAAAATCATCGATTTTCCTCAAAGTCAAAGTCAACAGTCAAAGTCAAACCATTTATTTAAAATAGGCACATGAAAGGCACTTTTGAACGTCAAAATTTACAAAAACGAATTTTGAATGGATTCTAGTCGCCCCTTCCAAATGGTAGTTTCGTAGCTCACATCTGCTCATAGTTCCATTATTCGTCCAAACCACTATTTCGTCTTTCACATCAGCACGAGAAACATCTCCTGCCACGCAAATCTCACTGAAGGACAGTCTGAAGCCAGTCAGAACCATAACTCCATAAGCAATTAATTCATATCCCATACAAATATTAAATTACATTCAGCGCTGTCACTATTGCAAATGTCGTATATTAATTAATGACAAACCTTCTTAAAGCATTATATATTGTACATTGTATTTTAATACGTAGTAAAAGTTGAAACAGTAGATCAATCCTTGGTCCTCTTAAATTGGTCGAATTTTGTTGTAATATTATATTTATCTTCTTCGTTTTTGCGTTGTGTTGAAGTTTTTCTTGTAAAGTTAGTCCTGTCACTGTCGCACAACTGGCAACCTACAGCTGCAAGATAGAGACGGGAACATCGTCTAAGCTAATACGTGCTAAGTGATATTTGCGGTTCTTGGCCTAACACTACTTACTCTATTTAAAGGAAACAAAACAGGATACTTAACCGACCGGGAGATATCTTAAACTTTCCGGTTAGCCACAGTGCTATATGCTTCAAAAACGTTAGATGTCGAAACTTTCTGACAAATAGACAGAATCTAACGTCAAAACCACAGGAGATTTAAAAATTAGAAGTTCCGGGAATCCAGAGAATCCGCATCTGGGAATCCGGAGAATCCAGTTCCGGGAAAAGGTGCAATAAGATAGGATCAGGAATTTTAAAAAATCTGCCCCTAAGATACAATAACTGGGTCATTGAATTTGGGAAAATTTTGGAAGTATCTAGGGAAAAGTTCCTTTATAAGCCTTATTTCTCTTGCATAGCTTGTGAAACAGAAGAGTAAAATAATAAATGTTGTATATGTAGTTCAGTTACTGTCTCAACTGCACTGTACACTCCGAGATGTGCATTGTTTGAACAACAAAGAGCATGGATTTAATTATTTTACCTCACAATACTTTGTATGCAAATGGAGTGCGTTAGATTAATATTTATATTGAGTGCCTTTCTGCCTATGACGGCCGACCATGTAGAGTAGGACAATTTGAAAGGGAGGGTCGGTATACATCGACTATTCACGGAATACAACGGAACTGGGTGAGCTGGACCATTAAGGGGGAATAATGATTTGAAAAAGCTTTATTGACTTAAAACAAAAGTTAAAAATACCAATGGCTATTAAGACGCAGATATATGCCAACGGCGTTGAGTGGTTAGCTTGCCAGTTCTGTGCTGAGCTCACGCAACGTGTCATACGCGTCCACCCAATAGGACTCGTCCATCAAGGAGCGCTGTCCCAAATTAGACGCATTATTAATTTATTATACATAAAACAAAAGATATTGTATCAAAACACGTATAATAAAAGATACATAATTAAAATATCTTTAAAATGGTTAAGGTTTCTTAAAAATACGCTAGATAGTTTTTGCGTGATTCTCAGTTTTTTATCCGCGTTAGACATAACGTTCCAAAATTAATTACACTATGTAATATAAACATAATTTAAAATATTCATGGTCTAAGTTATTAAGGAAATGCTCTAATTTAACATCCAAATCATTAACGCAATTAATCAGTTTAAAATAATTAAAAGTCGGTTATCGTCGCCTTAAGCTCCACGTGAGCTTAAGTGTCTAAACACACTATGCCGAAGTTACGCGACCGAAGTTCCGCGGCTGATGTTACGTTCTGACGTGTTCAGCTGATATGACACACCATAAGTGCCGAACTTACGCGGCGGAAATTCAGTTGCGGAACGTCAGTGTCTTGAACGACCCCCCCCCCCCCCCCGTGCCCCGCCCTGGATCTTCTTCGGCAATCGAACCGAACTTCGGTCGCGTATAATGTGTGCTCTACAGAATACGTTGCCGCCGAATTGCCGCTCAACTTACGCCCGACCGAAGTTCGGTTGTACGCTAGAACGCAACGTAATTTCGGCATAGTATGTCGTCAATAATTTAAATAGCATTGCAGGCGTATTCATGCCGAACTTCGGTCGCGTAACTTCGGCATAGTGTGTTTAGACACTAAGGCGACGATAACCGACTTTTTTCGGGACCCGAATGTAAGGTACAGACAGATAGATAATGTCTTTATTAATTATCAATAAACAACATAGGAATGTTAGAAAAGACGATCTAATCAGTTATCTTAAAAGCTACCTATTTATTCCAGACTTCCATTTAACATTTGGATGGATAGGTACAGTGGGCTGCATCAATTGGGTACCCCAGTTGTATTAAAATTTTAATGTACGTATCATCTATTAATAATAATACTATGGCCAACTTATTTGTTGATGACATATTCCCATGGGGCGAAAAGCTACAGTTGTATACCTTAGCAATGACAACAGAAAAATGTACATTATTGTAAAGTCGAGGGGAAACTATTTATGTTAAGCCAATTGACTAACAACTTAAATTGTTCGTATATTCAAATCACAACTGTCATCTTTGACAGGTGTATGAAATGGCTACGTCTCATGGTAATTTGAGATAGGGTGTCAATTTGCTTAACAATTAATTTCCATGAACAATCAGGAACAATGTACAGACATTTTCATGATGTTCAGCAAAAAGCAGTCTATAGGAAATTTTAAAAAATGCCATTTTATAATACAAAACGAAAGATGAAGTATGGCTGTATTGGCTGGCTATGTGTCGTCACGGGATATCTATCTATGCATGTATGTCACAGTAAGATGATTATAGATAGTAGCTATATACCTTAATATAGTTATATAAAAACTGTCGGAGTGCACTAATTTGGTTGCTGCGACCAAGTTCGATGTAGCGCTCGCCGGCCGCTACCGTGGCACCGCCAGCTTCGCTCGCTCGCCTCGCGCGTTGGTCACAGTTCTAACCTAATCTATTTGGTCGGAGTTCCCTAATACTTACATTACTAGATCATGCTCGTATCATAGTTATATTCCTATAAAAAGATAGTTATGAACCGCTTTCTTAAAGCTAAGTATATTACGGTTTTTATCTATGTGCGTCCCTATATATCCCTAGGGATATAACACTATATCACGGCTACAATACAAATATCTTACTGCGAAATCTATAACAATCAATCACCGTACGATAGTCTCGTAAAAACTTAAAAATAGCTCGACTGATTTTTTTTTTTTTTTTTTTTTTGTTTTGTTTGCCTCAGTACTGGGGTGATTAAGGAAAAAAGAAAATTAGGAAAAACCCAAACGAACAGTCGAAAAATCGTGATTTTGTCTCACGTTGTAGCTACGTAGTTCACCGGGTCATCTAGTACTCAATAAAAATTGACAAAATCGAACTGTGCGCCGACCTCGAGCCGTCTCCCGCACCATGCATATACCTACTTTTTCATCAGTCGGATCGGTGCAGGATATTAATGAATTTCCTCGTCACAGCGGCTCGTGATTAGTTCGTTAATGCGATTAGTTGTCTCCTCCGGTTCGCCGGTGGGCATTGTTTATTGAAGCGCGACGCGCAATGCACAACCCGATGGCCGCCGAGCTATATTATGTCGCAGCACTCATTACGAACGGTAACAATCGGAATAATTAGTAATGTGGGTAAGATGATATACCTGGCTAGATAATTGTGCAGCCATTGTTTCTCTACTGCTGTCATTAATTACACATGCGGCTTATTAATTTATAACTTGTACCCTCGGAACTTGTTCTGCATGGAATAATGTAAAATTTAATCTGATAATATGCCTGAACATTCATAGTACGCTGTAGGAATTTGATGTTTGACTAGAAATGTAATTAATTAGTCAAATTAATTATCTGTACCTACCTATATTTAAAAATGGATGCGGTATATATGATATTGATAAACTCAACCAATCATTATGAAATTTGGCACAAATATATTATTATGCATTTTTTGTAGGGTTGTATAACGATACCGATACCAATACATCTGCGATACTTTGGGTTTGCCGATGTATCGGCATCGGTGATATTTTATTACCGGTGCAACGATACCCAAACGCGCTTCAAAAAAGTAATGTGAACGCGCGTGCTATTTCGTCTATTTCGTTACAAAAGAGGCACTAACAATGACGTCTTATACCCAAACTTGAAAAAAATGGCGCAGAAATACTTAAGTTTCTATATGAGTTCTGTCGCATCTGAAAGACAATTTTTCCACCGCGGGTTTCATTCAAACAGACTTGCGAAATCGTCTATCTCCGCAAAACTTGAGAATACTTTGTTTTATAAACAAACCTACGGTTCATTTTTTTAATTACTGACACTATTAGCCGACGACCTGAAGAATGTGGCTGGGACAGACTGGATGCGGAAGGCGGAGCAGGGTGTTGAGGCCTATGTCCAGCAGTGGACTACGATAGGCTGAGTTGATTAGCCTTGACAATTCAAAAGTGCCTGTAATTGATTTAATTGAAATAAATGCTTTGAGTTTGAGCTTAATTATTAATTTTAATATAACTAATAATTTCATTTTAAGTCTTTAATTTTTTTGATTAATTTTCAAAAACTAACTCTTATTCTTTTTTTATATAGTTTACCTTCATTTAAATTCAATAATGGTATCGGCATCGGTATCGGTATCTTTTTTAAAAAAAAATTTTTTTTTTTTTAATTATCTCAACTCGTGTTGTTAATTATCCCAACTCGTGTATATTTTACCTTCATTTAAATACAATAAGGGTATATCGCCATCGGTATCGGTATCGCCGATATTTTTTTACGAGTATTGGTATCGGTACCGTATCGGCAAAAAGGCGTATCGATGCATCCCTAATTTTCCGACCTCCACGGTGGCGCTTCTAGTGTAAAACATAAGCTCAACTTATTAAAAAAAGCCTCATAAATCATAACTTACAAGTTACAACAGAAAGCTCAAACAAACTATTATTGAAAGCTTTTAATATTCATTTGGTACTTATTGGCAATAAAGCTCGGGATCATTTGAATGATCTGTACATTGTCCTCTCGCATGTCATCCGTCAATAGTAATTGCCTGTAATGGATACAGTAATACATGCCGTCAGGACATCGACTTGCCTTTGTCATACTATTTCAACTTTTACTTTTAAATATGTTTAGGATTTTTTTGATCTGGAAACTGTTGGGTGTGAATCTAATATAAAAACCTTAAATACATTCCCTTTTTATTTGCTTAGCCTATCATTTTGACCGCTTGGCTAAATATCAATCGCCGTGCCCCTAGCGCGCGACTACAAATCGATAAAATAATGTCACTGGAAAACCAAAATTACTTAACCGCCAATTGGGCGGTTAAGTAATTTTGGTTTTCCAGTAACATTACGTACACTAAATAAGGAGGAGCAATATATCTATTTAATAATGGTTTTAGTTGTACCACGCAGTTAATAGAACGACAATAGAACGAAAAAGTCATGAATGTCTCTGTCGCAGAAATACGACACGAGCGGTAGGGGCACGGAAATATGTGTCCGACTGCTGAGCAAGGGCGTCCCCCAAATACTTTCCCTAAAGGGGTTAAATAGGTGACGAAAGTTTGTCATTTCTACAAATCCCATTAGGCACGCACGCGTTTTCTGGACATTCTGAATTTGTAAACGCAACAGATCTGTGTCACTAACTGCACTTACAATGCGTTTCAAATAAGAATAGTATCGACTTAACGCCATTTTGTGACGTCATAGCTGTCAAATCGAATAAATTGGGTAGGCTGAGCAAAACAAGATATTTTTTAAATAACATTTATTTACGAATCATGAACGAACGAATTCTTTACTTTCTGGTAAATTGTTGCCAACAATGAAAATATGAAAGAAAGTAGTAAGTATATTTTTTTTTAACTAATTGAGATTAATTTTTTGATGTTTTTTTTCACTTTGATTTAACTAAGACTCGGTTAAACAAAAAAAAAAAAACGTTATTGATACGCAAATAAGTTTTCTTTGCAAACCGTACTTATCAATCAACATTTGACAGATAGATGTCATTGACGTTCCTATTCTTATTTGAATCGCATTGTACAAAGAATCATAGTGTGGGGCTTACAATACGCAAAAAAAACGCAATAAAGTCCAAAAGTTCATTCATACGCTGCCAGTAATAAGGAAGCCAGCAGAGCTTGACCAAAAAAATATATCAAATTCGAGGTCAATTTCTACACCACATCGCGGTAGGGTTTCAAGCGTTATGTCGCATTGTTAACTCGTAAGTGACCAATTAAACGACTTCTGTACGTATATACGCATTTTCGTATAGGGTTTTTATGGCCCTCCCATGAAGCTAACCGAACCGTATAGAGATATAAATCAACTTCATATTGTGATTTAGCAAGCCTCGTTACTGCAACAGTGCGCCGTATTTACATAAAAACAATATTTTTGTGTGTATATAGTTATAGCAGTAATTCAATATTTTCGTACCAATACTAGACTAATGGGCTGGCTCGTGTTAACTCGAGTATTAATTCATAAGTCTTAACCTCTTTTATTTGGTTTTTTAGGGTTCCGTAGTGAACAAGGAACCGTTATAGTTTCGCTATGTCCGTCCGTCTGTCCGTCTATCCGTCCGCACCTTAGCTCAGCGACTCTTAGTACTAGAAAGCTCTAATTTGGCATGGATATACAAATTTGTCACGGCAACAAAGCGGTAAAATAAAATCATGAAAAAAAAAATTTTTTAGGTACCTTATGTAGGTACACGTAAAGTGGGCATGATTTTTTTTTTCTTCGTCTACCCTATGGTGTGGGGTGTTGTTGGGTGGGTCTTTCAAAAATATTGCGGGTTTGGGAAAACAATTTTTTGATTTAGGGATCCGTTTCTGAAATATTAAGCTTTAAAGTGCTAATTTTTGTAGACTCCATGCCAGCTAAACGGTTAGTTTTGGATGGCTGAAAAAATTCACGGTAGTAGTATATATAACGAAGTTAAAAGGAAAACTATCATAGCTAAGTAGGCTTTTCAAGTTTAATTTTCATGAAACAATAAACAGCCCTCTTCTTAGTCCGCATTATTGTGCAACTACGGAACCCTATTACTGCGCGTGGCCTGACACGCACTTGGTCGGTTTTTTGTTATATTATGATTCCCGTGTGGATTGCTTTGCAAAGTTACTTAAAAATAGTTCTCGTTGAACGAACGAGGTTATGATGGGTCATTTGTTCTTACTGAAAAAACTCGTATGAGATCTTGTAACTCTTATAATTATGCCAAGCTGCGTATTGAACTGTAATAGATATCTGATTGCGACACTTTAATTGGTTTTCAACGTCATTGAATATTGTATATCATTGATGTTTCTCTGAAAATTGTTTGCGTGCGGTCGACGGTCTCTGTTTGGTAAATGGTCTAGTAATTCATTAATATTGACGGCCAAAGACACCTATTACAAAAGCCTGACTGTACGTCTATACGTATACATTTTATAGATACCGATATACGTAAATTTTTTCCAATAATAAAATTAATGGCTGGCTCGGACCACCTGTTATTCAGAACAATTTAATTACACGTCATTGTTTTGTAATAGTTATGAAAGGAAGTTAATTGAGATGTACAGTACTAACTTATAATTGCTTTATTTATTGTAATTGCCGTACCTTTGTTTTTTTAATAATTCGGAAGGGGAAAAGAGAGACTACCGTTTTTTTTAAATAAAACTTTAATTTGTGACCGTTATTTTAACATTTTGGGGTTGTTTTAAAAAGGTATTCTACCATCGCGTGATGTTGTCTCAAACGAGGTCATCAGGGTATTACCGCCAGGTGTCCTGGGTAATGTCGCTCGAGTGACGCCTGCGCCAGAGACCGCTCTGCTCAATGGGCGCAGTCCCTTGCTTCCATGACGTCACATTTTCCCTTGTCCTTTCCAATTAAGTGCCGTAATAAGCCGCTGACAGCTGACACTTCATTCTTTCTTTCCCACTCATATTGATACAGCAATTACTTGGGTTTTATTAAAACTAATAGAATCCTGTAATTGTCCCACTGGGTAAGGAAGCAATGATCTGTGGCTGACCACGCATGCTTGTCAGCAGTTTGGCTGCTTCGGATTATTGTTTGTAAGTATACAGGGAAAGTTTTTCAAGTGGGCGGGGATGGCCAAATTCGAAACTATGAGGAATGTTCTAATGCTGAATGCAGTACAATCTTTGAGACGTCGAATCCAGCTATGTATTGAAAACAATGGTCATCATTTTGAACAATTTATCAGTTAAGGTTTCATAGGTAAGTAACATAGGAAAATTAAAAAAAAGTATTTTGTTAAAAATAAGCTCTTTTCTTTAGTTTTTTCTTTTCATTACTTCCCAGTATTCGATCCTTATTAGCGACACTATCGAATGGTGTAATAATACGGTGTGTTTTTTTTTTCAAAATCAACGGGTTCGATTCCTGACTATATTATGCAGTGTTAGTTTTCATCAAAATCGAGCCCGAGACTCCTTTGAGTACTTTTCGCTATTCCTCATAGTTTCGGATTTGACCGTCCACGCTCACTTGAAAAATTCATCCTGTATAAGTTAATCTTTAAAATGTGCGTCTTATTTATTCATAAGAAACAATATTTCTTTCTTTTAGTTTTATAACACAAAGCTCAACTTTACTCTCAATGATTTTCTTGAAAGATTGAACCCATAATAGTTATTTATGCAACTGACGTATAATAAGGGGTATTAAAACACGAATGTGGGTTTACTCGGCTTCGCCTCGTGTGATAATAGTATCACATGAGTGTTTTAATACCTAATTATGTACAGTTGCATACAAGACTTTATCTACATCCATGTTATCAATCCTCTATAAAAGGTTCTTAAACAGTTTTTTGCAATACTAATACTCGTGTCGAACATGGCGGCCGGCGTCATAGTATACGACGTTAATTCGAATAAGTTCTTTTTTTTAAATTACGGCGCTGTTGTAGTGAAACGCGGGTGATTTAAAAAGCTTCAGTATTAAATCGTGTTGGCCCAGTGGTTAAAGCCTCGCCTCTCATGAACGAGGGTGTGGGTTCAAATCCGGGCAAGTACTAATATGACTTTTCAATTCAGTACTTTCTGAGTTTATCTTGGACATTACCTACTGACATCGGTGAAGGAAAACATCGTGAGGAAACCTGGACTTGTAGTTAATAGAAGTCTGAAATCGCCAACCACCCCTGAGCAAGCATGGTGATCAATGCTGGTGCCTTCTCTGTAGGAGAAGAGGCCTTTGCCCAACAGTGGGACAGTACTATGCTGGTATTATTATTATATTAAATTGTGATGTGATTAAAAGGCATACAAAAGACAAACTCTCTGGTTTTAGGGGAAAAATGGTTCTAGGAACTACGGTTGTTAGCATTAGGTACATGAAATAACTTCCTTTTAAACGTACCCTGAAGCATTTTTCTGTGCTTCCTAAAACTCAATTTACTATCATCATTATGCTTTAAAATGTTGCCATTAATGTTAAAGCAAAACTTCATAAAGGAAGTTATATAAGTTTATGTTCGCAGACGTCAAAACACAGGAGCTCGTGGCTAAGTAATAACAGCCGCACGGGTCGATCCGTCAGGTTAAGCTACGCTTGCCGGGGTTGGTCAGTGGATGGGTGACCGTCTTTACATATCGAGATTCCTCCGTGCCTCGGAAAGCACGTTAAGCCGTTGCTCCCGGCTGTCATTCGTGGATCTTTGACAGTCGTTACGGGTCGTCAGAAGCCCGAAAGTCTGACAACCAGTCTTACCAAGGGGTATCGTATTACCCAGTTACTGGGTTGTGGAGGTCAGACAGGCAGTCGCTCCATGTAAAATACTGGTATTCAGCTGCATCCGGTTAGACTGGAAGCCGACCCCAACATAGTTGGGAAAAGGCTAGGCAGATTGATTGAGACGTCAAAACACGAAGAAGAATGTTCCAAGTGCTCTCGAAACAACAATACGCCCTCAATTATATTGTGCCAAATTTAATATTCATAATAAATCGCGAATAGTTTCTATATTTGTACCAACATGCCCACGACATGCGACCTCCGCGTCTCAAATATAAATAACTGTTGTGCGTGTGTGTGCGACAGTTGTGTGTGTTTGTGTGTTTACAGCACACGAATTACATTTCACAAGCAAGCGAAACAATACGAGCGGTTTGGACATGGCACACAGCGAGCGCGATGCGATGCTAAGAGATAATTTAGGATGTTAGGAGCTAGGAGCGAACAATGTAGTCTAGGCGCAAAAATATTACTTCTCCATATCGCGGAAACGGGAAGCCTTTTCATAATATATAAAAATATGTACAACTTTTCTTCAAAAGTCACATCGAGCTGCAACATGTCCTCGCAAACTTATTAACCATGAAAATTCCATTTACATCTGAAACGCTCATACATTTGCAATTCATCAAAACAGAAGTCTTCATGCATAGGAAATATATTATAGTGACTATCAAAACATGTTTTCAAGACATCCGTTATGTGCATGTGGGATGTTTGCATTACAATTTTAAATTAAACCAATAAATCTCAATAAATAATGTATGCGAATAACGTATTCATCAAACACGGCCATGCGACGTGCTACTTTCATTCAATACTAAATAACTTCGCATTCAATACCTCGCGTAGCTCGTAGCACTGCTTCTAGTGTAACGCGGAATTAAACATTAAATGCATGAAATATGCTCTGATTTGAAACAATGGCAAAATATACATATAATAACATCAATGAATAACAATGGAGTATAAATTATCATTTAAACTGTTGTATATTTTATAAAATATAGCCCTTGTGTTTTGTTCAAACAAATATACAGACATATAATTTGTTTGAATGTATGTTAATCGCGAAAAATAGAGGTATGTGTATGCTATGAAGGTATGTTGACATCTGTTCCGAAAGGTCAGGGTCACACCTTCACGTTTGGGCAGGGAGGTAGACAGGGGTGGTCGATTATCCCCTTAAAAGGTAGGTCTATCTTTTCTCCCGCGAGTGATGCAGAAATAGATTAAGGCATTGTATCAAGAGGCTCTTTTGTGCGCTTTTCACTACGCCTAGCAATGTTCCCTTTGAAGTGAGACCGTGCACGGTCGGTAGTGGTTCAGAAGACTTGAAGGGGCAAAATGATGGCACGTTCTAAGTAACCACTTACAACGCGCCGTCATTTTAACCCTGTTGACTAACTAGGATAGGTAACTACCCTAATCGATACTCTTAATCCATACTCTGAAATAGACAGCTAACTTTCTAATAATCCGACGGACATAAAAATTCAATGGTGCTACAACATTGCAAAAGTTTTCCATGGTAAATTTTCTCATTTTAAATTAAAGGCTTTCCTGCTTTGGCTGAAAAAACACAGAGTGTGTTTCGTAATGTAACTTCGCACTTTGTGTTCCCTGCATTCGTGTGAATCCTGTTTTTCGGTAATGACGCTAACTCGATATTGAGACCAAGTGTATCTTTCATTCAATGTACGATTGTTTTTTTTTTGTTTCTCTTTTGGAGTTGGAGTTTCTCTGTGTCGCCAACTACATTTAATATTCATTTGCCTGTGAATTAATCTGTAAGTGATAATACAAGCTAGTTTGAAAGCTTTCCTACTTTGCTTTGTAATCTGAATAACTGAAATTAAATCAGCTAAAAAGTGTGAACTTACCTGCACGTAATAAGGTTCTATTTTTGATGTTTTTAGTGTCTGTTTTTCGATTGCACTTTTCATGTTGCATTGAACACTTTAACAAGAATAAACATTTACATAATTGTAATGCTTTTCCCGATATCTTGTGGCAAATAAAATCATTCTGATTCTGACATCAGCGCCGTCGGCGATCAGGTCCCGAAAAGGTCATAAAACAGTCTGTTGTCAGGAACGGCAGTGGAATGAGGTGCAGTAGGCCCGCCCCGCCGGGCCGGCCACGTCCCGGACACACGACTACCGTGGCCCGGCCTCACGACTAACTTGTAAGATGATTTTTTCGTGATCCGACGTTCATTGTTCAGTAGCTGTTACGATTCGATTGAAATTGTTTACATCGCCCACTGCGGTGGGCCGATATACTCATCCTCGTATAGCTACTACTAGTTTTTGTCGTGATTTTTATAGTCACACGTTTTTGGAGTCTCGTGAGGCGTGAATGGTATGCGTGTAGTACGAATCATGTCGCGTTGTTCGCTATGCGAATTCGTGAGCTGTTTCTGTGATTTAACTCCGTGATTAGAAAACGTCGTGTCAAATAAAAAAGCTTTTTTAAAGTTAATGTAGGTCATCTTTAGTTTTTTGTAATTAAGCAAATGTTTTTTACTTTTATCACCGAATATGTTTTAAAATAAATGTTAAACGGTAAACCCTCCATATTGGTGCCCAAGATGGTGGGCTTGCCTAGTTTGGGGCCAATGTAAAATCTTTGTAAACTAATTTAGCAATAATAAAGTTTTTATTTATTGTTTATTTATTTATCTAAATACATAAAGCACACAACACACATTCGCAAATAACTTACCATGCACAAAAACGGAGAGATCGAAATGGAAAATACCGATTCCTAACAAACAAGCAAAGTGGTTGATGCAACGACAAATACTTACTCTTATAATAGACGTGCATTCTATTCAAAAGGTATTTCAAAGAATTTTCCACAATACACCGGTACCGCTCAGTTATAAGAAAACGCCAATCGTAATGGGCCTCATACGTTATGGAAAATAGAGTACAATAGCAACAATTTGTACTTCACGAACGGAAGCAATGTTCGAGATATCTTCAGGTGGGTACAATCGCTCGCTGAAGTGCCGCGAGCGCTCAACGCTCACAAATTAATTATCACTTTTTAAAATCGCACTTGAAATTATTCTGTGGCGACAGCAATATTCAGAGCGAAAGTCTCTAATTGAATCTGTCGGTTGCTCTTTAGTTTCCATCGTTGATTGTGAAGTTTCTTATCCTGGAAACAATTTTAATTACCGCTGACTTTTTCACGTTATCTCCGGTTTGACGGTTCGATTTATTAATATGCTCTTTATTAATTGATTACTTATTGCTACGGGCACGCAAGTTGCTATAATGACATTTGAGGGTTACAAAAAAAAAAGATATCTACCGGTATCTATAGTCATCATAACCAAGAAGAAAAGAAATGTATGATTAAACAGGTGAACGCAGTGAAGGGATGGCAAAAACTAATTTCATCCATCCGAATTGTTCTGTATTTAGTCATACACGCACTTGTCCACAACTACTTTTTTAATTCACACGTCAGTCAGAATTCTCGAAGCGATCACAAAAACGTTCGTGCCAATTAATTTCGCACAGCCGTCGCATTTTCTCTTGAATTACAAATGCAATTCATAATACGTTAAAAATAACAACCAGAAAGAACTGGGCAAAAGTGTTGAACGACAAAAAAGTCTTTATTAGCACCATTACAATTTTTACAAGGCTTTTATTGCACTTTAGTAGGCGAGTGTACGTGCCTTCAGCGGGCCTCTCGGCCCTACACTTAATGCAGTTATGCAAAACACTGCAAATATCTCGTTTGCCTCCATCAACTTACCCGAGCTGCCCTGTTTTTTTCGCGTTTTTTACATTACCTACGTAAATTACATTTTCATTATCGTGTGGATGCATGAAATTCTTCAATTTAGTATTTTTACACTCTTTTTCAAATCTATCGTTTCGTTATGAAGCTAATTTTCTAAGTTCCTGGGTCCACGGGGTCCACGGGGATGCTTTTGTAATATGTGATAAAGAGGATCGGAATTTTATTACGCGAAAATTAGTTTCCGATTTAATTTTATGAAGAGTTTCTTTACAAAGGAAGCTGTGTTTAATCCTCGTTGTTAGAAGCATCTTTACACTAAAGTTTTCAGGTTTTTCTAAAAGGATAATAAACTGAGCTTTTAAAATTTCATAGGTCGCAGGGGCATCGTATGCGGGAAGCGGGAGAGTTCTGTAACGCAAGCCATAAGGCCCGCTTGTAGGGAACCGTTTTCTTTAGTCGATAGGGAACTATTGCGGTATACGGAGAACCTGCACCGTACGTTTGGCAGTTGCTTTGAAGGCTCATTTTCATCCGGTGTGAGTCTCCGCGCACTTTTTACCAACCGATGAATTTCATTGGTCTATGCGCCCTTTACGGGGAATACCCGCAAACGGTGTACCGACCGCGTTATTGACTCAAGACTCCCGCAGACAGTAGAACATTTTTCATGAAGTTTCATAGAAAATTGTTGTATAGTATCGCGCCGCGCTATCGCGTCGCGACTGTCTGAGGGTGCCTTTATGACTTTCATTATTCCCGCCTGCGGGGAGTCCCCACATGGTGTAGGTATATCGACCGAGTTATCGACTGATGAAAATGAGTCAAGGCAAGCTGACTTGGGGAGATTCTTTTTGCGGTTCTAATTCATAGGTAATTTCTTAATAAACATTGTACAATAATCTCCTCAAAGTCGATTTAGACCAAACGAGCGAATGCACATTCTATCCCCACTCTACCAAATTCTTTTTGTGTAAACAGGGACAGAACATTCCTTCGTTGGTCTCTCCCTACTAAAATGTCAAGAATATCGACAAAAGAATGCTCTAGCTCTTGTTCTGAAGGCCAATTCTCGTACTTATAAAACGTTCAAATTCAGTCGCAGTCTCATCTCAGCGACAATCAATGTCAAAAATGTAGGGAAATTAGAAGCAATTTTGACAGATTGCGACTGAGATTAGACTGCGAACGTTCTTAAAATTACGAGAATTGCCCCTCTGGTTCCATGTTCGTTTAGTCTAAATCCGCTTCAAGGCAATCATCACACCCTCGAACTAGAGTCATAGAAGCAGCGAGCATCATACATTGCTAAAACACTAGTACAGAAACACTCGGTTTCTTATTCATAAAAGTAATTTTCGATCCGCCACTTATGCAAACATGCCATTGTTTCATATCTGGCAATATTTTCTACTATTTCGGACCGTTCCGCCGGCAATTTTCTGCTCGGCTGGGCTCGCTGAGACTCCCGAACCCGGAAGACTGTGCCTCCCGCATCACGCGTACTCTCATTTGAATAACATTAGTACTACAAACAATTGAAAACGCACTACTTGGAAAAACGTTATCATTTAGCTCTATCTTAAGCCTAATTGACTATGGACCGTTGAAGAATCGTATCTCACTTGCCAGTTTTAAAATAAACATAAATTCTACATTTTTTTTTTAAATTGTCTGGTGTTGCCAATGGTGAAAGCGTAAATAAAACTGGTGGTATTTTCTAAAAATAGGTGAAACTTTCAATCTTGTTTCCGTGAATATGTAAATCTCAATTATGAATCTAGTCCACCCTATGATTTGGGATTCATGGAAGGCGTAACAGGAGAGTTGCAATTCAATTGGACTTGCATCGTAAGTAGCGCATCCGATGTTGTGTCACTGCTCACTGGCCTTAAAACCTTTACATCTAGTCGGTCATCCGCTTTAAGGGGACCATATTTTTAGGGTTCCGTACCAAAATGGTAAAAAGGAACACTTATGGTGCGACTCAGTCTGTCTGTCACAGCTGGATATCTCAAGAACTACTAATGCTATCAACTTGAAATTTGGAATAGTTTTATATGAAGTTTAGTCAACTATTTTGCAAATAAGAAAGAAATACTTACCTACATTTTTTTTTTTTTTTTGCAACACGCAGTGAAAAAGGGCCTTCAAAGTGAGGCTGCTATCAAAATGAAAGAGCGCTTTTTGCACATTCCCAAACTTTTTTTTTGTTTTTTTAAGGCCACATAGTTTTCGACTTGATGAAAAATGTAAAAAAAAAGTACCGTTCCCTATCCCTTATCTCCGAAGTTTGCAAAGAGAAAAATCAGAGGGGCAATTCTCGTATTTTTAACAACGTTCGCAATATCATCTCAAGACTCAATCTGTCAAAAATTGTATAGCGTTTACCTAAATTTTTGACATTTGATTGACGCTGACATGAGATTGTGAACGTTTTTAGGTACGAGAATTGCCCCTCTGTTATTATTCTATTCTATGTGATAGAAGTTTATGTAATCATAACAGAAAAAATAAAACGATGTCTCTAATGAGCACTCTTTTTCAGAAATCGGAACGGAACCCTCGGTGCGCGAGTCCGACTCGCTATTGACCGGTTTATTTATTTATTTGGGCACTTTGCTTTAGTCATTGCGCTCGTAAGTGAACTTAGTGAACTTAACTTAACTTAACTTAACTTCACTTATCTTCAATCAAATTTAATTAACAAAGTACCAACTAGAACGGTTTTTCCGTCCAGTGAAACGACCCACCGTAATGTGTCATCCGTATCCGGTCTGCTAAATAGCTGAACATAGTGGACCTGGAAAACCAGAATTATTAATTAATCTTAAGCCACAAATATTTCAAATTACGCCTTCGAATTAGATTAAATAAGGAACAACATTGTCACCCTAAGTAACCCCGTAACTAATAAAACTTGCATGTTGATTATTTATTCATAGAGCCAGTACGTCCAAGGCAGTGGTATGGACGGATCGAGCCCCATTATAATTGTGATCGTTGAATTGATTGAAAACATCGATATTTCAAATTTAGATTTTATTCGCGCATCGAGCGCAGGGCTGGTATTTAGATTTTATTCGCGCATCGAGCGCAGGGCTGGTATTCAGTATTCAGTATTGCACGTTCATGTCTTAGTATGATGATGAAAGACGCGACTGGGAGTTACTTTCATAATTATAACGCACTAGTTTTTGCCCGCGGCTTTGCCCGAGTGGAGGTCGGAGATAATTCCACGGAAACGTACCATAGTAAAGCGCACGCCGAATTGGCTGAAATATGACGATGAATGTTGAAGATTTCGGAAATGATTTTTTAAATACACTTCCTCGAAAACTGGTTCATATCGCACTATGATTAGGGTCACAATGCAATGTATTTCATTTTCCAGTTTCATTTTCCAATACGTGTGCGGGAATAAAAATTGGCACAGATAACTTATACCTATACTTAGTCCAAATTGGTTCAATGCCTCTATTCACAACTCTCTAATCGGAGGTGAATGTTTTTTTTTTAATTTTGGCAAAGAGATAATATGCGTCTTTACGGCGCCGTCGTTAATATTTTTTCAATATTGAAATAATGTTTACAAATAGAATGTCATCAAAAACTATGACTATTACAATAAAAAACGTTTATGAACAAATTAACATTTATTTGTGTTCTAAACTCAAAAATATTTGAATTTTCTATTTTTCATATTACGCTGTTTATCGGCTATTAGACCTTTGCTTCTCCTTCAATCTGGCGAAAGCAAAGCGTGGAAAAAAAAGAAAATTTAAATTATTAATTTTAAATCACAGTTTCTTAATAATTCATGACAAAAATATTTTCCGTTACTTTATTTTATTGCTTCAAAAAGTGTATTGAAAAACATCGTTTGATACACGTACACATTGGAGTTCTCGGCTCAAAAACAACCTCGCCTACGGCTCGGATGTTAATTCCGCCTCGAATGCAATAACAAACGTTCCCCACTTGTATCAAAATGTACTATTTCCGACATCTTCAACATTCATCGTCATATTTCAGACAATTTACAAAAAAACCTTAATTTATTGATACGCCCAAATCTTCCTCATGAATCACTCCACCCATTGGTGAAAACCGTATGAAAATCTCTTCAGGAGTTTTTGAGACCATTGTGAACATACATACATACATATAGACCGACAAACGCGGCGGGGTACTTTGTTTTTACCCGACTACGGCGAAGCAAAAACGAGGGTTATGATTTTGACCGGTACGTGTGTAATATTCATCTGTTCCCTCATAAGTTCATAACTTTTAAAACTACTTTCTTGTTTCATACTTTTTAGAGAGTAATTTTTCTGTAGTCAGGTTTTAGTTTTGTAATATCTACCTGTGATAAGTAGTTATGGTGATGAAAGTATTTGGATTATTGACTTTTTTTTCTTTGCTGCTGTTATTAGAAACTGGTTGAGATAAACCTAACATCTTTTTTAAGATTTGCTCATTGAAGCAACAGCCGATCCATCAGCCTTATCATCAGTCCTTCATCAGCTGGAAGGCAGCTCACTTCAAATCAGTTTTCACGGTGTGAATATTACAGAATAGGCTTACAGAATTTAAAACGGACTACGATAGACAATAGCTTCCACCCAATATCGTAAATATCGTTTTTCATCCAAGTAACACAGTAATTATTATAATTTTCATAGTTTACAGGACGTCCCTGATTGCTCGCCCGCCCCGAGGGGGGCTCCTTTAAGCTATTAATACGGCTAACAACAATACATCGTTCAACGTACGGAATTTCGCGTCGCTACTGGATCCATTGAAACGCGCGTTTTTTATTACTTATTTCGTTATTGGTTGATTATGGACGTACAAACAAATATAGACATGTTCTTTTATCAATGTGCAGTCGATATGTGGTCAATTGTGGTCATTTTGTTAGCTTAAAATGTCTTGGCAGTTGTTGAGTTTTATGAAAAGTTTTAGTTTTTGAGTTTTATGTTCCGTAGTTGCACAATAATGCGGACTAAGAAGAGGGCTTTTTGTTGTTTCATAAATATTTGACTACTTATCTCTCGTAAACTTGAAAAGCCTACTAGCTGTGATAGTTTTCCTTTTAACTTCGTTATATTATATTACTAGCGTGATTTTTTTCACCCATCCAAAACTAACCGCAGCGAAACTATATAAGGGTTCCTTGTTGACTGCGGAACCCTTTCCCTTCCCCCCTTTCTTCCCCTTCCCCCTCCCTTTCCTTTTCCCTTTTCCTTTTCCTTTTCCTTTTTTTTTCCTTTTTTTTCTTTTTTTTTCCTTTTTTTTTCTTTTTGTTCGTTTTATTTTCCTTTTTTTTTACTGGGAATCGAACACAGGACTCCTCATTCAGCAGTTGCGTTTGTGATCACGAGACCAACGGGGATGTTAAAATTAATAATGCATTAATTCGATGAAAGTGAGAACCATAGCCGTTAGATTGAGATAGCTGTCGCTCAACGGACGCCGGCGCCGGCGCAGTATCGTGTACGCTAATAATATCTACATTTTGTCCAGCATAATGCTGACATGGGTTAACTGAAAGATAGCCCAATCGATTCCGCTGATTTGGCACCTGCCTTTTAAAATATTATTTCACTCAATCAAAATCTGCCTAGCCTTTTCCCAACTATGTTGGGGTCGGCTTCCAGTCTAACCGGATGCAGCTGAATACCAGTATTTTACATGGAGCGACTAGGCCTATCTGACCTCCACAACCCAGCAACGGGGTAATACTATACCCCCTTAAGACTGGATATCAGACTTTCTGGCTTCGGCCCAGTAACTGGGTAATGCGATACCCCTTGGTAAGACTGGTTGTCAGACTTTCGGGCTTCTGACGACCCGTAACGACTGTCAAAGATCCACAAATGACAGCCGGGACCAACGGCTTAACGTGCTTTCCGAGGCACGGAGAAGTCTTGGTATGTAAAGATAGGTCACCCATCCACGGACCAACCCCGGCAAGCGTAGCTTAACCTGATGGATCGACCCGTGCGGCTGTTATTACTTAGCCACGAGCTCCTCTCTGTCTCACTAAAATATTATTTCACTATCCGAGTAAATTAATGGTTGGAGCTTTATCAATTTTTTTTTTCAGGGAAGAGAACATTCAGGAGGAAGTAAAATACATTACTTTTCCTACAAACCAAACTTAATAAATAATGTAAAACATTTATTCATAAACAAGCTACTCGTACATCCGGACAAAACATACAATAGCAAACAACAGTCAATTATGAAATAAAACCATACAAAAATATTTAGAGACCTAGAACTGACTAACCCAACTCAATTACCTACTGAAAAACATTTTCTCTTTTAATAATCTACATCAAGGTGAAAAGAAACTGAACAAATAAAGCTGGACTTCTCTTTTAAATCCTCATTGTAATAAAAAATATTGCCAGCATGAAAAGCGTGCCAAAACTGAGGTTTTCACATAAATTAAAATTGCGATTCAGCACGTCGTTCTGTGATGTACAGACCACCAAGCCACCCGAAACTGTGAAATTTTCCCAATCAACCTTGAACCTAATGTTATATCAATAAAGATCAAAATCTATTAATGAAATTTGACAGATTTTAGTAGCTTGATGTGCTGGCGTCTGTACCTACTGGATGTACTATTTAGTGATAGTAAAACACTATGGTAGACACGCGAAGGTGTAGGGTCGTAAGGGTGACAAAATATTATGCTTTGTTTTGCAGATGCAGGCTTACTTGCTTCGATGACAGACTTTTCTAGGGTTCCGTACCTCAAAAGGAAAAAAAATAGAACTAGGATCACTTCGTTGTCCGTCTGTACATATGTCTGTGAAGACCCTTTTTCTCAGGAACGCTTGCAGTTAGCAAGCTGAAATTAATATCAAATACGTAGGTATATGGTCCCTTGGAGGTCTAAAAAAAACAAGCTTCTAAATCAATAAAAATACTTTTTGATACTCGCAAGTAAATCAAAACCCGGTAGGTACTTAATTTGTAATTTTATCACTTAAAAAAATTTTTTTTTGGTATGACAAACTTGAATATTTGCATTTGGAGAATTGACCGTGACGTAATATATCAATGTACGGGAGAACATATTTTTTTCAACTACAATGTTAAGTCTTTTTTTGGGATAAATTATGTTCTACTACGAAACCCTTCACTGCGCGAGGTCCGACAGGCACTTGGCTGGTTTTTTTCTTCACCTTGACGCAGTTTCCAAAGAAATAATCGAAAGGACAGGAAATAAAGACTCAGATAAAAAGTGATACTTAATGCTGTGGATGATGATCAGCTAAGACCAAGGTTTTCAGGAACCGAAGCTTTTGAAAAAATGACAATATGTGCAGGTACTCATATTGGTCTGGCTTGTATATTGGCTTCCGTAGATCCATAAGTACTGCAGGTTTATGTTGTCATCAAGCCTTAGCATAGATATTACTGGCTGACATTTCGATCATTAAAACATAGAATTATTCTTAAAGGAAAGAGATGGTCGCTTTTCTTTAAGGATTGATAGTTAGTTTTTAGCTAGGGCTCCGCGTAGGGCCTGGGGAGTAAATTACTTTAAGTTTGAAGCAGATAATTAATAAAGAGGCCTACGGCCCATTGGCTTGAATCTTTCATTTATCGTAGATAGATAGCCTCCCCTGTGAGGCTCGAGCCCTCACAGTACCTACCTATCTATCTAAGTATTGCCTGAGCAAAAATAAGTTTCGCGTGAGCAATTAAACATCTGATTTCGTTTATAATGCAAAAACATGGCGCGTGTCATCCCTGTGGTACAAGAGGCGCGAGGCGCCGGCAGCTGGCGGCGGGCGGCGGGAACCTCACAAATATATAACAATAGTGGAGATGAGAGTTAGTCGCTAGATCAAAGCCCGGCCATGCCGCCGACGCGCTTTGTTTACGCCAACGCCGGCGAACCATCGACTAATCAACCAACTGATTAATTTAATTAAACATTACGAGAAAGTTCTGTTTATTTTACGTTTCCTCGGGCCCACATGCGAGTTCAAAGGAATTACGCCGGGAATGTAAACACGAGGATATTGTTGGGACGCGAGGCGAGACGTATTGTGCGTTGTCGACGCCTCTGCGACACCTCTTTAGTCCGCGGCGGAGGTTTAAGGCTTGTCCGCAATAAAAAGCGCGGTCACTGTCAGACTGCATAAAAAAGAAAGAGAAGCGCGATGAAACAACGCTTGCAAAATATGAAGTAACTAGCTTTTGCCCGCGGCTTCGCCCGCGTAGATGTCGGAAAATGTCCCATGGGAACGTTAAAGTGGAAAACATAGTGCCGTCCAATATAACTATGCAAACTCAAATCGTTACGATATATCGTTGTCTTGTATGGTGGGCTTAAAGCTCCCCGTCAGCATGATTTTTTCCGACATCTTCAACAATCGTCGTCACATTTCAGCCAATTTATACAAAAAAACCATGATGAATTATACACTGAATTACTCCGTCCATTTGTGAAAACCGTATGAAAATCCATTCGCCGTAAAAAGTGTAAAAACGTCGAATGAAATGAAGACTAAATGAGACTCAAGACTCAAGATACGAACTATGACTACATTTCCAATCCCTTAAATCACTTAAAAAGAGGTAGGTACACAAACATTTTAATACTATTTGTGAATTTTAAAATCAACCCATATTGGACCCCTTAGGGCGAGCGCGTACTGCGGTGCGTTCCATTAGTTCTGCCGCACTGGGCGGGGCCTACAGTAACAAAACGCATGACCGCAGTGTGCGCACTTAAAAGACATTCCATACTTCACAGATTATGCGTTAGAAAAACGCACCGCAGTGCACGCTCGCCCTTAAGGGATGATTATTTTTTTAAAAACGCTGTACCACACATTTCTTTATTTCCTACCAAAAGCATAGAATTTTCTAATAGCCTAGCTTAAGAAATGCTGGGTTTCCCATACAAACTTTCATCCCCTATATCACACTCTGTAGGATTATTTTTTAAAAAGTAGCCCATGTCCTTTCCCAGGATGATATCTATAGCCTTGCCAAATTTTATCGAAATCCGTGCAGTTTTGTGAATTTTAAAATCAACCCCTATTTTACCCCCCCCCCCCCAGGGGATAATTTTTCAAAAACCCTGAACCGCATATTTCTTTATTTCCTACCAAAATCATACACTTCAATTTTCATAATTATCACTAACTTAAGAAATGCTGGGTTTCCCATACAAACTCTCATCCCCTGTATCACCCCCTGTAGGATTATTTTTGTGACAAAAAGTAGCCTTGGTTCTTCCCCAGGATGCTATCTATAGTCTTGCCAAATTTTATCGAAATCCGTGCAGTTTTGTGAATTTTAAAATCAACCCCTATTTTACCCCCTTAGGGGATGATTTTTCAAAAACCCTGAACCGCATATTTC
The DNA here is from genome assembly GCA_905163495.3 of Cosmia trapezina. Classification (NCBI taxonomy): domain Eukaryota; kingdom Metazoa; phylum Arthropoda; class Insecta; order Lepidoptera; family Noctuidae; genus Cosmia; species Cosmia trapezina. Next base: position 4,501,701 of record LR991019.1, read on the forward strand.
TTTATTTCCTACCAAACTCATAAACTTGAATTTTCGTTAAGAAATGCTGGGTTCCTCATACAAACTTTCATCCCCTATATCACCCCCTGTAGGATTATTTTTTAAAACAAAACGTAGCCTACGTTCTTTCCCAGGAGGCTATCCTTGCCGAATTTTATCGAAATCCGTGCACTTTTGTGAATTTTAAAATCAGCCCCTATTTTACGCCCTTAGGGGATGATTTTTCAAAAACAGTTAACGGCATATTTCTTTATTTCCTACCAAAAGCATAAATTTGAATTTTCATATTCCTAACTTAAGAAATGCTGGGTTTCCCATACAAACTTTCATCCCCTATATCACCGCCCCTAGGATTATTTTTGAGAAAAAAAGTAGCCTATGTCCTTCCCCAGGATGCCATCTATAGTTTTGCCAAATTTTATCGAAATCCGTTCAGTAGTTTAGGCGTGAAAAGGTAACAGACAGACAGACAGACAGACAGACAGACAGACAGACAGACAGACAGACCGACAGACAGACAGAGTTACTTTCGAATTTATAATATTAGTATGGATTACCGATTTACAAAAAATACATTTATGAACACTTTTGATGAAAACTGTAGAAGTAAAGGCTGTTACAGACAGAGGCGATATCGCGTCGCGACGTGTCGCGTGTCGCGCTGTTGCGACGCGATAATATCGCAATATCGCTCGCGATATCGCCTCTGTCTGTAAGAGCCTTAATATGGTAAAAACTAGAAAAAATTGACAGAAATAGACCTGGGTTTAGTTCTAAAATTACAAACTAAAATAGATTTCAGGACACATAAAATCACTTCTTATGTATTGTAGATTGCTGTGTATTTTTCCTATCAAAAAGATGATATAGTTACTGTAAAGGATGGTCACAAAGTTACTTAGTTTCGCCGTATTTTAGGGAGGAGGAGCCTTAATAGGCGCTGTAGGCGCTGTCTACATGCGAACGTGCTCGACTGTTGGATTACCTGCACGGTGCACGTGCCTTCTTCTTCTTCTTCAAGTTGTTTCATGACTTCTGTAAACAATTGAAGTGCTGAATCACATCGTCGCTAATCTAAGTGACGTAACTGATTCGAAGAAAATTTGACAGGGCAAGCTATTTTTCTTCTTTCTTTTGTGAACTGAGTAGGTGTCCCCGCAAGGCTGGCACATATTCATTTTTATTGGCCTACTAGCTGACCCGACAGACGTTGTCCTGTCTTAGCTATGAATATTCTAATGTAAGTTAAAATAGTCATTAAGTTTTCTGAAATTTTCCAATTTTTTGCGAAATTTTCTTAATTTTATCTTTCAAAAGAACCTTCTCCTGACAGTAATAAACACAACAAAGAAAGAATTAGAGAAATTGTTCCATCCGTTCACGTGTGATGCGATGACCAAGGGAAACAGGGATTCATTTTTATTCATACCTATAGATAGATAGATAGATATATTAGGTGTAAAAAAATTAACTGCAAGAACTTCGTCCACATACTCGACATCGAAAAACAAACACATTTCAAAAAAAAATTTTCGCGGAAACGCGAAAAAAAAATCAGCTGTTCAATACATTTATGTTCGCATAATTCGTCAAAATGTACTGAACAGCTGATTTTTTTTTCGCGATTTCAGGTTTGGTCCCATAGTAAAAGTTGTTCATAATGATGAGTACAATGACCCCTTAAGAGGTTGTGGGTTATTTATTTTACACCTTGTATACTTAGATTTAATTAACAAAACATAAACTTTTTTTTGAACTTTTGTGAAAATAGCGTACTTATACTATAATTAATCTGCGCATACCTGTTAAAAAAATTCGTTATTTTTTTGTCTTACTTCGGACCTTTGAAATCCCCATCGCTAAAACGTTCCTCATTTTATAATAGTTCAACACTTACCGCCACGTCGTCGGCTGTAATAATATTAATTAATATTAATACTAAAGAAGGTCGGACGTTAAATAAATCGAAATTTCATTCGTCGACGGCCATGCTCGACAACTAATGGCGCAAATTGAACGATAACGCAATTATTATTACTAATCGTCTGTTAAGACGGGGCCTGAGTTTCCGCGCCCTGTTTATAATTAATTTACTACATTAGTACTTCGTATGTTCGTCTGTGTGTCTATTGTTTTGTTTTAATAATGTAAGCGAAACTGGCGCCTCGCCTTCCTCTTGTTATGATAAAATCATCTTATTTTATTTCTGTTTTCCTTAAGCAAATGGTGTGTAATGTTTAATCATTACTACTCGGATGCCTCTCTCCCTAGCTTTGAATTAATATGGAACGAGACCATTGTTGCCTCATGATTATTGTGCCTGTTCTGTTATTCTGTAACATTCAATCAATCTGCCTGGCCTTTTCCCCGAGGTCGGCTTCCAGTCTAACCGGATGCAGCTGAATACCAGTATTTTACATGGGGCGACTGTCCACAAACCAGTGACTAGGAAATACAATACCCCTTGGTAAGACTGGTTGTCAGACTTTCGGGCTTCTGACGACCCGTAACGACTGTCAAAGATCCACGAATGATAGCCGGGAGCAACGGCTTAACGTGCTTTCCGAGGCAAGGAGGGGTCTAGGTATGTAAAGATGGTCACCCATCCACGGATCAACCGCGCTAAGGGTAGAGGGCTGTCGCATTTTGTCACCTCTCTCGCTCGTACGGTACCAATTTTTTAAGAATATTAAATGAAAAGATGTTTTTTTGTAAAAAATTATGGAACTAGTACATAAATAACATCTATTAATGTATTTATTGTGGCATTGATTTAACTCATCTCAAAAACAAATAATACTTTTTGATATGAGTTTATTAGATAGCACAACAGAATTGTATTTTTAATAATTAGGTAGGTACAGTCAGCAACAGAAGTCGGTCAACACTGATACTTTTTGACATCATCTAAATTAACTCAAAATGATACGATAACCTGCTTTTTAGCATTTCATTTATTAGATAAGAGTTAATTTTGTTTAAAATTTTCATCTTTTCCAATTTTAATGAAGTATATTTCTACCTATTAAATTAATATTATTATTTTTCAAAAAAGCAACTTTTCATTTAACAATCTTAAAAATTTGGTCGGGTGTGAGCGAGAGAGGTGACAATATGCGACAGCCCTCTTAACCTGATCGATCGAACCCCTCTGTCACTGTCAGGAAATTTAGGGATTGACAGCTCACTTCACTCAAATCACGTTGACAATTTTACTGAATAGGCCGGTTGAACTCAAAGCGTAATGTCAGTTCATTTTATAAACTCAATCTGCGTAGCCTCTTCCCAACTATGTTGGGGTCGGCTTCCAGTCTAGCCGGATGCAGCTGAATACCAGTATTTTACATGGAGCGACTGCCTATCTGACCTCCACAACCCAGTAACTGGGTAATACGATACACCCTTGGTAAGACTGGTTGTCAGACTTTCGGGCTTCTGACGACCCGTAACGACTGCCAAAGATCCACGAATGACAGCCGGGACCAACGGCTTAACGTGCTTTCCAAGGCACGAAGGCGTCTCGGTATGTAAAGATGGTCACCCATCCACGGACCAACCGCGGCAAGCGTTGCTTAACCTGATGGATCGACCCGTGCGGCTGTCATTACTTAGCCACGAGCTCATGTTATAAACGTAAGTAGTACTTAAATTGTTTTAACGAACAGTCGAAAGCTCGCTGTAGCTTAATGCATAATGTCCATCAAAACGCAATAGAAAGGGCTCGAGAGCGAGTCGGACTCGCGCACCGAGGGTTCCGTTCTGATTTCTGAAAAAGTGTGGTATTTAGAGACATCGTTTTATTTTTCCTGTAATCTTTACTTATACTTCTATCACATAGAATAATTTCAGATTTTTCCCTTTGCAAACTTCGGAGATAAGGGGGGGGGAACGGAATTTTTTTTTACATTTTTCATCAAAAATCGAAAACTATATATGCGGCCTAAAAAAAAATTAAAAAATGTTTAAGAATGTGCAAACAGTGCTCTTTCATATAATACCCCGCATGCCCTAGTAGCCCTACTTTGAATTTTGAAGACCAGCTTTCAGCACCTGTTACAAAAAAAACATTAAATATTTTTATTTCTTTCTTATTTGCAAAATAGTTGGGTAAACGTCATCTAAAACTATTCCAAATTTCAAGTTGATAGCATTAGTATTTCTTGAGATATTCAGCTGTGACAGACAGACAGACAGACAGACTGAGTGAGACCATAAGGGTACCTCTATTACCAATTTGGTACGGAACCCTAAAAACAACAGTAGAACAAAATGAACAACGTAAAACGCGCAAAAGTTTAAGCGGCAACTAATTAAAAAAACAAAAGTGAAGCGGCTCGCTCGACGTGCGGGTAACTAGCTTCCCGAATTATACAACTCGTTTCTTTTTCTCGCGCGTTTTCGCTTTCGTCCGGTTAATTAGGGTTAAGGAGGTCCGTGTGTTACGTCACTGGCACGGCCCGTTTTCACGGTCGTTTGTAAAGGGACTGACCAAAGATTTAAATCACTAGATATGCTCTCACCGTACGAAAAAGTGCCCATGGATACTGAGATGAGTGAGCTCACACATTATTAAATAGCGTTTCCATGACAATCTTTTGCAAGAAGTACATAAACCACAGTACAAACAATAATGTATTTAAATTATATCATGAAGGGGTAAACTTCATGCTATCTATATTGTGTATATAACAGAAAGACGTGTTAGTTACACTATTTATAACTCAAGAACAGCTGAACCGATTTGGCTGAAAATTGTTGGGGAAGTAGCTTAGATACTTTAAAAAAAAAGAATACCTACGGATAACACGTGGTATAACAACGGTTGGACCGATTTGTATATTTGAATGGGTTTCTGGATGGTTTGAAAACACAATTGGACACGGTAGGTGGCGCTGCAGTCGGATTCTAGGATCGTTCAGACAGGACAACGTCTGTCGGGTCCGCTAGTTAATTAATAATAACATTTCCTTTCAACCATTCCAGTTACAATTATCTTTTTAGAAAGGAAAAATGTATAGGTATTTTCTGTGTAAATGCAAATACTAAAAAGTCGTCGAATTTGATGTTAATGGCTGACGGCCGTCGCGTGAATTGCCTCCAACTTTTTAATTTTCCAACTTTTCCGGAGTTTGGGGTGATAGGATTGCATTTGCCAATTATAGGTGGGGGATACCTATGACAGTTTGTTTGATGATTCATTTCGATTTTGACATTTATTGCGTGAGTTAAAAATACTTTTGTGAACAAAATTGTGAGAAAATCATCATTCTCCTGCCATTATCCCAATCTATTTAGGGTCGGCGCAACATGTCCTTTTTTTCCATACTTCTCTATTAGTCGTCATCTCGGTAGTCACCCCCTTTCTAGCCATGTCATCTTTCACACAGTCCATCCATCGTTTCTTTCGTCTTCCTTAACCGTCGACATTCATAATCAAATCTTAAAAAAACTGGAAAAACATGTAAGCAAAAAACAGGCCAAGTGAGTGTCGGACCACGCACAATGAAGGGTTCCGTAGTTGGAACGAATTTATCCCAAGAACAAACTTAACATTGTAGTTAAAAAACATGTTCTCTCATACATTCCAGCTGCAAATGTAAGTTTGTACGCACAATATTGAAAGATTTGCCATGTTATTTTAAGACCACAGACTTCTTATGGTTTTCCTGTAATCTATATAAATATAGAATACTGTAACCCAGAAATCTGTATTTTTTCAAAATTTTAGGCTCAGTAGTTTCGGACATAAAGGTGAATGGTCAATTTTCGTCTATTTTTTGAATAACTTTAATACAGTTTATTTTAACATAAGCCCTCACATTTGATAAGTCACACGGGACAGTTTGCAAAACTTTTTTTTCTTTATTTTCTAATTTGCCCACCAAAAGTGACCCCAAATTCAAAATAAATTTATTTGCGGTATACGTCCATGTTTGTGTCACAGATATTCATATGTGTACCAAACAACTTAATCGATCTATTCAATTCAGAGCAAATCGGCTGTGACAGACGGGCAGACAGTCACATGAGTGATCCTATAAGGGTACCGTTGTTCCTTTTCAGGTACGGAACCCTAAAAACGATAAAAAAAATCCTGAGAAATTTTCCAGTGGAATATGATTCAAAATAAGGAAGCTGAATGCACCTTGTTAGTTTGCGGAGGACTGACCCTTACACTCTATACACGTTTCACATATGTACACTCACCTACATGTTGTTATTGTTATCTACATTATTTTTACCGTTCTCTCATTCAGTTCTCCCATTTAGGGCCTGTTTCACCACCTACGATTAAGTTCATATTAACTGACTTGGCAGATAATTTCATACAAATTCTATTCCATTTTTGAATTTATTTGGTAATGGCTATTCAGACATCGTGAAATAGGACCTTAATGATATTTATTCTACAATATTAATAAGCACATTACCTAATTCAGTATGCTCATATATGCAAGGAAGTCAGGTTTGACATACGTCGTGAATAATACACGGGCTTGTAATTTCGGTGCTATCGTACGGCACGGGGCACGGGAGCCGTTTGTAAATTAAAAATAAATGTTCGTCAAAGTTGTCGGTATATAATTCAGAGCGCCCTCTAACGGGCCATGTTGTAATTGGAAGCGTTAGATAGGGTTGTCAGTTGGTGTTCGAAATACTTGTACACAGTATTTTAAGGACCTGTTTCAGTAATCGAATCCGATCTACCGACCTGGGAGATGAAATCAAAATCTGAGTAGCATTTGTAGGAAATTATATTACGACAACATTCAAATGTTGTACCATCGTTTATCTTCGGAAAAAACGAACTTTGCCGAATTAAATGTGGCTGGGCCAATAAGGTAGGTATACAAGGTGTAATATAAATAACCCACAACCTCTTAAGGGGTCATTGTACTCATCATTATGAACAACTTTTACTATGGGACCAAACCTGGAATCGCGAAAAAAAAATCAGCTGCTCCCTACATTTTGACGAGTTTGATGTAGATAAATGTACTGGTCAGTTGATTTTTTTTCACGATTTCAGGTTTGGTCCCATAGTAAAAGTTGTTCATAATGATGAGTACAATGACCCCTTAAGAGGTTGTGGGTTATTTATTTTACACCTTGATCACAATCTAAGAAGTCCGTTTTAACAGCCCATATCGTTTCATATGCCAAAGAGAGACAAACATAGCGGGACAAAGAGGGACACCCTCATGTCAAAACGGACTTCTTAGATTGCGTTGATTATAGTGACCCAATTAGTGCGTCAATCTGCTTAGCCTTTTCCCAACTATTTGGGTCGGCTTCCAGTCTAACTGGTTGCGGCTGAATACCAGTATTTTACATAGAGCGACTGCCTATCTGACCTCCACAACCCAGTAACTGGTTAATAAGATAACCCTTGGTAACAGACTTTCGAGCTTCTGACGACCCGTAACAACTGTCAATGATCCACGAATGACAGCCGGGACCAACGGTTTAGCGTGCTTTCCGAGGCACGAAGGAGTCTCGGTATGTAAAGATGGTCACCCACCCTTAACTAACCGCGGAAAGCGTAGCTTAACCTATTATCAGCACAAACACTAAAAATACAGCCCCGAACACGTCCTCACCCTCATGAAGGCACTACTTATAGTCTCATTAAAAGTTTATCACCAGAAATGAATGTCCTATTTAAAAGATATATTTGGCAGCCCTATTCGCCTGTGGGGGTGTAAGGGGGTGATAGGAGAGAGGGTGAAAATTAACATGTTTGTCTTGCTTACATCGTCGCCAACACTGAAACTACGCCTAAGTCAAATAAATTTCCTCCCGTTTAACATAAGCATATATACTAATGTTTTAAACAAACAGCACTTCGGGACGACGTTTGTTCCCAGTAATTAATGCTAAGAATTAAAAATTTTGTGTTTGTTTTGGACGTATGTATTATGCTACATTACATGACATTACCTTTCCTCTTAAGGGGGAAGCGCCCGGATATTCCGCGAACTTCAAATTTTCTTAAGTTTTTTGCAATTTGCAAGTCAGTATTGGGTTATATGTTGATTATAGTATGGTTCACGACCGTATCAAATATGTATGTACAGAATTATATTCATTAGAATCAATAATACGACTCCTTCAATTATTATAATCCTCAAATGTGAAGATTTCATGAAATAGTCATTCAATAGGGTTACTTGGTCGTAAAGAGTAGTATTGATGACACATGAACAATCCAAACAACACAACAATCCAATACAAACAATCCATACATACAATCCTAATACTGACTTTCAAATTTAAAAAATCTAAGATAATTTTCATTTCGCAGGCTATTTTGGCGTTTCTCCCTTAGCTGTGAGTTTAATATAGGCAAATATAGGTTTAATATATTTTAGCATATTTAATATATTAAAGTTTATGTAAATTTTTTGATGATTAGTGTAGGTTATATTTAATATTTTAATTTAAGACGTCAATAAATCATATTCTTCTCTTCTTTTTTTCACACATTATTGTCTACATTTCTTTTTCATTTCTCCTTTCGCAGGTCTGCTGGAAGAAATTTCTTAAGAAATATGTATCTAGTACCTTTGAACTCAATACTATATAACGTATCCGCATCTATTGTACTATGTGTTAATATACTAATACTTAAATAAATAACGCCATGGTTGTATTCCCCGAAGTGATAGGCCCCGGTGTGCAGCGCCGCCACAGTCAAAGTCAAAGAATTTATTTCAAATAGCCACATAGTAAAAAGTACTTTTGAACGTCTAAATTTACAAAAAAAAAATAGAATTGATTCTAGTCGCCCCTTCCAAAAGGTAGTTTCGTATGGAGAAGGATGGGTAAGGAACTCCACCGTTAGTCTTTATCTTTCCAAGGTGGCAAGCCTATTGCCATCAATGAGGCACAAATCTAGACTTCGGGGTACGGGGGTACTACTGAGAAATGTCATACAGGAACATTTTTGCCCCACATGGGAATCCCCTCCAATGAGGCAGTTAACACTCGTGTTATAATGGTGTTATAATTGTGATTTAAAGGAGCTCGCGGCTAAGTAATAACAGCCCATGGGTCGATCCATCTGGTTAAGCTGCGCTTGCCGGGGTTGGTCTGTGGATGGGTGACCATCTTTACATACCGAGACTTGTCCGTGCCTCGGAAAGCACGTTAAGCCGTTGGCCCCTGCTGCCATTCATGGATCATTGTCAGTTGTTATGGGTCGTCAGAAACCCGAAACTCTGATAACCAGTTTTAAGGGGGTATAGTATTACCCAGTTGCTGGGTTGTGGAGGTCAGATAAGCAGTCTCTTCATGTAAAATACTGGTATTCAGCTGCATCCGGTTAGACTGGAAGCCGACCCCAACATAGTTGGGAAAAGGCTAGGTTGAATTGTGATTTAAATAAACAAATAACTTATCATAACATCACGCCTTGTTCCCCCGAAGGGTTGGGCAGAGTTGCACTTACTAGGTACACCCACATTTCACCATTTATGTTCAAGTTCCATGTAATAGGTGGCAAGCCCATTGCCATCAACCGGGCACAAATACAGACTCCGGGCTGCTACTGACAAATTCCAGATAGGAAACCCCAATAACACTTTGTCCGACCTGGTGCTGTTTTGTAATTATTTTGTTGAGGAATTTTCCATTTACAAAAAAGAATTTTGTTTAGTTATGAAAAGAGAGGGGAAAGAGAATAACCATGCAAGGGGTAAATAAAGGGTTATAAAAAAAAATACACCGAAGAGTAATAAAAGGACCTCAGTTTCGTTATATTATTTATTTTATTTGTTTATTTATTTATTTCCGGGACAAATGGGCATCTTTGGAGGAGGCCTTCACCCAAACTGGGGTTCTTGCGGAAGAAGAGAAATAATTTTTTATAAAAAAAAAACTAAGTAGGTAACAAAATTAATTAAATTAAATGTAAGTTAACCTATTATTTTATAACATAATTATGTACGTACCTAATAGTAATATGAAAATAGTGTTTAATGCATGAAATAAAAGGCTTTTTTTATTTTTATTTTATATTTATTTATTTACCTCAGACACAGAGATCCATATTTATGTTAGTAGGTATACTTACTTAGAGAACTATGTTAGTAACCAAAGATAATACTATTAGGTCGGGGAAAAAGTTCCTTCGTATTTTATATACAAATTCAAGACATTTTTTTTTTCATAGTTTATTATTTAGTTATGTGTCATTTGCCAAATGGGTCAAAACTGTTTTGTGGTCAACCCCTAACTCTTCAGCTATGTCGTAACTACTAATATACCGACCTTGCTCCACTTTACCAAAAATGGCATCGGCTTTATCTGTAACAGGGTGAGACCAGAGGCGACCAGAGCGAGGTGCATCTTTGACATCAAAATTCCCGGACTGAAAACGCTTGAATCAACTTTGTGCTACTCTTACTGACAATGCGTTAAGTCCATAAACGTCACAATTTTCTTTCGTGGTTTGTGTTGCATTTTCCCTTTTTTGTAATAAAGCTTCAGAATGTATCGAGTTTGTTCGTTAGATGCACTCATTTTGGCGGGCAGAAAAAAAATTTAAAAATGGCGGGAAATCGTTTTGACTTTTTATTTTTCTTTTCTAAAATGTCATCTATTTAATGTATCAAACTTTTTACCAGTCAGATACAAACAGTAGAGCCAAAGAGATTTTATTACAACTTTATACCTATAAAATACGAAAAAACTTTTTCCCCGACCTATTATGACAACCATCCAAAAATACACAAACAATTAAACAAAAATTCTGAAGTTGGGTCCTGTACTTATTAGGTACCTATGTAAAGTATAGATAACACTAGCACTACCTGCGCGGCTTCGCCCGCGTGGATGTCGGAAATATCCCACGAGGACTTACAACCGGAGTTACTTCCTAATTCCTTGACTGCATTAAGTAGAAAGGGAACTTCTGTGCAAAATTTCAGCTTTCTACGTCCAAGGGTTTGGGGCAAACCTATAGGGTCAGTACTTCCCGTTGACCTAGAATCATGAATTTTGGCAAGAGGCAAGGTCTCACAGGACAAGTAAAGCAAAAAGTCCGAAAATCGTTAATTTGTAGTTTTATCACATAAGTACCTATTTTTTTTTTGCGATTACAAACTTACTTTTTGCAATTAGAGAATTGACCGTATCTCGAGGAGCTCGTGGCTAAGTAATAACAGCGTCACGAGTCGATCCGTCAGGTTAAGCTACGCTTGCTGGGGTTGGTCCGTGGATGGGCGACCATCTTTACATACCGAGGCCGTTGGTCCCCCGGCTGTCATTCGTGGATCTTTGACAGTCGTTACGGGTCGTCAGAAGCCTGACAACCAGTCTTACCAAGGGGTATCGTATTACCCAGTTACTGGGTTGTGGAGGTCAGATAGGCAGTCGCTCCATGTAAAATACTGGTTTTCAGCTGCATCCGGTTGGACTGGAAGCCGACCCCAAGAGAGTTGGGAAAAGGCTAGGCAGATTGATTATGGGAGAACACGTTTTTCAACTACAATGTTAGGTTTGTTTTTTGGGTTAATTTCATCACAACTACGGAACCCTTCATGGCCGGTTTTTTTATTTAATGTCCTTCTATGATTAAGTGATTATAATTACCCGAGCGAGCGAAGCGTCTGCTTCAAGTCAAGCAAAATTAGCTTTCGTCTGTCAGTTTGTTGCTACTCCTATAAAGGTCGTATCTTACAACCGATCTGGATGAAAGGTTTACGACTTTATAGATTTTTTTTGTCGTCGGGGATTTTTGATTGGAGGGGTATTCCTCCAAAAAGGTGCAAAAAGGGGGCTACTGGATATATCCGCCTTCTGAGAGCCGATTTCGATGGTTCTTTTTTTATTTGAAAGGTTATTTAAGTTGGTCTCATAAAAAATTGGTGAAGATCTGATAAAAAAACATGGTAAATATCCCGTTTTAAATAAATTTAGTGGTACTTAACTAGCGGTCCCTACAGACGATGTCCTGTCTGAACGATCCTAGAACCCGACTGCAGCGGCACCTACCGGGTCCAATTGTGTTTTTAAACCATCCAGGAACCAATTGAAATATACACAAAAATTTTCATCAAAATCGGTCCAGCCGTTGTTATACCACGTTTTATGCGTTTTTTTTAAAGTATCCTATGTTCGTCTCCTGGTTCTAAGAAACCTCCCCACCAATTTTCAGCCAAATCGGTTCAGCCCTTCTTGAGTTATAAATAGTGTAACTAACACGACTTTCTTTTATACAACGTGTAACGTTAAATGCGCAAAACCTCTTAAGGGGTCATTGTACTCATCATTATGAACAACTTTTACTATGGGACCAAACCTGAAATCGCGAAAAAAAATCAGCTGTTCAGTACATTTATGTTCGCATAATTCGTCAAAATGTACTGAACAGCTGATTTTTTTTCGCGATTTCAGGTTTGGTCCCATAGTAAAATTGTTCATAATGATGAGTACAATGACGCCTTAAGGTGATACAAAAAAAGTGAACTGGGCGGGAATAAGAAAGTGACAGAGTCAATTACTTCCACATGCGAAAAAAAGAGAGCGCAACAACGCTCTGGAACCAAAATAAAAGCGCCAAATGAAATAAAAATTGTTTAAAAATAAATTAAGCTATCTATCAAAATTATGTTCAGCCAGAATTTTCAATTACCTAATACGCGCATTTTAAATGCAATTTTGCAATGAAATTACTTAGGATTTTAGAATTATAGAAAAAAACATAAACAAGTAGAGGTCTTTTCGGAATTAAATTCTATAGAGGAAATTTAACCCAATCGTGTTTTCCTTCAGTCAAAGTATTAATCAAATAGTCAATAAACATATATCCAAAAACTAAATCCATACATGCTGCAATAGTGAAATAAATGGTTACGAAAAATCCTCCAATTTATTTTGGTAGCGCCTTAAGAGGTTTTGCGCATTTAACGTTACACGTTGTATATACAGGGTGACATTGAACACATGTGACAAAATTTAAGGGGGTGTTCTACGCATCAATATGAACAACTTTTACTATGGGACCAAACCTGAAGTCGCGAAAAAAAAATCAGCTGTTCAGTACATTTATGTTCGCATAATTCGTCAAAATGTACTGAACAGCTGATTTTTTTTCGCGATTTCAGGTTTGGTCCCATAGTAAAATTGTTCATAATGATGAGTACAATGACGCCTTAAGAGGTTTTGCGCATTTAACGTTACACGTTGTATATATAGATATTGTTCCAAACAACATTGTGTTCGCGAGTTCTATCTACTGTTTGCAGAACTACTAATATTTTATCTACATTTTTATTTTAAAAGTGTCTAACCAAAGAATACAATATTCATACAGTCAGTGAAGAAATTACCACCATCGTCATACGACTGAAGCCTACAATTTCCAAACAGACATTTATACTTACAATAATAATGTACACCACTTTCAGGAAAATATGGTTTATTATACTGTAGAATTAACTACAGCCGGCCTGAAATTATTTTAAAGACAACCTACTTACAATACCTACTATAATTAGGTATCTACTTCATCGATCTAATACAATTAGCGTAAGTACTGTTTTATCTTATACGAAAGACGAATTGTACTTACCAGCTGCCATGCAAAAGTCAACGATTTTTTTTTAAACCTGAATTACTTTTTGGCATACAATATACAATTAAGGTGACTTTTATTTACTTTTAATATTGACTTTATGATTCTTTTAAAACAGTCGCATTTTATGGCGCAAAATTACATTTCATGCATTTGTAGGTTGCGTATAAAGTTGGTTGGTTGTTTCTTAAATAAATTGTTAATTATAACAGTTAGAATCACCCCTTAATTAAATCCACAGCCTGTATTTAACCGACCCATTTAGGTACAACCTACAACTTTTTTCCAATCCTAAATTATTTAACCGAGGAGTGGTGACTAATTTTGAGAAAGGGGTTTGAGCACTCTAAAATTTAGCATCGCAGCCCCTCTGACCTAGACAAATAGGGGAAGAAGAATATACGACATTTTATTTTTATTTTTGCACTAAAATTATGTTGAATAACATGCTTTATCATCATTACAAACATGTGAACAACGCGAACGTAGCTAAACTATTTTTAATAAATATTAAATACTAGCTTTTGCCCGCGGCTTCGCCCGCGTGGATGTCGGAAAATATCCCATGGGAACGTTCATGTGGAAAACATAGGGCCGTCCGATATAACTGTGCAAACTCAAATCGCTACGATATATCGTTACCGTGTATAATAGGCATAAAGCTACCAGTCGGCATGATTTTTTCCGACATCTTCAACAGTCGTCGTCATATTTCAGCCAATTTACACAAAACCATAATGAATTACACTGAATCACTCCGTTCATTGGAGAAAACCGTATGAAAATCCGTTCGGTACTTTTTGACATTATCGCATTGAAACAGACAGACTTACGCGGCGGGGGGACTTTGTTAATTACTTAAAATTTATTATGCCAGTCACGCTCTATTATCAAATAACTTTTGTCCGAGTGTCCACTTGTTCAAATAATTTCCTCGTAAAAACGTCGAATGAAATAAAGACTAAATGTTACCTCAAGATTCGAACTATGACTACATTTCCAATCCCTTAAATCTCTTAAAAAGAGGTAGGTACACAAACATTTGTCAACCCCTATTGTACCCCCTCAAAAACGCTGTACCATATATTTCTTATCTCCTACCAAAAGCATAAATTTGAATTTTCATATCCCTAACTTAAGAAATCTGGGTTTCCCATACAAATTTCGTCCCTTATATCATTATCACCCCCTGTTGAAATATGTTTTAAGACAAAAAGTAGTCCACGTCCTTTCCCAGGATGCTATCTATAGCCTTGCCAAATTTTATCGAAATCCGTGCTGTTTTGTAAATTTTAAAATAAACCCCTATTTTACCCACTTAGGGGATGATTTTTGAAAAACGCTGAACCCCATATTTCTTAATTACCTACCAATAGCATAAATTTGTTAACCCTAACATAAGAAATACTGGGTTTCCCTTACAAACTTTCATCCCCTATATCACCCCCTGTAGTATTGTTTTGAAAGTATCCTATGTCCTTTCCCAGGAAGCTATATAAAGCCTTGCCAAATTTTGTCGAAATCCGTGCAGTTTTGTAAATTTTAAATTCAACCCCTATTTTACCCCCTTAGGGGATGATTTTTCAAAAACGCTGAACCGCATATTTCTTTATTTCCTATCAAAAGCATACATTTTAATTTTCACATCCCTAACTTAAGAAATACTGAGTTTCCCATACAAACTTTCATCCCCTATATCACCCCCTGTAGGATTATTTTTGAAAAAAAAATTAGCCTATGTCCGTCCCCAGGATACCATCTATAGCCTTGCCAAATTTTATCGAAATCCGTTCAGCGGTTTAGGCGTGAAAAGGTAACAGACAGACAGACAGACAGACAGACAGACAGACAGACAGAGTTACTTTCGAATTTATAATATTAGTATGGATTCTGTTCACTTAATGCCTAATAGTATGTCGTAGACCTCTATCATAATAATACGAATAGCGGAAAATTGTGTATCTCGCTCGTAAACAACAATAATTTCACGACAATGGTTTATTCCGCTCTTTACAACCCAAAGTCAATATAACAATACTATAACATAATCATCGCTTCTAATATCAGCTTTAACATCATGAGAACTAAGGTTAATTTCAGAGTGACAAACTTTGCTGAAAATGTCACAAGATTATTTTAAAAGCAATGGAAAATAGACTTTGGTTAGTGGAAATAAGGTTCCTAATGGCAAAACGTGATTCGTAAAGCGATATACAGAGTGCGACGATTTATCAGGACCTGCCGTTTTTTTTTATAACAATGCATTGTTAAGTACTGGTCTGTTCATAAATGAAACGACAGATGGTTAATGATATTTATTATTATTTTATAAGTATGTCTGTCGTATGTCGCCTGATTTGAACAATAAAATTCTTGCATACCGAGAAACAGGCCAAGCGAAAGCCCGTTATATAAATTAGGGAGTTACTATTTTATTATTAGTTTCTTACAAGCTAAGGTCACTGGCACTTACCTGCGTCTTATTGCGGACTTCTCCGCAATAAGACGCAGGTAAGTGCCAGTGACCTTGAGTGGTTAGCTTGCGTGTTCTGTGCTGAGCTCACGCAACGCGTCGTACGTCCAGCCAGTAATAGGACTCGCCCGTCAAGGAGCGCTGTCCCAAATTAGACGCATTATTAATTTATTACACATAAGACAAAAGGTATAATATTAAAACACGTATACTTATGTTTCATAAAA
This sequence comes from Cosmia trapezina, assembly GCA_905163495.3. Lineage (NCBI taxonomy): Eukaryota > Metazoa > Arthropoda > Insecta > Lepidoptera > Noctuidae > Cosmia > Cosmia trapezina. Next base: position 4,517,980 of record LR991019.1, read on the forward strand.
ATGCGCATAGTTTTTGCATGATTTTCAGTTTTTTATCCGCGTTAGACATAACTTTACAAATTAATTACTTATTGTACACTATGTAATAATAAACATAATCTAAAATATTGACATCCTAGTAAGTTATTAAGAAAATGCTCTAATTTAATATACATATAACATACATTTTTTTTCACTTTTATACGTGATCTTCAGTTTAAAATCATTAAAAGCCGCATAACGTCGCCTTAAAAATTAATAACCTTTGCATTTGGCTCCATAGTTACATATGCATCCAAATTAAAATGAAAGAAATAAAACATAAAATCGAAATGTTACTGATCATGATCAGACATTTGGCCACAAACATACATTTTATTCTATTATGGGCTAATTTTTCAATCGTCAGATAACTTTTATTCATGGAATATATTATACAGGGTGTTTCTTTTAAGGTGTCAAGCCAGTGCGAGCTGATAGCAGAGTACCATACCTATCGATTTAACTCCCATGTATGTTTTATGATTTTTCGTAGTTTTCGATTTCAGTACCTACCTATAATTTTTAGGCTTTAAAAAATTATATCTTTTTTTTTTGGGTCAACTTTGAACAAGAATGTAGGTACTAAATAGGGCATTATTTGCTGAAATCGGTCGTTGAAAGTGGTGTATCTGAAATCTTGTGATTTTCATATTTTATAATTTATTACTATCTTTGCATATTTTTGTCAATCCTGATATTTACTATTCCTCTACGTTTAAGCAGAGCTCAATTGATAATAAAAACATAAATATACCTACTATTGATATGATGAAAACTACAAAAAATCGTAGAACATACAGGGGGGTTAAATCGAAAGGTATGGTACTCTGCTATCAGCTCGCACTGGCTTGACACTTTAAAAGAAATACCCTGTATATGGCGGGTTGACAGTTTTTTTTTATAGAAAATATGTCAAACTGTCACATTTACTCTTCAGGAAATTCTTATAAAAGTTATCTGACTATTGAAAAATCAGACAGTAAAAATCGAAAACTAATTTCATTACAATTTTCCAAGCAACGTTTGTCAAAACAGCCCAACAACCGAATCGACCCTTAGTTAACACACTAAACTTCAAAACGTTTCAAGAGGAAAAAAGCAATGGCGGACACAAACAATGGGCCGGACCGCGTATGTGTAATAGAGAGGTAAAGTGCCTATCAAGCTTCAGACGCTGTAAACATATAAAATGAAGGCGCTTATTGTTCCTTCAGTAACAATAAGGGAAGCATTTTTCCACAATCGACTGAGGCCATTTCGAGTGAGAGGAGTGGAAATAATAACCACTGGATACCGCATCGACGCACGTTTAAACAATCAAACGGGGAACAAAAAGACACTAATGTGGAAATGGATAATGCAGCAGCGACGTAGAGGCGGGGCGCCACTGTCGCAGATGAGCAAGGCTTTAATTGTGATGTGTTGGCGTAGTTTATATTGTTGCGGAATGTGTGTGAACTATTCTTTATTTTTTTGTTTTGTTCTGCTTGGCGGTTTGTAGATGAAGGTGTGGTGGCAATATTTGTCAGACAAAACAGTAAGAGCACGTTCGCGAAATAATGGTCAAACGTTAAAACAAAACTTTAATTCCATAGGGTTGTGTACAACAAAAAAAAAAACTTGTCAAGTTAGACTCAACTCATTTCGAGTCAGCACATAAATCTTCGGTATTTTTTCAGCGGCTCCTCCCGCTTCCGTCTAACAAAGTGACCCCACACTGCGCTCTATGAAGAGGATGTGTGATTAGTTTTATCCTTCGCCCCTCTGAGCGTCACCCCTCCACCCCCCCTCACCCCTTCGACGCGCCCTTCCCCCGCCATTCTTCGCCAACTGTATCTCGGAACAAATGAATCAGCCTGTATTAACGGGGAAATAGCATAAGCGTTATTATAGCAAATTGAAAGGAACTCGCAGGATGGAACTCTCACTAAGGAATAAAATAAATGGGAATCTAATTAGTTTTAATTAACGTGGATGACATTTCTGATCAGATAGGATTAGCAGTAATAGTAGCAGCCAATGTTACAGAACTGAAAGGCTAGGGGTGGGTTGCACCATCTTACTTTAACAATAAGAAAAATCGAACCTTCACTTAAAGTGTTAGACAAAAAATGGGTTGCTCCATTTCACAATTTGTTAGTTGACGTCATAACTTTAACTGTAAACTTAGCCGCCCACGATTCGCTGTTTACTATTATTGTTAACCCCTCAAGTGTCTGAGTTTGGCTGATTTTAGACCCAAAACCCCAGCGAGTGGGGAGGGTTGGGGGTTAGTTGCGAACCCCATAGGTTCACAACTACTGATAATGATATGTTTTCCATCGGATCATGTTTTTTTACGTTTATATATACGTGATCTATGCTTATATACCTATTATGTAAAGTTTTGTCCTTTTGCACACTTTGGGTGCATTTGACACGCGGGGGGGGAGGGGAGGTTAGCTGCGAACTCCATAAGTTCACAACTAATGATTTGATTGGTTTTCCATCGGATGATGTTTTTTTACATTTATATATATGTGATATAAGCTTATGTACCGAACAAAAAAAGGGTTTTTCTTATGCACACATGGGGTGCATTCGACACTTGAGGGGATTTTAAATATCTGTTACTTCTGTTAGACGCGTACCTACACCCTGATAACTTTAACTAAGCTGATGAATACGATGCAACACATTTCGCAGTAACCGTTTAAATCAGCGTTATTGTCAAATTTGACGTAAACCTTTACTTTAACTACTGTTGTGGTGCAAGCCAGCCTTAATCAACTTATAATACCTACACAGTCGAGGTACCATGCATTTTTGGATAGAAAGTCTAAAACTGTTTAAAAATGGTCTAAATGGTCGACTCCACACGGGACCAGAGCTGGCCTATTTTTAGCCCAAAGAATTAGCATTGCCATCCAGCGTGGCAATGCCGCCAGTCTTTTGGGCACTTTTCCCGCTGACAGCGATGCGGACGAATTTTTTGATGCCCTATGAGCTCTTTTTTATTTTTTTTATACCTACTTGTACATAGTATAAATAATTTAATATTACCAGTGATTGTGTAAAATAATAAAAATGGTCTTGAATTGAAATTCGAAACAATCTCGACACCAAAATGATGGCCAGTATGTCAGCATCGAACCTGCCTAAAATCTTTTTTTTGACTCATCATTATTTTGATGTTTTAGGCCTTTAGCCTCACATGGAATTTAATGGTGGCTCGATTTAGGTGTCCGGGAGTGTATCATCATCTTAGGCTAGGATCATATTATAAGCTGGCATAGCGTAGCATAGCCTTTTCTTACCTGGCGAAGTTTAACATTTATCTCCAACTACCTAACCTGACAAACGTTGTCCTGTCAAAACTTAAATAAATCATACAAAATTCCCATAGGAAATGCACTTTCTGTTTTCCCAAATTTTCTAATTTTCCCGGCAACTTTTGAAATATTTTCTTTCATACAAACCTTAATTGTCCTGACAATTACAAACACAACAAAAAAATTATTATTAATTATTATTATTTAATTATTATTAGCCAAATGGTGCTTTTCTTTCGGCAAATTGATTTTTATTTATAAGTACATACTTATAGATAACTAGCTGCGCCCCGCGATTTCACCCGCGTATATCGGGATAAAAAGTAGCCTATGTGTTAATCCAGGGTATAAACTATCTACATACCAAATTTCATCCAAATCGGTCCAGCCGTTTGAGCGTGAAGAAGTAACAAACATACACACTCACAAACTTTCGCCTTTATATTTATTAGTGTGAAGTGTGATAATCGACGACCAACCACGTGATATGTGATATCCGATGTGCTAAGATCGATTATCCTTCCGATACAAGACAGCGGCCACCGACGTAATTAGTATAGTCATCTAAATTAGTAGGGCCAATATCCACCAAGGTGGTCACCGGGCTTACTAATTTAGATGGTGGTCAAGACCACTGACCACCCTTACAAATAAACCTAACCAAAAACGACATCGGAGCCCTGGACGTGGTTCACACTTGCGTATCGATATGTTACAGTCAATAATGTCCTGAACAAAGAGCATTACAGCATTGCAAACAAACAGTCTAAAAAAACGTAAGTGCCGTTCGGGTACTGAAAGTAATATCAATAAAATATTCCACCGAACGGAACTTTACTAAATTTTGTTTCAGTGCCCTTAGTGGGGAAGTGTTTAGGTGACGTTCGAGGAAGTGCCGTTCAAATCAGTGACCTAAGTGGAATACCTCACAATATGAGGACAATATCGACATTACCTTCTTAATTGTGTTTTCACGGTTGTGTCTAAAGTAGTCTATGGCAATTTAGTGAAGGCAAGAGAATTATTATAAACTTTCTCATTAATTTAAGACTTAGGCAAATCATGATGTTTCCGTTTTGTGTCAGTGGTCTCCAAGATGAAGATAAAGTACATGAGAAATTGGCAATTCTGGCTACGATTCGAGCTTACATACTTGTGCCCTTAACTTCGGGGCATCACCACTTTTTGACCAACCAAATGTTTAAGAAAAACCCGGTCAAGTGCGTGTCGGACCACGCACAATGAAGGATTCCGTAGTTGGGACGAATTTAACCCAAAAACAAACTTAACATTGTAGTTGAAAAAAACATGTTCTCCCATACATTCCAACTGTAAATGGAAGTTTGTACTCACAATATTTAGAGATTTACAATGTTATTTTAAGACCACAGACATAAAAAGGTTTTCCTGTAATCTACAGGTAAAAACTATTTTCTGTATTTAAAAAAAAAAAAAAATTAGGCTTAGTAGTTTCGGAGCTTTCATAGTAAGCCCTTTCATTATTTTGATATGTCATACGGTATAGTTTGCAAAGCTTTTTTTTATTTTCGTATTTCCCCCCATACCCCAAAAAGTGTACCCCTATAATAAAAGGTAAAGTGACACCTATAATCAACATTCATTTATTTACTTTACCCGTACGTGTTTGGGTGAGAAAAGTTCACATATGTACCAAATTCGCAAATTGGCTGACAGGAGACATACAGATACACGAGTGATCCTATAAGGGTTCCGTTATTTCCTTTTGAGGTACGGAACCTTAAAAAGTGTCCGCTTGTCCAACCGAAACTATGAACCAGGGACATACTCTTTTTGGCCTCTCCGTATGTTCGACCTCTGGCCAGCGATAGGCAGCGCACGAGTACCTTGATTATAAAACGGCGAAATTAAATTTCGCGTAAATCGTACGCGAGGGCCGCCTGGCGGACTTATTACTCGTATACATACGTAGACAGTAATTGCGCGGTACCGCGGAAGTTTATTATTGCGTTTCATACGCAAAGTTTCGATTAGAGGGGCGCCACGCCGCGCAGGCGCCGGAATAACATAAATAATGACTGACTAATGCGCTGGATTGCACTCATTTGCTATCTAGGAAGTTATTCGCGCAGATGGTGCTAGATTTTTGTTTTACGCAAAATATGCAAAGCTATGTTAATTGAAAGACTCAGTTTCTGCTATTTTTAAATTGAGCTGAAAGTTCTGTTACAGCGGTTCGACGACATGCTGAGGGTTGTCACTGTCAAAAAACTTTAATAAATCCTTGTGTCCGTCTGGCAAAAATCGTTACAAGGAAGTTCAACCTGAAAGTTCAAAAAGGGGCTTGTGGCTAAGTAATAACAGCCGCTCGGATCGATCGATCAGGTTAAGCTACGCTTGCTACGGTTGGTCCGTGGATGGGTGACCATCTTTACATGCCAAGACCAAATCAGTGCCTCGGAAAGCACGTTAAGCCGTTGGTCCCGGCTGTTATTCGTGGATTTTTGACAGTCGTTACGGGTCGTCAGAATCCCGAAAGTCTGACAACCAGTCTTAACCAAAGAGTATCGTATCTCCTGGTTGTGGAGGTCAAATAGGCAGTCGTTCCATATAAAATACTGGTATTCAGCTGCATCTGGTTACACTGGAAGCCGACCCCAACATAGTTGGGAAAAGTCTAGGCAGATGATTAACCTGAGAGTTCTATCGTGTTTCTTACCTGTAAACACAAATAACATAGACTGTAGATCTGTAGATATGGCGACGCCATGCATAGGCATGTAAGCAGGTATTGGGCAATAGTTGATAGATAGAAAGTGATCGAGTTTGTGCAGTGACGTCAACAGATAGCCCCCATAATCTCGTGCGCTTCAGTTTCATTCAAGCGAGGCAAATTTGTACTTGTAGAGAGATATTAATTACCTAGTTTGATTTACTTGATGGTTTCGAGAATCAGTTCCATAGGGTGAGGTGGCGTCGACATATTCCGACATCCTACCATCATTAGGTACCAGAGGTCGGAATAGATAGAATATATTTACCTAAACTTCGAGGAAGTATAGGTAAGTGAGAGATATACCTCCTCTATAATCCCGGAATCTTATACAAGTAAGTTAATTTCCGAGATTTATTAGATAAATTGTTTATTGCACTTTGAATAAATTTGAATCTTTATTGAATAATTAAATTATACATATAATAATATTTATATAACCCATAGAACAAACGTGATTTTTTTGCCGTTTTTTATAAGTTTTTATAGGTTTTAGGTGGTTAGGGTTACGGAACCCTTCGTGCGCGAGTCCGACTCACACTTGGCCGGTTTTTTTTTCTAGAACATGAACCTAGGCGCATTATTATAAAATGCAGAGTAACAAATTCCTAGACGAGAGAGATCCTGCATAACAGCGCATTAGCGGTTAAGCTTGTAATAAGCTATAAGGATAAGCTTACAAATCGCCTATTACGCCCCCTTACCCTCGTCAAACAGCTGCTTACGTCGACGACGTAGTCCGGCTCAACAAGTTAGCGATACAGCGACACATGTCCCACCCACGGACCGACCCGACACATCGTCACAACTCTGACAGGCGTCACACGTCCCCTGAGACATTTATTAACACTATCGTATCCCTATTCACCGACTTCTTGATTTCTTCCTATCTGGTTGAATGCCGTAATTACAGAAACAATTAAAAAGCCATTGTCTCGCGTAGATCAGCTTTTCCGGCAGTCCAGTCGCTATCACGGTCTTTCTCTCATACAAATTAAACAGTTTATTTAGTTGACTGAGTGTAGGTACCTAATTTAATAATAATATGATCGAGGCGGTCGCATCCAGCCGCACCTCTCCCCCTCCCCGCACACACCCGCGCCTACATAAATCTATTTTATCGTACACTGGCAATAAATTTTATTTCGGGATCTTTAATTCTTTGTTATTGAATTGGATTTTAGTGTTTTATTCGGGTAAACAAACAATACATCGGAACGTTTCAACCGGTACTTAGAGCACGTGTGCGTTTCGTAAACACGACTAGCGGCGCGCGCGTCGTCGCCCGGCTAACTTAATAAAAGATTTTATTTGTAGATTGAACTGCGTTCCGTTATTGCCGCCGTAAAATGGCCGGCTTTTGTCTGCGTTCACAATTAAAACTTCGATAATGTTTAGTTGTAGCGCTGGGCACAAAGAAATGCCGCTCTTTGCTCCAACAATTACGGGGTGGACGTAAATAAACGTGCGCTTGAGCCGCGGCGCGTCGGCGCGGGCGGCGCGTCCGAGAGACGCGTGATCTACAGTAGCGATCGATAAAATGTGCAATCGTAAACTTCCTGTACGAGATGGGAAATTGTAAATTAACTGACGAATTGTTCTTTTTCATCTGACCGTTACGATTATTGTACGGTAATGAAGCCGACTTGTTTAAACCTTTGTTGTAATTGTGGCGTCACAAGATTTAGAACGCTGTTTTATATACTTTACTACCTATGTGCGGTGTCCATTACTTTGTTAATGAAAGGTATTTAAGTTCGATTTTGTTTCTGATGTTTGTGCCATTAATTGGTTAGTGTGAGTTTTCCTCACGTTTGTATTGTTTTCATTTCACATAAACGTTATCTGTTCGGTTGATTTGTTCCGCCCCGGAGCCAAAGCGTAGGTAAACAATTCCAGTGAAAAATGATATTTTTATTGCGTTTGACATCTCTTGCCACATGATGTCGTCCTGTAAACGTACCAACTTTTTTCAGTTGAAATGGGACACGACATATTAAAAAAAAAACATCTGTGGTTTTACGTACGGTGGCGACAAACGCGATGGTTCACCATGATGGCAGTACGTTTGGTGGTCTTAGCAAAATCAGTTTCCATAATCTATAAAATAATAGATTAATCTGTAGGGGTCGTGGCTAAGTAATAACTAATAACAACCGCACGGGTCGATCGACTAGGTTAAGCTATACGCTTACCGCTGTTGGTCCGCGGATGACCATGACCATCTTTACATATCAAGACCCCACCGTGCCTTGAAATGCGTTAAGCCGTTGCTCCCGGCTGTCATTCGTGGATCTTTGACAGTTGTTATGGGTCTTCAGAAGCCTGAAAGTCGCTCAGCCAGTCTTACCAAGGGTTATCGTATTACCCAGTAACTGGGTTGTGGAGGTCAGATAGGCAGTCGCTCCATGTAAAATACTGGTATTCAGCTGCATTCTGTTAGACTGGGAGCCGACTCCAACATAGTTGGGAAAAGGCGAGGCAGCATTCCCGTTTGAGCACCTATTTTCTGAGCACCGATTTTTAGAGCACCCAAGGTATTCCCATTTGAGCACCAATCAATATTTTAACGCGGTGCTCAAAGGCGACCAATAAAAAATACCTATTCAACTTTATTCCCGTTTGAGCACCTACGGTCCAGTAGCTTCTAGTGATGGGGTGTATAATAAAACATATCGGTACAAACATTCTGAAAGTCAAGATCTGCCTCCTGAGGTCACTGACCTTGACCTCAAGGACACCAATCATGAATATTGAGCTGTTACTGCTCCTAAGAATCGCTGATCTTGACTTTCAGAATGTTAACATTGAGATCAAGGTCAATGACCATGAGTTCAAGGTCAGTGACCTTGAGAGGCAGATCTTGACTTTCGGAATTTTGACCTTGAGGTCAAGTTTAATGACTCTGACCCTGAGGTCAAAGTCAGCGACCTTAGGAGCTCTGACCTCGAGGTTAAGATTAGGAAGTCAAGATCCACGATTATCAGAAACAGTAACAGTAATAGTTAAGGTTGGTGACCTTGAGGTCAAGGTCAAAAATCCGATTGTCAAAATCTGAAATTCTCTAATGTAACTGACCTTGACCTCAGGGTCAGGGTCACTGACCTAGAGGTCATTGACACTGATCTCAAGGTCAAAATTCCGAAAGTTAAATTCTTCAATCCTCCTAAGGTCGCTGACCTTGACCTCAGGGTCAGGGTCATTGACCTTGATCTCAAGGTCAAAATTCCGAAAGTCAAGATCTGCCTCCTAAGATCACAGACCATAAACTCAGGGTCATTGACTTTAACCGCTGGGTCATTGACCTTGATCTCAACGTTAACATTCTGAAAGTCAAGATCAGCGATTCTCAGGAGCAGTAACAGGTCAATATTCATGGTTGGTGTCCTTGAGGTGAAGGTCAGTGACCTTAGGAGGCAGATCTTGACTTTCAGAACGTTTGTATAGATGTTGTAATATACACCCCATCACTAGAAGCTACTGGACTGACTGGGTGCTCAAACGGGAATAAAGTTGAATATTTTTTATTGGTCGCCTTTGAGCACCACGTTAAAATATTGATTGGTGCTCAAATGGGAATACCTTGGGTGCTCTAAAAATCAGTGCTCAGAAAATAGGTGCTCAAACGGGAATGCTTCGAGGCAGCTATGAATAGATTAATCTGTAATCATTTTTATAACCTCTTAACTACACTCACTAAGTGCCTAGATCCACTAGGTGTTGCAGACCTACCTAAGATGACTAATTTTCACTAGGTTCTAGGCCTAGGTGCATAGGTTTTGTCATTTATTCTATGATTGCTAACAGCTTTTTCTTTGTTCGCAGGCCAAAATGATTGAAAACTCCCAGGCCTGGCTAGGAGCCTCCACGTCAGCAGCAATTGCAGGTTTGTTCTTTGTATTTAATTGTAGCATAATGAAACACTTGATTATGTATCTAAATTTAACTGATTGACTTTTAAAAACACAAAAAAAAATTGTGTCTATGCGTCACACGATCTAACTTTTTCACAATTCGAATTTTAAAGTGAAATCTTTCGTTTTTCGTGTTTATGCGTCGTACGGCGTATCTTTTTTTTTACAATATTATTATTTTAAAAGTGAAATCCATAGGCAACTAGTTTTTTTTATTTTGTAGTTTTATCAGATTTCACTAGAAGCCTATTCTAATGCATTTGTAATCAAAAAAAGTAAGTACCTACCTATTGTATGAAACAATATGATAGGTTGTGGCGACTATAATTTTGGTCAACCAATCACATTTCACTAAAGATTTGAAAGATTAGGTAAGTAGGTACTTAGTTAAGTACTTACCTCTTTCAGTGTATAGATTTACTTTAGTAAAAAAGTTAGATCGTTCAATTCGTCAATTGTTTTTAGTAATCCGTCTTTTGTTTTAAATTTTCTATTTTGTTTATTTTTCCCGTTTTCGTAGATTATAACTTTATAAGCAAAGCATGCTGTTTTATTTATTTTTAATTTTCGTTTAAATCCGTGTTTTGCTGATGCAGTAGCACAGAAGAAGTTCGAATGAGTAATTAATTTTATGTTGAAAACAGAAACATATACGTGCGTGACAACAATAATAGAAATTCTGATGACAAAATAGTTTCTACCGTCATTGTATTAATAGTTCGCGAAGCATTATAAATTATAATACAATAATAAATAGCAAAACATAGTCAGTCACTGTATTTTATTGCAAATACTTCTCATTGATAATAACTTCTATTCTTTGCTGTCAATAAAACGTGAGAAAATAATATAGAAACACAATTATATTAAGTATCTCAATACGACATTGTTAGGGTTACGATGGTCGTGCGTAATGTTAGGGAAATTTATAGTTTAATGGCATAAAAACTAGCATTATAGCTGTGGTAGACGTCTTACATTGTGAACGTACACACGGCTACAGATCAAGCTATACATTTCCAATATAAGCTGATCTCGCAATGTATAGGATTTCCATGAAGTGAGAGGTCAGCTTATACTAGACATGCATAGCTTGATATGTACCGTGTGTACTTAACTTCCTTGTTTTCTGAGTTTCTCGTGGCTGTTGTGTCGTATGTAATTAATGAAACTATGATATAGCAAACTTATTAAGGCTCCCGCAGACAAACGCGTCGCGACTCAGTTGGAACAATTTCTATTTAGGTGGGTGGTTTAGTTTGGTAGTTACAAATACCGATGGATCGGTTTTTTTTTTTCTGTATGTAATGACCTTAATGAGTTGTAAAAGGAGCTTTAACCCTGCCAACAAACTATCTTGCAGTTTGGCAGGTTTTAAAAATTTTGTAAGTGTTTGGTCAAAATAATTTTTTTTTTTTTATTAATTTTTTTTATTTATTAAAACTTTACTTTACTTTGCCGCCTCGCGCCTGTCTGTGGTTAGCTCAATTATCGTTTATAGGTATTTCTAAACAACATACCAGCATTAGGACAATAACTAGAACAAATAGCGAAGGGTGTTCTTGGTCTAGGATAAGGAAATGCGCCCACCCTCCACCAAAAAAAAAAAACAGGATAAAAAATCACTTTTGTAAAAAATATCTTTTCGACCTTCTTACTTTTCTTTTGACCATACAATACATACAAAAAATGGGAGTTACATTGACGACCCATACCTATAGAAAAACTTAAGGGAATGTATAAATGTGTATGCAAGTCCATCCATCGTTTCTTTGGTATTCCCCTTATTTTATAATAGTTTTGGCTGCATGAAAGAGCAGGGGCCTACTCCCTAACTCCGTCCGTTCGTTCGTCCGTCCGTTCTTCCGTCCGTCTGACATAGCGATTCATCAAAACAAGAGAAAAAGTTAAATTTTTCGGACGGGCAAAAACACATCGGGAAGACGGACAACTGTCAAATCGTGTTGCCGAATGCCGAAATTCGTGCTTAGGGAGTAGACCCCCTGTGGGGCGAGCACGGGCGTACCCAAGACGTGTGTGACAAGACATGATAAATTCTGTCATGTCTTAGAATTTGTCTTAAATGCTAGCACGGGTCAACCATGTGACATAATCTAGAGGCGCGACATGCCTTTCTTGTTGCTAAATTCACATTGTGACACAATAAATAGAAAAAGAATGTAATAGACTATCTGAATAAAAAATCTTTTTTTTTCTTTTCTTTTGCTTATAAATCGAAAACGGTGTGTCCTATCGCAAAAATAATGAAAATTTGGCCCCCCTTCATGAAACCCATAAACCCATAAATCTCAACATGTAGGTACCAAAAAAAAAATTGATTTATTATTATTTTTCTTTTGTTTTTTGGTGGCTTCCACGCGCATATTATTTATATTTCTAAATATTGTACCTATTTTTATAAAAACAAAAAAAAAACATTTAAAAAATATAAAAAATAGTAATTTATGTGTTTACCAAATTTTTTTTTTCCACGTGCATTTTTTACATTTATAAATATGTATTTTTAAAACATAAAAAACCCTTTAAAAATATAAAAAATAGTATAATTTTTTTATTTACATAATACAATTTTTTTTGTTATCACGCGCAATTCTTCACACAAATAAACCACGGCCACACAATGCAAGAAAATAATTTATTGCCATTTGGTGTAGAGTAATTAGGAGAAAAATATTAGTTTTTTCAATTTTCAAATCTTGTCACAACCTCCGTACGAACGTGATAAAAATTTTCTTAGTCACCGTCAAAAGGTGACATTTGTGATATAATTGGTGCGCCCATATTAGCGAATAAGACATAACGTCCCAACTAAACGTCAAGAAGTTATATCACATGTCAAGAAATTATCTCACGCCGCCGTGCTAGCATTTAAGACAAAACAGTTTTATCGCCCAAACTATGATAAAATGTGTGACTGAAGCCATGTCACAGTCGGCCGTGCTCGCCGGGCTGCTTCAGCTTAAAAATATTTTTGTTGAAGCGACACAGAACAGCCACAAGGCCTCGTTCACAAAGACTTACAACAATACTCCTGTGTGCACATACTCACATATCTTTTTTTTTGCCACCTATCTCATTCATAGGCATAGTACAATCCTTGGCGCTGGTATTCAACGCACGCCTTTTATTCAGAAAATCTAGGACACATGGAAACCGATCTAATCTAGCCAATCATCGGAAGTATTTCCAATCTACAGAAACGACTATTTTATATTTTACTGTTTTTAAAGTAATAATGAAAATGTTTTATAGGTTATTAAATATGTCCAAAAGTATTTTATTGTTCATAAAATAATAGAAAAATGTTCAAAGTGTCGTTGGAAGATTGATAAAGTTTCAATTATTGGGTCACTAGAACATTAGAAAAAAACTAAATGACTGTTTAAAAACTACTGCATCAAATTGATAAAGGATTTGTTTATGTTTGAAAGTGTTTGTTGCCTCACCCTGTCAGATTACCACGGTCCTAGAACTCGGAAGCTGAAGTCTCCAACGTGGACACAGAGTCAGCTGCAAGAAGCCATCCAAGCCGTCGTCACCCAGAGGATGAGGTTCACGCAAGCCGCCACACAATACGTTATCCCTAAGGGGACATTATACGATAATATACTAGGGAAATCTAAACGAATGGCCGTCTTAGACGAAGTCAGTCTCCTAGCCAGCGAAGAAAGGGCCATATTAGACTTCTGCTGCGAGACCAACGTGTCCCCTTACAACAGGCGAACTAAAAAGTCTCTAAAAGAAGTACTGCCTTACGTAGAAAAGTTGAGAAGGATAAGAGACCCAGGGTTCTCGTTCATAAGTCTGACAGGGTTCAGATGGTGGTGGGCCTTTTGTAAGAAGCATTCTATAGTGTCTCTGTACTACGAAGGGTTGCTTAAGAATAAAAACCCGAAAGTTAAGATTAAGTTCAACCCGGACGATGAGTCGTGATTTGTGATTAACTGAAATAGCAACAGGTGATGCCATCTGTGTTTCTGTTATGACGATTACCTACATTGATTATAATTCTGTTATTACATATTTGTTTCGTTTGCAAATCATCTTTTGATTAACATGGTCTACAACCTGCCACTGACTTGCAATTTGCAAAAAAAAAAGTTGGAATATTTAAATTTCGCGGACTGCCATGACGCTTTCGCCTTAACCCAGAGAAGGACACGTGTCAAAAGTTAGTAGTTGGTCTTAATTTGAGTTCAGACAATTAATGCGAGGCCTAGAAAAAATACTTACGTTTGTAGCGCATTTTATTAGCACTAAAGTGGCAGTAATGTGTATGTATATGTAATCATTGGCATGCACCCCAGGCTACTGACTCGTCGCCACTTTCATGCTGTATCATAAAATATAATTTTATCATAAATAAAGACATACTTACCTTTCTGTCGCATTTTTCATATAAATTCGGCGTTGAATACCGTTGAATATTATTCACACAAAATTAAGTAATTTAAGACCGTTATTTTAAATGATTGTCGATTAATAGCAAATATGATTCTCAATTCATAATTAATTTTGATTAAGAAACCATTTTTATTCCGTAAAACGACAGGTGCTCGTCGTAGTTGTTAAAATTTCAACGAGTATAATTGCAGAGACATACTTTTCTTTTTCTCGATGGCATTTTATTATCTTATTTACATCGCCAAAATTAACTTGTAATTTTCTCGTCTTTATACAATAGGGATGATGATAAATTTTTTTTTTGGTCCCTCGTGTATATTTTAGTGTAAATATTGGACACGTGTTTTTTCTTTTTTTATGTATTAATCAAAAGATTACGGCGATACATTCTTCATATCTAAGTCATTTTTAATTAATATGATAAAGCAAAAAATACGTGTCTAATATTTTTTTACTGACTGACTAACGGACTAAATAGAGTTTCTTTTTTTTTCCCCTATTATACGTTTTGTTTCATACGAACGCGGGATACCGCACTGGTGGACTTCAACGGGTTAAGTAGTATTTGGCGCCAAACCGCATTTTGGCACAATTTAATGAGATATAAAAGTAGATTTCAATGCAATGATCAGTAACAGGTTGGCATCGTCCGGTGTAACTCGGGTGACACGAGTGACCATAAAGGAATCTACACACCTCCCGAGTTATCCGACACAGAATTAAAATTAGTCATTTAGGACTCCGCGCCACGCATATCGAAAGTGAAGCACAGGACCGTTTGTACAAACACGCCTCACGCACACATTTAAATCATAGTATGCCGACCGGCGGCCATTACGTGACACGAGCGACGGCATCTTTGCAGGTACTCAAATCACGCACACATAGATCGGTAAGGTGCTTCACTTTCGGTATGCGTGGCGCGGAGTCCTCCTTTTTTATACGTCTATGTGTGAAGCCTTATAAGTATGTAAAATGCAGATGATTGACATGGTAACCACATTTTAGTAAGAAATTCTTTATACAGGAGTGTAAGTACCAGAAAGGTATTTTCAAATTTAAGGGGTGGTATAGACCAGGGATGTTGCGGATGCAGATTTTTTTACATCCGCGGATGCGGATGCGGATGCGGATTTTAAGAGGCTCACATCCGCGGATGCGGATGCGGATGCGGATCTGTACAAAAAACTTAAGTGTGGGTAGAGTAAAAAAAAAAAGACAGTAATATTTATACTTTCTTTATTTAATAATAAAGTAGCAAGTGAATTACTATTACTGATTCATTATTTTAGTAATTATATTGGAGCATTATATTTAATGAAAAGTAGAATGGCCGCCTTTTCGGACTTCAGTCTGTTTCGCAAGGGTTCGTTTATTAATCCTGCGCTACTAAATAACTGTTCACTTGGAACACTAGCTGGTGGAGCTCATATGAATTATTGGTCAATCAGCACGCGCGGTCGACACGTGCCACTCGCCGGGCCCGCCCTTTCTTTCTTGTCGCCACCACACACACATCCGCATCCGCAACAGCTCCGCATCGATTTATGCGGATGCGGATGCAGATGCGGATGTCTAAATCGATGCGGATGTTCCGCATATGCGGATGCGGATGCGAATATTCGCAACATCCCTGGTATAGACCATCAAACTGAACCACTTTCTCTTTTAGCTGATTTTTTTTTTGCAATGACGATGTTGGTCCCATGGAGAAAGTTGTTCAGTTTGATGGTCTGTACCACACTCTTATAGACCACACTTTTCTGGTACACCCTGTATAAATCGTAGATATGGGGTCGTCCATATACCCGTAGGAGTAACGTGTGAGGGTATGAGGAATGGACACGTCTTGACCACAAGGAGGAAATGGTTTTAGTATTAAAAAGTAATGTATTTCACTACTTTTCCTTCTTAACTAAGTACTGAAAAATGTTCCAATTTATTAAAGCTTACTTATTTTTCCCATGTAAGGAAAAATAAAGAAAATCATTACGTGGTTTATCGACGACCCCTATTTCATAAATTTCGCCCGATTAAACAAGGATGGCCAAAAATAATAAAAGATGTTAATATGGGCCTAATAAAAGCAAGTATTTTGCAGTCACCCTTACTTTTTAGTTAACACTCGTGGTTCATATTGTCAAGCATAATATTTAATGTAACTAGGTATAACGATATTGTTTATTAAGCCATGTAAACACCTAAAGATGTATTTTAAGCATTATATCTAATGTAACTAGGTATAATGATATTGTTTAGTAAGCCATGTAAAAACCTAAAGATATATTTTAAGCATTCTATTTAATGTAACTAGGTATAGGTAACGATATTGTTTATTATGCCATGTAAACACCTAAAGATATATTTTAAGCATTCTATTTAATGTAACTAGGTATAACGATATTGTTTATTAAGCCATGTAAACACCTAAAGATATTTTAAGCATATAATATGCAATGTTAGTTTTTAAGAGGATCCCACATTTTTAGAAGGTTATTTTTATTATATTTTCATGTATGTACTTAATGGTTTTTTTTTAGAATATAAGACTGATTCACATTTAGTTTATTTTTTGTTTAAGTACTTATGCTGCTGATTTTGATTTAAGCAACTGTATTTTTTAATTATTTCTGAAGTAGTTACTTATGGATGTATGATATTAATTTGTATTCTTAGATATTATAGTTAGAAACTTTCTATTATTTATGTTACGTAGGTGGATAAAGAAAACTGTCATTTGTTTTAAACTAACTTTTCAAAGAAGATTCTTATTTACTGTTTTTTTTTTTAAATAAATTAAGTATATTTTTTAGGTGAAACGTCCCCGATGGCATTTAAAATTACTTTAATTTACTTATGTAGGTACATATCGAAAGTTTACTTTTGTCATAGCCCTACATATGTTTTTTATATACTTTATGTGATAATTAAATGATTATTGTAGTTAGGTAGGTAGAATAATCGAAAAATAATATCACAATTTCGTCCTTCTTAAATTATATAGGATAAGTAGTAAGTTTTCAAGAAATCTTCAACTGGCTCAGTCATAAAAGCCATCAACTCTTATAGTAATAAACTTATGGTTATTTATACCTACTAGCAGTGCCCCTCGGTTTCACTCGCGTAAGTCTCGAACCCCTAAGAAAATCGGGATACAAAATATCCTATGTATTAATCCAGGTTATAAACTATCTGTGTACTAAATTTCATTAAAATCAGTTTAATAGTTTTTGAGTGAAAGAGTAACAAACATCCATCCATCCATCCTCACAAACTTTCGCTTTTATAATAACTACTAGCTGCGCCCCGCGGTTTCACCCTCGTAGAAATGGATAAAAAGTAGCCTATGTGTTAATCCAGGGTATAAGCTATCTACGTACCAAATATCATCCAAATCAATCCAGCCGTTTGAGCGTGAAGAAGTAACAAACATACAAACACACTCACTCTTCTTTAAAATATTACTGTGATTATTTATTTTTTTTTATTAGTAGTATGTGGGTATTAAAACATAATTTAAGGCTATACCAGCCATCACCTGTAATACGTCGTATATCAGAATATTTTATAAACACATGAATAATTAAGACGTTTTGACATTTACCCGAGAACCTTAAATGGTATGTCAACGTGGAGACACGGTGTGTAATTTTCCATTAAAAATTATGGTTATAACTAAGAACAAGGTAATATATTTTTAAGCCTCAATTTTCAGGCATCAATCAAAAGATACTGTCTTCACTCTGACAGCTTCATATAATTTAACAATTGTTGGTCAATGAACGATTATTTATGTACCAATATTATTACACACACACACACCCTCACACTATAATATCTTCTTATTCACACTATAATATATAATTCTTCCGTTCGTGTGTTTGTCCCCTAACTCCTCCTAAACGGCTGGACCGATTTTGATGAAATTTTGTGTGTATATTTGAATGGGTTCCTGGATGGTTTGAAAACACAATTGGACCCGTTAGGTGGCGCTGCAGTCGGGTTCTAGGATCGTTCAGACAGGACAACGTCTGTCGGGTCCGCTAGTATTTGTATAATATTCCCTATCAATTTATTATGGTTAAATTGTTGATATTATGAGACTACACAAACATTTAATTAGCTTGTATCTTCATTTTGCACGTTATTAAGTCTGACAACCAGTCTTACCAAGGGGTTACCCAGTAACTGGGTTGTGGAGGTCAGATAGGCAGTCGCTCCATGTAAAATACTGGTGAGGCTTGGATTTTGTTACACTTTATAATGGTTGCACTTCAGAATGGACAAGTTGTCAGACTTTCAGGCTTCTGACGACCCGTAAATACTGTCAAAGATCCACGAATGACAGCCGGGAGCAATGGCTCAACGTGCTTTCCGAGGCGAAGAAGTCTCGGTATGTAAAGATTGTCTCCCATCCACGGACCAACCCCGGCAAGCGTGGCTTAACCTGATGGATGTACCCGTGTGGCTGTTATTACTTAGCTACGAGCTCCTCGAAAGAGAATTTCACACCGTCTCCTTATTATTCACCACTTTTGCTCAATAAAATACTTTAATATTATTCTTATCGTGTTACTCACTATAAAGTTCTATGTTTAATTGATAGTAGAACAAAAATTATGTCTTCGGTTTTGTTATCAGCTGAATGTTATCACTTTATAAACCATCAAGTATTTTTAGGGTACCGTACCCAAAGGATGCCAACGAGACCCTATTACTAAGGCTCCACTGTCCGTCCGTCTATCAAAGGGCTGTACCTATCTTTGAGCCGTAATAGGTAGACTCTTGAAATTTTCACTGAATGTGTAGGTACTACTATGGCCGCTATACAAGTAACAAAAATAAAATAAGTCCCCATACAAGAAACGTGTTAAAAAAAAATTAAGAAATGTTAAATATTGTACCTACGTTGGTAGATACGGTACACCTTTCGTGTGCGGGTCCAACTCGCACTTGGCCGCTTTATTAAGATTTGTGTAGATAACACAAAACCATATAGTGTTTCATGTGTTTACTGTAAATAGCAATAATGAATACACTCGCGGCCAATAAAACGAGTAACGCGATATTTTAATTACTTCAAAAAATAATTCAGATTCTTTTGGCGCGTTATTAAAAATGCTAAGTTTATTATTTCCCTCCACGGCTCTG
This sequence comes from Cosmia trapezina, assembly GCA_905163495.3. Classification (NCBI taxonomy): domain Eukaryota; kingdom Metazoa; phylum Arthropoda; class Insecta; order Lepidoptera; family Noctuidae; genus Cosmia; species Cosmia trapezina. The sequence goes on from LR991019.1 coordinate 4,537,554, forward strand.
TAGTTATTCGATAAAAAATTCCTGCTTCTTTGTGAAAACTTTATTTAGTTCTCTATTAAAATAGTTGAAATGTAAAGCCGGGCTGCGCTCGTGTTTTTGCTCGTCACTGTACAAAGTTTATAATAAGAGCTCCTTAGTTAGCGGAAATGTCATTAATAAATAATACACATTTTAAAAATAATGTGTTCTGCTAAAAAGGCGATTCGATGCATAACATAAATATATTTGTGATATTTTATTAGGTAGGTACAAGATGATTAAGAATATTTTTCTCATTAATTGACCTTAAATTCCTTAAATTATGTAGCATAGAAATAAAAATAACCAGCTGATAGATTCTGGTAATTATGGTTGGCTTCCGACACATTACAATTTGTGAAAGAACTGTTACGATTTACATAATTGCAAACAAAAACTTTGGTAGGTATAAGAAATATCCCAGCTTTTACTTTCCTATGCTGTAGTTATAGGTAGGTACGTCCATAACAATTACAGACTTATTGCAATATAATTAGTTTTGGTACTCTTTGCCGAGCCCGCGGGCAAAACTTCCTACATACCGAAAACGTGGTCCCACAGGTTCGCAACATTTGTATAACCTTCATAATTACAGAATGCCACTCCTGACAGGAAACAGAATAATGTTTTTACCGCATAAATATTTTTCAATGAAATACACAATTATGTTTTATCGCTAAATATAAATTAAACGCACGCTCGCATTCTCACTTTTTCTTGCATTGTTACACACAACCCCACCTGCGCGGCTGCGTCTGCGCAACACTCTAGTATGTTCTTACTATGCACTTTATTTAAAAATAAATTATAAAAGTCATAGTTATCTATTTTCCCGTCAAAACTTACTCTGACTGAAATAAGTGGTACCTACCTATATGTATTTTCTGGCAAAAGGGTAAAAAGTATTTCTGACGATAGGTAGTCTAGTAGCTTTCGAAAATGCTTTAAGTATAGTTGGTTTTCAAATTAAATGCCACTTGTTGTTAGAAAAAATACTAAGAACTTTCGATCAAAACTACTGGTAGTTTTCTTAAAAGTTATAAGAAACATTTTCAGGGATAACTAAGACCGGGAAAGAATTTTGTCCATAAAGAAAGAAAGAAAGAAAATACGTTTATTTGCGGTAAACATGACGTAAATAACACACAAAATTTTAATAATTAGAGGAACAAGTTGGGGACAATATGCGTCACATAATTATAATATAACATAAAAGTTCGTAGAATTTATTGCAAAGTGAAAACTAAACGGTTTTATATGAAAATGGCTGATTACATCTAGTGACTGTATATTGTTAATTAACGTTAGTATACATTAATTCGTTTGTTCATGAAACTATGCTCAATATCTAGATCGTTAGTCACACTTAGGTTTAAAGCTCATAGGGCAGTGTTCTGCTCAACTCTTCGGGGATTAAAGGCGTTATGTTATGTTATATTTTAAGACAGTCTTTTGTGATTCTAAGAATCTTTAGAAAATAAAATAAAAATAAGGCGCATAAATAATATCTCTGTGGAATATTTTAATATATGAATATGTACGTTTTTCTGCCAGCCAGTGTATGTTTAGCTTTAATTTTAAACTAATATGGAAGCATAAATTCTTTTAGGTATAATAGGTATTCTAACTGGTTATTTAAAATGTTCCCTTTTCTTTTCTTTCCTTACAAGTGTCATTTGATTTATAAATAAATAAAAACGGTTTTTTAATAGTATCATTTGAGATCTTTTAAAGTTTTTTTTTTTATGTACCTACTTAGTTGTATGTTCTAAGTTCTATGATCTTATTTTGTTAGACTAAATCATTTATTTCTTTTCGTTTGTAACTTTTGTAAGTGACCATTGTCCTACTAATTGATATAGAAACAATAATGTTTTTACTGAACTGGAAATACTAAGTTTAATAGTCACGAAGTGCCCTTAACAAGTTAGTTAGTTTAATAAGTGTTTATCATTTTGAATGTTATATATAAGTATTCAATAAGTACCCCTTTTTTATAAGCTATAATTTACTTTATTTGCTTGAAAAACGACATTAAAATTAATGACACAATATCTTGAGAATACGGGTGATTTTCGTTAAAACTGTAGTAAATTTTATACTTCAATTAGCCATTAGCAACAAATATGTACTACTACCACATGGTTCCGTACTATTAATTATGTATATAGTTTTACTCCCTTACTAATAAAAGCTTTGACTTTCAATAAAAGCTTCAACAACGTTTTAGTAAACAAGCGTTTATAAATAAGGAGGTAAAACAAAAATTTCTAAAGCCAGGAATACACTACACATGCCATAAACTTGCACAGAAGCATAGCTTGCGGTCATTGAGCCATAACGAGTGTGTGTAGCCACAATTGAATTGTAAGGAAATTAATCATATGAGCGTTTTGGATGGTATGTCTGGTAGCTCGTAAGACCAATTGAATAAATAAATAAATAAATAAATAAATAAATAAATAAATAAATAAATAAATAAATAAATAACCTTTGATTGGTGACTGTCATAGATCATAATGCAAGCTCCTTTCATTTTCTTTAAGCACCTACATAATTACGAACTATTTTGTTTGATAATTTTGTTATTTTTTCGTGTTATTACTTATATATATTTTTTTTTGTATTTCACCTAACCTATTTGGGTATGTAGGTATGTCACATATACTTACACTTACATTTAAAATAAATAAATTACTTTTGTGCAAGTCACTGGTATACTGTGCATTCGTGGATTTATGTAGTTATAAAAAAAACTCAAACGCATTCCTTTGTCAATTTTCTAGTTATATATTTTTACTTGTAAGCAAAGGTAGCGCCATCTCTCGTCCTAATGAACAAGACTGTAATAAAGACATAAAATCTTTAGTTTTTCAATTTTTATGCAGTTTTATTTATTTCCCGCTAATTTTTATTTGTTTTTCTTGTAGTAACAGGTTCCTTTTGGAGGTCAGTATATAGAGTGCTTTTATTTTATATTTCTCGACTTTTCCGGGCTATTTAGCCTACATCAGTAGATTCGTTACATTTAATGGCACGGACTAATACATTTCGATACAAGTGGAGAACGTTTGTTATTGCATTCGAGGCGGAATTAAAACACCCGAGCCGTAGGCGAGGTTGTTTTTGAGCCGAGAACTGCAATAACAAATGTCCACGTGTATCGAACGACGTTTTTCAATACACTTTTGAAGAAATAAAATAAAATAACGGAAAACATTTTTGTCATGAATTATTCGGAAACTATGATTTAAATTTTCTTTTTTTTCCGCGCTTTGCTTTCGCCAGGTTGAAGGAGAAGCAAAGGTATAAAGAAATACAAAATTCAAATATTTTCGAGTTTAGAACACAAATAAATGTTGATTTGTTCATAAACGTTTTTTTATTGTAATAATCATAGTTTTTGATGATATTCTATTTATAAACATTATTTAAATATTCAAAAAATATTAACGCCGTAAAGACGCATACCTCTTTGCCGAGATTAAAAAAAAACATTCACCTCCGAATAGAGAGTTGTGAATAGAGGCATTGAACCAATTTGGACTAAGTATAGGTATAAGTTATCTGTGTCAATTTTTTCCAGCACACGTGCGTGGAAAATGAAAAATCGCACGCGTGCGACATACATTGCATTGTGAACCTAATCATAGTGCGGTATGAACCAGTTTTCGAGGAAGTGTATTGAAAAAGTTATTGTTTTAAAGTCTGACTTGTTGTGTGGTTGTTGTTCTTGTTAGGTGTATCAGACAAGTGTGCTAAAGACCATTAAACTGAGCAACTTTCTCCATGGGGCCAACATCGTAATCGCGAAAAAATTGTCAATCTTCCCATACTTTTGGTCGGGTAGGTATTGAAGTTTTGTATCTATATGACGACTGACTTTTTGTCACGATTTTTTTGTTGGTCGCATGGAGAAAGTGGTTCAGTTTGATGGTCTGTATGTCCCACACCTTTACCACACATTGACCATTGTATAGAGAAATAGTATTATTATACATATATTGCATTATTTAAAAAAAAAATGCGCTAATTTCGCGCAAGTGAGCATGCAGTGACATCACGTTAATACACTCGATGGTAAAAAAACGCGCTAATTTCGCGCAAGTGAGCAAGCAGTGACATCACGTTAATACACTCGATGGTAAAAAAACGCGCTAATTTCGCGCAAGTGAGCATGCAGTGACATCACGTTAATACACTCGATGGTAAAAAAACGCGCTAATTTCGCGCAAGTGAGCAAGCAGTGACATCACGTTAATACACTCGATGGTAAAAAAACGCGCTAATTTCGCGCAAGTGAGCAAGCAGTGACATCACGTTAATACACTCGATGGTAAAAAAACGCGCTAATTTCGCGCAAGTGAGCATGCAGTGACATCACGTTAATACACTCGATGGTAAAAAAACGCGCTAATTTCGCGCAAGTGAGCAAGCAGTGACATCACGTTAATACACTCGATGGTAAAAAAACGCGCTAATTTCGCGCAAGTGAGCAAGCAGTGACATCACGTTAATACACTCGATGGTAAAAAAACGCGCTAATTTCGCGCAAGTGAGCATGCAGTGACATCACGTTAATACACTCGATGGTAAAAAAACGCGCTAATTTCGCGCAAGTGAGCAAGCAGTGACATCACGTTAATACACTCGATGGTAAAAAAACGCGCTAATTTCGCGCAAGTGAGCAAGCAGTGACATCACGTTAATACACTCGATGGTAAAAAAACGCGCTAATTTCGCGCAAGTGAGCATGCAGTGACATCACGTTAATAAACTCGATGGTAAAAAAACGCGCTAATTTCGCGCAAGTGAGCAAGCAGTGACATCACGTTAATACACTCGATGGTAAAAACACAGATGCATCTATTGCGCGTAAATAAAAAAAATGTAACTTAAATAATGATGTATAAATTCCAGTATTTCTTACTTAGTCTGCAGGAGTTAGTTTAGGGGTCCATGTTCCTGAAAAGCAAACGAATTTATCGTATCATAATTAAAAAGTTCTCTAAGTAGTATTAGTGTCACCGATCAGACGAAATGAAAATCGTTGATTAAAAAAAAAAATTGTCGCGTGTAATTACAGGACCCTCATTTTCCTTTTAGGTACCGAAATTAATTAATGCGAAATTATCCGTCAATAACTAACAGCTAAGGTAATAATAGTTATTTATGCAGCTGACGTATAATAAGGGGTATTAAAGCCAATAGTATCACATGAGTGTTTTAATACCTAATTATGTACAGTTGCATACAAGACTTTACCTACATCCATGTTATGAATCCTCTATAAAAAGGTTCTGAAACAGTTTTATGCAATACTAATACTCGTATCGAACATGGCGGCCGGCGTCATAGTATACGACGTGAATTCGAATAAGTTCTTTTTAGGGTTCCGTACCAAAATGGTAAAAAAGGACAGACAGACAGACACCATAAGGCTTCTTATGGTGTATGTCTGTCTGTCCGTCTGTCTGTCACAGCTAGATATCTCAAGAACTACTAATGCTATGAACTTGAAATTTAGAATAGTTTTAGATGACGTTGACCCAACTATTTTGCAAATAAGAAAGAAATTAAAATATTTATATTTTTTTTGCAACAGGGACTGAAAGGGGTTCTTAAAAAATCAAAGTGGGGCTACTAGGGCATGTGGGGTATCATATAAAAGAGCGCTGTTTGCACATTCTCAAACATTTATTTTCTTTTTTTTATGCCGCATAGTTTTCGACTTCTGATGAAAAATGTAAAAAAAAATACCGTTCCCTATCCCTTATCTCCGAAGTTTGCAAAGAGAAAAATCTGAAATTATTCTATGTGATAGAAGTTTATGTAAAGATTACAGGAAAAATAAAACTATGTCTCTAAATAGCACACTTTTTCAGAAATCGGAACGGAACCCTCGGTGCGCGAGTCCGACTCACTCTTGACCGGTTTTTTTTAATTACGGCGCTGTTGTAGTGAAACGCGCGTGCATTACAATGTTCTTTTTTTGGAAAACGAGTTGCATTATGAAATTCAGTACAACATTAAAACACCCGTTTGGATGCTATTATGGTTACTATGACACTGGCTGTTTTAATGTTGGCAATAAGCTAACTGTTTCAGGAACTTTTATAGAGGATTTATAGCATGGTTGTAGATAAAATGAATAACATAACATGAACTTTTTAATTTTGCATAGATAACATAAATAAAATGCAATTTATAATGATTAAAGCTGATTAGTCGATAGCGGGACGAGTCAGTTAATCGACTCCCAAGGATGAAGTCGATTCACTCGATATCGTGAATGGAACTCGAGTCATGCATAATACACTGCTTAAATTATCACAATCGATAAAGTTCTCGAATTGAGATGTAGGTACAACTGTATAAAGTACCTAAGTACTTACTTATACTCGGAATTGTAAGTAGAAACCGGCGATTCTACCTAATAATTTCAATTTAATATTTTTACTTAGGAATTAGGATATTAATTATCATACTTATCACATTTCCGATATTATGAGATGCAAATTAAAAGTTGTGCCTGATCAATTGATCAATATTATGTAAAAATTTTGTCATAATCATAAAAGAAAGTTCAATCTCGTCCCGAATTTGTTTAAGATGCACAATTGTTTCAAATATTAACACGAAACATTATTACTTCTGCAGATAGCTACCAATACCAACTTCAGTCGATGTGGCAGAAGTGCTGGAACACGCAGACGCTGGTGCACAACCTGAGATTCCGTGAGCGTGGACCCCTCAAGTCGTGGCGGCCCGAGACCATGGCGGAGGCAATTTTCTCCGTGCTGAAGGAGGGACTCTCCCTGTCACAGGCAGCCCGAAAATACGATATTCCGTACCCGACGTTCGTCCTGTACGCCAACAGAGTCCACAACATGCTGGGCCCCAGCGCGGACGGCGGCGCAGGTATGTTCAGCCATTGTTCTATTTCAAAGCTCGGATTACTGGCGAAAGCCCCTTGTGGTCTACACCGTTTAACATAAGTCTCGCTACGATGTTGACCATTACTTTAATTAGAAAAATTTCAGCGTCAAGACATGTTTTTTTTTTACACTGCAAGCCGCATCCGCCAGTCTGATCCCGGCTTAATGACGAGTGCAGATGTGCGCCATTTTATAATAGCGGAACATCTCCCGTTGTCATGAATGTTGTCGCAGGTTACTTTATAATTTTATAAATTAAACATCGATTATGTTCGACTGTTTCATTGTTAAGTAGCGTTAAGTATTCACCTTTAAATGGTTTTTAATTAAATCAGTCTATTTTTTTATACTCAAATAGAAATTGATGATAATGACAAAATTATCCTCATACCTCGGTTTTATATCATGAAATAATCAGCTTATAATAATCAGCTTGAATGCAAAATACAAAATTAATTCCATCATGTAAGCTGTTAACGGAAATCAAGTGGTCATTCGACTTTATTGAGCAAAAACGACATCTACTGACAACGTCTATTAACGTTCAATTTAAACCGATATAACTTTGAACATTTTATATAGAAAAATTATAAGTAACCTGTGATACGACATTCTGTAAAAGCCTTTTAAATGATAATACTCTTATAAATAGGTATTGAATAATGTACGATGTACATGTATAATTATAAGGTGTGTGCGAAATATAATAAAAATTATGTTTTAGCATTGCGAACTTATCTGCTAAGCGAGTGCAATAATAATACTTATACCGTATTATTTGTGACTGTGTGAAATATTATGAATATGTATACGTACGTATTTAATATAGTGGGCTGTTTCTAAAATGAATGCTAGCCTTTTATGGATACCTATACATCTAGAGGTACGACACAAGAAAACGTTTAAAGATTTTAATTAAATTAATTTGTGACATACTGTCTATAAAAAGTGATAAACATTGTTTTTAATTGAAATATTAAATTAATTTAAGTATAAAGTTTTTATGGTGCTATTAAATGTATTAAAATCTTACTTATGAAAGTCATGGGTGAGATAATACATTACTTCGCGATATATAGGGAAATGTAACAATCATACTTTATCCCGATAAACTTAACTACTTACTTACTGAAACAAAAAACAGACCAGAGTAGGTCGGGCATTCCCAGACTTGTTAAAAATACAAGAAGCTTGTCAAATATTTTTTTTTAATTTTAATCTAAATGACTCAAACTAACGGCTTGTCCGCCGTAAAAAGCGCGGTCACTGTCGGACTGCATAGAAAAGAAAGAGAAGCGCGATGACACAACGCTTCCAAAATATGAAGTAATTACCGATTTACAAAAAATCTAGGGATTGGACTAAAAAAGTAATAACATGAAATCATTCCTTATTATTTTGTAAAGAACTGTATAAAATGAACACTTTTAATGAAAACTGTAGGAGTAATATGGTAAAAACTCGAAAAAATAGACAGAAATATACCTGGGTTTAGCCTTTTTTTTTCTTTAGTTCTACAAACTAAAATAGATTTCAGGACACATGAAATCACTTCTTATGTATTCTAGATTATTGTGTATTTTTTCTATCAAATAATGTAAAAAATGGAAACAAAGTTACCTACTTATTTTCGCCGTATTTTAGGGAGGAAAAGCCTTAAAGTGCAATCTATTCCTGTTTCTTCTTCGTTAAATTCAAACAAACAAAAGCACAAGATATAGAATATTAGATACAAGAACCCCTTCAGTTTCTATGGTCATGGTGTTGAAATGAAAGTGCAAACAATGAGTGATAACAGTTGTCTGATGAGGAGCGTTATAGCGCGCTCATGACATGCTAATATTACCTCAGCGCGTTAACGATTTTCTTAACACGTTAAACGCGCGTCAACGCGCGCTCTTGTGAACACTTGCATGCGTGATTGATATAAGGATGACTAAGCTTGTGCTTCCGGAGCGCATTTCAGAATTTCGTCATCTGAACCTAGGCTTAATTAGGTACTTAATTAAGTTCAAATAATTCATACTTTTTTGTGCAGGGCTAAAGAAGTAATAATATTTTTCTTTCTTTTTACTCTGCGGCACATCTAAAGAGCTCACAATCGCAAGTAAGTTAGATGTAATTTATACTTAATTAAAATTAAATGTTTCAATGTGTCAGTTTATTATTATTACCTTTAATTTGGCGTAGTTTTCTTGTGTCGTGTTGGCAGCTTACCGGCAGAAAAGTTAATGCACACAAATATTTATGTCAAGTAACATAAACTGCGCTTATGTATTGCAATCGCCCTATAATTTGTTGAAATCGACAATGCGAGCCATCTCGCGACTGACGCCTCGCACAGTCGACAATGCGAGCCATCTCGCGACTCAAGCCTCGCAAAGTCGACAATGCGAGCCATCTCGTGACTGGCGCCCCGCACAGTCGACAATGCGGGCCATTTCGCGACTGACGCCCCGATCAGTCGACAATGTGAGCCATTTCGCGATTCACGCCTCGCACAGTCGACAATGCGAGCCATCTCGCGACTCAAGCCTCGCAAAGTCGACAATGCGAGCCATCTCGTGACTGGCGCCCCGCACAGTCGACAATGCGGGCCATTTCGCGACTGACGCCTCGCACAGTCGACATTGCGAGCCATCTCGCGACTGACGCCCCGATCAGTCGACAATGTGAGCCATTTCGCGATTCACGCCTCGCACAGTCGACAATGCGAGCCATTTTGCGACTCACGCCTCGACAATGTGAGCCATCTTTCGACTCACGCCTCGCACAGTCGTCAATGCGAACCATCTCGCGACTCACGCCTCGTACAGTCGACAATGCGAGCCATCTCGCGACTCACGCCTCGACAATGCGAGCCATCTCGCGACTCACGCCTCGACAATGCGAGCCATCTCGCGACTCACGCCTCGCACAGTCGATACGTCCTCTTACCTGATTACTTTTAAACCCTATTTCCTATAGACTGTTCGAAATAATTAGAACCTTACCTGCAACCTAATACAACTCTAAATGTTTTTATTTTTTAATTTATTTCGAATATGCTATAACAGCAAAATACATAACGCCATAATACCTTACGTGTTCACGTTTTACTATTATGCGACTTTCCAGATTTAAGACCAAAGGGAAGGGGGCGGCCACAAAGGATCTTACTGGGCGTTTGGCCCGACGAGCACATCCGCGGCGTAATCCGCGCGGTTGTGTTCAGAGACACGCACGCGCCCTGCCCGCCACAGGCCACGAACCTTAAAGAGATCGAACTGCCGGGCTACCCCGCCATCGCACCGGTCAGTATTGCAAACCTTGCGCAAGCCTCAGCACACCGCCTCGCGTGTGCTGAGGCTTTACCTCGCAATCTGACGTCAACACACACGGCACTTCCTACTCTACTAAACCGTACCTAAGTACCGTACAACCAACGTGTAGTGACGTCAGGATGCGATAAAGAAACACTTTAATATTGTTCGAAATGAATCTAATTTTTATTATTGTTCTATTATTACTCTCATCGCATCTCGTTGACCCCTTGTTTCCGCAGCCATGCGAATATGCCATTGCGATCGTCAATATAGTAATTGGCTCGGCGGTTGCCATGGTTAGATTTGGCTACGTAATTTACAGACGTTTATAATATTTTAGACTCACGTGTATTAACGTTATTATAGACTCAAAAAAACGTTTCGGGATAATGACGTTAAGCGGTAAACGTCGTTGGATTGTATGTTTTTTTTTATATTGCCGTGCGATTTCCGATGTGACGAGCAAGCATTGTACGTGGGTGATGCGTGTTTCAGGACGGTGTGGCCGTTCAGAACGCTTACATCGGGTGTGGCAACGGTCGCGAGGGCCGCATGTCTCCCAACGCCGCGGCCGCCGCCGCCGTGGCCGCCGTGGCGCACGGCCTGCGCCGCCAAATGTGCAGCATGGTAGCCGGCCAGCGCCCCCCAGACCACCCGCCGCACCTGGGCCCCCCCATGCAGTCGTCACCGCAGCTCACGTCGCCGCTGTCCACCGGGCTGGAGTCGCCGCTGTGCTCGCCCCCGCCGCCCGGCCACGCGCTGGAGCCCGCCAAGCACCCGGACCCGTTCCGCCCCTTCGCCTCACCGACTGAGAGCCGCTACGGTGACCGCGACACATCCTCCGACATCACGCTGATGGGACCGCCGAAGAATGGCCAGCAAGGCCACGCCAGGAAGGGCTCCGGGCAGGGCTCGTCGCCTTCCGAGCTGGACGCGAGTGACGGGCGCGCGGACATCTGAAGCGAGGCCGCGGGCATGGCGCCGGTGTTGCCCCCTCTGGGCCTGCCACCGCCGCCGATCCCGATGCCCGCTTACAAATATTTCGTGCCGAACGGAAACAGCTCCACCTATTATTAAATCCTGACGACGCGAGGTTCCTGCCACCTACAGAGCACAGTTACTGTCACGCTCGCACCAGCGTCTACAGTAATGTGATCACTTTCCTCTGTGAACCTCATGCCTGATGCATTGTGTCTCTTTTTTAAAGTAAAAGCCGATATAGTCGACGTCATTAATTTTTATCACCGCAGTACAGTCAGCATCATTAACAATGGTAGGTAAGTTTGAATTTATTGCATTTACACTAAGCTTGGAGCACTGGTCGTGATGCTGACTGTGTACTTGAGTTGAATGATTTGAACTGTAAAAAAAAGTTTCAGAAACAGTTACAAACATTTCCAATAAACCTTTTTTTTTCATGCAAAGTAGAAGAGTAAAACTGTAATGTATTTGTTTATTGAGAAGTATTATGTTTTATGCGGTGCAGTTGAAACTGCGGTGAATATTAGCAAACAAAATATTGACGGTATTAAATCTACTCGACACGACATTGTCAAATAGTTTTTCTGCCGTCAGGCGTATCGAAGCGACCAGCCGCGAGATGCCAAAAATGTTGCGATTCCACGAATATAACATGGGATCGCAAGCAAAGAATAATATATATTTGTGTGATGAGTGTGTCGGTGTAAGTAGACATTGAGGTACGAAGCGCCCGTCGCGCATTCCAGGACGACGTGGAGCTGTTCCCAGTCGGAGGAGCTGGAAACGAGCACGTGACGGGCCCGACATGGGTGAAGTTGTTTTAATCTATATTTCAAATCGGCATTAATTTACGATCATATTTAATAAATTATTGTGGACTCGCTGTGCAATACAATGCTTTGTTATTAGTTGACTTTTGTAACATTATGGATTTATTATAATTTTTATCATTATGTATTGTGTTCCATTGATATATTTTAAGTTTTCTTTAATATTGTTTGATGGGCACGGGCGCGTCGTCGGTCACTCAGTGCGCCGGCGCCGCCCGCTTTCCCGACACTATTATTATCTAATCATAAGTAGAACTTCGAAATACGTGTAAGCTTAACTAATACATTACAATTTAGATCCATCTGTGAATGTAGGGATTATCAAAATTTAAAAAGTATATTATATATACGTATATATATATTCGGCCCGATTCAAAAGACTGTTCGGTATACCTATTCATTATAATTCAGCAAACATATTTAAGAAATTGAAAAAAAAACGTGGTTTAGTGTTAGATGTAATCCTTTAAAGTATAGATCCTATCGTTTCGTGTCAGGTCGATGTCAATATCTCTAGTAGCCTTTATAGTGGATATTGTGTGTTGTCGCTTGCGGACTCCGCGCCCAAGCTCATTGTTCACTGTTCGTGCAGCGATTCACATCCATGTAGAATTAGTGATCGCCAAATGTAATTTAGATGTATCGTTAGTCAGTAGTGATTGTTCCAAATGTTAGGCTAAATTAGGCGTTCGCGACGGTGCCCACTTCTACTCGTTAACTTTCTCATCTTATTAAATCTAATGTGATAAACGAATCAGAATTATTAATATTTACTACACACCCGGGGTTTGACCTCGGAAAATTAAATACTTATTGATGATTCTGACTGTACTTTTTTTAGTGTGGCATCCACTACCTATAGAATGCTTGGTTTAAAATATTTTAGAATCAATTCAACTCTTAAATTGTTGTACAGGCGTTTAAAACGCCTTTAAATGTGTTTATATTTTGATACTACAATATTTTACTTCTCATTTTTAGTCAGGATATTTCAGTTCTTGTAATAATTAGGCATTTGAATGACGGGATCATTTATGTCACAGTTAAAAGTCCTAATACCCACTACAAAATAATAATATCTAATTAACTTGTAAAGCGCAATGGAGAAAAGTGTCAGATTAATCTCAGACAACAGTACAACTCAAAAGAGCCACAAGATAAAAGAAGTTGTTACACGTAACATAATTATGTTAATGTCACCTCTCGCCAAAAGTGTTGCCACATTAAAAATTACACATCACTTAAAATTTTTGAAGTATTTTAATAAAATTAAGAGACGGTTTAGTTACATTATTGAGATTGTTTATAAAGCTTATCAATAAAAATAGTATTATTTTATTAAGATTACGAATAAATACCTATTATTTTATTTTATGAAGCTTACGGATAATGATGGTTTTACTTTATTCAAATTTGTGGCAGCTAAGTTTATGCTTCTTAAACATAACTTGCCAGCCTTCCGGCAAGTATCAATTTGTCTGACGGTGAAGGAAATACATCGTGAGAAAACCTGGACGCAAACAGTCTGGACTCACAAATACGCGGTGAGCGCGAAGTTTTTATTTTTTTTTTCCTCTTTATTCTTGCAATCTGCTCCGTGTGAACATTCAGCAAGAATGAAGAATTAAGAATAATAATTAAGAATTTATTTACTGTCTTGAATGGCAGCAGTCCAGCGACGTACGCCCTTTATGTATAATATTCCCTATAAATCTCTAAGGGACTTTCTTTTTAACCTTTTGAATGTTGATTCACTATTCATTAAGTGCGAAGCTAGCACGTTTGGATGATTGTCCAGTCTTTGCCTATACGATTTCATTGAGTGTTTAATGTCTTCTTGAACTGTTCTGATTTCAATCAAGAGCGCGAAGTGATTTACTATTTGATAAGACAGTTGGAGACTTTCGCAAAGTCAACTGACTTTGTATACTACTTAGTACCTATTTTATTTAATACAAAGTTTCATCAAAAGTTCGATATTCTCCTTTAAACTCATTTGTCTCGAAGCTTCAGGTAACTTTAGTGAAACGTTAACTCCCGGAAGCGTGGCCCGTCGCATTAGATTTAGATGCACTGAAATCGCCAAGTACTGAATGTTCATCATTCACCTGTCAGCTGTACTACCTACGCATAGTTAGAGTTATACATTTCAATTTACTTAGATTAGCTATGTACCTACTCGTAGCGATCTGATCCAGTGTTATTCGACGCTATAGCTCGACGAGGTGCGCGCGCGCCCTTGTCGGGTGTCTCACCGTCGCTAGGACTTTAAGGTGTATATGTACAAATATGTTTTACCAACAACTACTTCCCTGGACGCATAGTTTCGTTTCATAGTTTGGATGAAAAAATTACTAGTGTTACCTTCTTGCCGCAGGGGTTTCCACGATTTAGGTATTGTTGGCGGAAATTGTTGGCGTTCACGTATTCACTTGTCGCGTTGTGGGGAGGCTGGGGCCCGGGCGTGCGCACGCGCACCTACTCAGTGCGGGGCCGTGTGCGCCCGGGCGTCGGCGAGGACTCGTCGCAAAACATGGTGACCATGTTTTATATAATTAGTCTCCAAGTGGCCTTGATACTTCACTATTATTTGGTATTTGGAATATCCGGTTCGGTTAAAGTTTGGAACTAGAATATAAAAAAGACCAAATTATTAAATTTGAGGAAAAAATTATTACATCTGCAATTCAGATTAATGTTGAAACTATTTGGCTGTCCTTTTGGAAATAAATTTAATCTAGGTAAAAAAAAATTAAAAAATTATATAAGTACTGGGCCTATAACGTTTCGGACGAATTGCGTAGATTTTGGTAAATTTTACTACGCATATTTTCTATTGTGTAAGTCTAGGCTAATGTGTTCAAAAAAATAAATTAAAATTTAAATTTTTTGAAAAGTAGAAAGTGCCTTCCAAATTTTTGACCACAGTAAGTGTTGGGGGGGATGCGGCGATGAGGAGTCGGGGGCGGCGCGCAGCAGCCGGCAACTCCGGCTGCACGGCTGCTTCGTGGCGCTTGAACGTGCTTAACTATAAAAGTTAGAATAAAAAAAATTCAAAATTATTATATAAAAAGATAAATACATATGACTATTATATAGAAAAAAATATACATAAAATTATATATTTGGCCGATGTGGTAATACCCTGACAGGCAAGCGTTAGCTGACTATTCGGTGTCCAAATTGATCCTATTTCTTTAAAATCGATGACTAAAATCCATTGAGTAAACAATGCAGACATGCAAGTGCCATTTGTTTTGAACTGAATCACTTATGGTTCATTTGTTTTGAACTGAATCACTTATGGTTCATATTTTTTTGTATCACAATGTGGATTTAATAGTTATAATTAATCATTAATTTATTGTACTGGAAAAAGTATACATTTGGATTACATAAATAAGTACCTATGTGTTATTTTCGTGATAGATAAGTAAAAAAAACTTGTAGTAATATAATATACACCTACAGAGGCGGTTTTGGTTGGTTTGTAATTTATATGAATAGATGTTAATTTATGATTTTTGATTAGTTAATGGCGACCATTACAATGTGTTATATACTGCATGACAAATCTTAACTTTTTTGTGATATACATATATATAATTTTAAAGGACGATATAGTATACCGATATAATTGCTCTTTTGGATTATTATTATGAGTATTTATTTTATTTAGCGCAACTGCCGCCGTTGGGCTCAAATTATTGACGTTAACTTTAGTAGCATGCCCATTATAACCAAAAATATTTTACTGTAACTATTCCAGTGTTTAATGTGCGACTGTTTAGTTATTAAGAAACGTTGCCGGTAGGTATCTAAATGTATTGGTACCTAAGTTTTATCTACCTTGCTTTTAACTATAACAACAAATATAATGACTTGCATATCATTATCCACATCAACTACAGTTCGCAAAAAATTGTTTTTGTCACCCCAGTAAGTACTTATGGTACTTAGAATATTATTTTTCTCGTCAGCTTTATGACTCCTGTGTTAATAGTTTCTTGTTTATTTACTGTTCGTTCTCTTTTAATTATAATTATCTAGGTACTGATTACAGCATTGATAGTGTTTATTCTTTGAATAAAACCTCTTGGTTTTATCCACCAAAGTAAAATGATTGCACCCTGTTTTATTGGGATGACAAAAGCCGATCAAACATAAATATTATAGGTACCTAACTGTATTTTAATTTAATTACAATATTATAATTAAATGAAACGTTAACTTGGTTAGTTTGCGATATAGCTATTGTTATTAGACTCCACTCGTGCGCAGCGGTTTGACGCTGCGTTTTACTTGATACAATAATTTATTATCTCAAAACACCGCGCGTGTGAGCGCAGACATTTTGTTTTAATCAGTTATTGATGTTAAGATAATTTTGTCACATTTTCGCTACTCTGTGTTCCTGATTATGGTGTAACCTTGTTTGTATGTAGGTAAACACGTATAATTATAATAACAATAAGTAATGTTTAGGCTGTTGCCACGATACAATATAACCATAGATCTCGGTAGAGTAACCGCTTCAGACCCAAGTTTATTTTCTGAGTAAGTACTATTAAGTTATATTCTAACTGGTTGGTTAGAACCTGAGAAGTATTATGGTTTCCGTTACTTTATTTCTGATTAACTAGTTAATTATACAATGAAAGAAATTAAATATATATTTTAATACTTAACATAACTATAATTATAATATATATTTTAATTAATTATATATTGTAATAGTCACACGATATGTAAATGATTTGTTTTATACTAACTTAAGTATTTTCGTTGTTACAAACTGCTTGTTTAAAACAATGTTTTGTTGAAATTTTACATGTTTTTCTTAGGAAAGTAACTGGGTTGAAAAGCGAGTATTCTACAGAACAGTGGCACAGCAATATCGATACATTCAGTGTTTATCTTAAGTACAATTTGTGAAAATTGGTGTAATCTTTGATCAAACCTGTTTACTGATATTCGTGTAGTAATTAATCCGAGTGAACACAAGTCTTTAGTGGCCGTTAATCTGAATAAATTATGTGTAGTATCTGTCTCAATTAAATTCATTAATTTAAGTTTGTTATTGTCACAGTGTACCGTTGTCTGAATAAATAATATAACATGAAAATAGAGCAAATGTGTGTTGTTTCATTTCATAGCCAGTTTTTGTTGCATTCGCCTTTTTTGGTTTTGCGTTATTTATTTTAATAGGTCGGTAGGTATGTTAGCAATATTTATTTATTTTAATCCTTCGCCCATATTGTCATAATTTTGAAGTAATTCTCAATTTGATCAGAGAGTAGGTCTTCGGTAAAGATAGGTGTACGCCCAAACATACGAGCGCCGCGCCGTTGTCAGAAAATAGCCACAGACATGTCACTAAACAACAACCTACCCGCCTTCTGTGGCATTCGGGTAAAAACAATAATGAGACAAAGATTCACTTATCCTATACACCACTAGGTTATTCACTTTTTGACACCTGCCAGTTGGACAAATTCAGTTGTCATAAAGATCAAATTCGCAAAACATATTCGTTAGTATAAAACTGTGACACGTGTGTGTAGGTAGATGAATAATAGTTTGCGGCGCTCGTACCTAAGCCCAAACTATTGAATTTACAAAAAAAAAAAAATTGTGAATACATAAATTGAATATTTTCTCTAGTTTATTTTGTATAAACTTGTAAGTATTTAAAAAGTTTTTTGAATTAAATGTTTATTTTGAATATGTCAAAGACACTTTGCATCGCAGGATCACCGTGGTGGGTGGGGAGGTTGGATATGTCGATGAGTATCTCTATCTTGGTCAAATAGTCTCTTTCCAGGCAAGACAAAACAAAGAAGTTGCACGACGCACCGAGAATGCCTGGAAGAGCTATTGGGCCATGAAAGATCTAATGAAGCGCGATCTTCCTCGATTCCTCAAGAGAAGACTCATCGACATGTGTATTCTTCCTATCCTTAAGTATAGTTCTCAAACATGGTCTTTGACAATTCAGCAGTAGTCCACGCTCGGAGTTTGCCAGAGAGCTATGGAACGGAGTATTCTGAGTATCAAACTTGTGGACCGGGTTAAGAATACAACAATCCGTTCCACCACCAAAATCGTCACTCGGAAAGCTGCCGCGCTTAAATGGAATTGAGCTGGCCGCATGTCAGACGATCAATGGGCCAAATTTACGACCCAGTGGGTCCCGCTTAGTGGCAAACGACATCGCGGCAGGCCCAAACGGAGATGGCGGGATGAGCTGGCCTCCTTTAATAAAGATTGGTCCTTGGCAGCTTTGGACAGAGAGAGGTGGAAAGAGAGTAGAGAGGCCTTTGTCCAGTAGTGGGATAATTATGGCTAGTAAAAGAAAAATGTCTATTTATCACTTCACTTCATAAAGGGCCTTAGCAGACATTGTGTTTAAGAATCAGTCAAGTAACGCCATCTACCGTCATGATAGTGATCATGACGGTAGATGGCGTTACTTGGCTGATTCTTCTTGGTTAGTTATCTACTTTTCGTAGATAATCATCATGACGGTAGATGGGAACGATAATGTACGGTAATGTAGGTACTTACTCATTTAATCTTTAAGTAGGTAAGTAGTCCTTACTGTAGCGGTGGATGCGATTTAGATTTAGAGATCAGACAGCAGAATAGAATGTATCAATAAAATTGGTGTTTTAAAAAATTACTGGAGATGTCGTGGGACACCTGGTTGGATCGAATTTAAATTAATTTAGAATTTAAGGTCTCACAGAACAAGTAAAGGAAAATATTCCCAAAGTCGTTACATAATGTTGTTTAATCAAATAATTAACTTAACATTTTTTTTGCAATTACAAACTTACATTTGCAGTTGAAGAATTGACCGTGACGTATATCGATTTAAGGGAGAACATGTTTTCTAACTATGTTAAGTTTGTCTTGGGACAAATTCATCGTAAATATGGAACCCTTCATTGTGCGTGGTCCGACAAGCACTTGGCCCGCTTTTTTTCGCGATTTAATGTTTTGTCCCATAGTAAACGTTGTTAATTTTGATGAGTAAAATGACCCCTTAGGCTTAAGAGTGTTTTTGAATGTTCACACATTTTTGAAAAATGTCTCAATTAGATTCTATAGAGCTAATAAGCCACTAAAAAAAACGAATTTTTTATTCAATCGCTAGATAAGTGCCATAAAAATGCATTTAAATTTTACATTTTCAAATTTCGCGCGAAAATGCTGGACGCATAAATTGCTCTGTGGTCATGACGTCGTTGGCTCCCATGTTAATATTCCTAAGTACTAACCTAATAAGTAGGTATGTTGTGTAGTCCGTGAAATAAATAAATAATTAATATTAAAAATGTGTGTTATGAACTTATGACTTTACGAGTTATGAGTGTATGGGTGTCCTACTACAGATCTTTAGTTTTACGTGTGTTCAGCCAGTGGTTCAGCCTGCACTACACTCGCGAAGTTGCTTCGACAAGTACGGGTTGAAGTTGCACGAAGCGAACCGAAGTGCCTTCACACTATCGTATTCGCTTAACTTCGATCAACTTCGCGAGTACAGTGATGCAGGCTTTAGGAATAAGGAACAAAAATAAAATCATAAAAATATGATAAAAACCTTTTATTTAACTTAGATGCATGTGTTAAGTATGCTAAGAGTAAATTTGTAAGTAAGTACCTAAATTATGAGTGATAATATGCAAGCTTTGACAAGTGACATGGATGCTAGTGTAAGTACTTAACCTAATAATAAAAATATACAAAAAAAAGCTAATTGTATTCACCAGTAACAAATGATAATCGTGAGTGAGTAACAGTATGTACCTATTAATAACAAAATATCAAAAAAATAAATTGGTTTCCCTTAGTAACTACGTGGACGTAACTGATTGCCCTTGTAACGGAGAAGCGTTGTGTGCCTGCCCCTTGCTGATGTTCACAGGAACGGATGACATCGGCGTTCTTATTATGTATACACCACCACCGAACTTCACCGAAGTAACCTGGAAGAAAAGAAAAACAATGTTAAAATTATGAAAAATGTGCTAAGTATAGCTATTTAGGGCCTGAAAAATAAGCTGGCTGTGTCGTCCTGTACCTGAATAGTACGATATTGAACATCAATGTCCTTTTGGTTACCTACACACAAGAATATTGTATGAACATTATTATTATGAGCGCACAAAGTTACCTATAGATAAAGATGTATTTATTGCTTTCTCTATTTTCACCCGAGCAGAACTCGGTCGCTCACAAAATATATATAAGTATACTTATAACAAAAGTGCAATGTAAAAAACTCACCTTACTAATAAAAAAAAAACAAGTGTAATGAATAATGGTGCATCGTCACTGCACGCAGCTCTGGGTGAGCCATAATCCAGAGCTGCGTCAGTCGCGCCGGCCAGAGGTGCGGGCGGGCGACGTCACTGCCCCCGTCACGTGCGACGTCGGCGACCGCGGCACCGGGCGCGCCGAGACCTGCCGCGGTTGCCAGGACCGGTCGCCATCGGCTCCTGCCTGTGAAACAACAAAATGTGGTGATAAGTGCTGGTGACCTTGTAGGTACGACTGGGCGATGCGTTTTCGTCGCATGCAGTTCCGTTCGGCTTCATGGTGTTGGACTGCCGCAAATAAAATTCACTTTCACACTCACTTATCACTTTTAATCAACTGACTTGTAACACGGTTAGCCACCGACTGACTCCAAGAGCTAACGCGCTACGCCGGCAACCAACAAGAAGTGGGGACCGGATGTAGCGCGCCACCTCGTTGGTAAAACAATATTATTAATTTACATTTTAAATACAATCGGAAACAATTCTTAAATTATTCCTAATATCATAATATAACATTAAAGAACATACAGGAATTAATTGAAGCATACTTTAAATGTTAAGTAAAAACGGATATTAAACACACTACAAGTAACGCCATCTAGTAGTAATAGATGACAGTCATATCCGACGTAAATATGACTGTCATCATACCAACACAACAATAATTAATAGATTAATACATTTCTAAAATCAATAGCCTATCTTATTATTAACTAGAATCTAACATTCGGCCATCCGCATAATTTACGCGTCCTCGCGTAATACAGTATGTATAGATAGTTTTATGTACAAAACAACAATTACAAGCATAGGTACAGGTAATAATTATTCAAACACTTAAAGCAACCATAACACTTACAACTGTAATATTTAGGTACAAGTCGCTACTGCCTTGAAACCACCCACATAGTTTTAGTTTACTAGTGGTACAAGTCGCTACTACCTTGAAACCACTAGGGTGGTACAAGTCGCTACCACCTTGAAACCACCTTCATGTTTAGTTTACTAGTGGTACAAGTCGCTACTAGCTTGAAACCACTAGGGCGGTACAACTCGCTACTACATTGACACCGCCACGGTAAATTTATTCAAAGGTCGAGGTTGCCACCGTACCTCTACCCCAAACGATCTATTTTACAAAAAATCACCAGAACAGTCTCACAACCTTGCCACTAACCTTATGGCTATATTTAATTAATCAAATCATCATCTTCATTAGCCGAAGAGGAACTCGAAACAGATCTGTTATAGTGTGCCCAAGCTTTCATTTTATCTACGGCAATGACAGCGGAATATTTCCGATTGCCTTTTCGGGTGATCGGGGTGTCCTCAATTTGATACCTGTCATTAGCTAAAACCTCAACTACTTTGTAAGGACCCCGATATTTTGGAATTAGCTTTTTACTCTGTCCTGTTGCACCAATTTCACGCTCAACGCTGACTAAGTCACCTACGCGAAACTCAACAGGCCTAGCAGACTTTTTGTCATAATATTTTTTCTGCTTCTCTTGATAAGCGGTGATGTATTCATTAGCCTCTTCTCGTATTTCTTTAATTTTATCTTCTGAATACGGTTCACCGTTATCAATAGAAGCTTTAACTCTACCTTCCGTCATTCCGGTTAAGTTAGTACCAAAAAGAACTTGGGCTGGTGTCTTACCTATGCCTTTGTTAAATGTATTATTAAGGCCCAACTGAACCTCGAGCACTTTAACATCCCATTTTTTTTTGTCCAAACCCACACACTTCGCGGTCAGCGCCTCTAGTAGGGTACGATTGTACCGTTCGACTTGACCGTTGGCGCGTGGGGTTGCTACTGCGTTTAAAATGTGCTTTACGCCTAGATTTTCTAGAAAACCGGTAAATTTACTACTTGTGAAACAAGAGCCACGGTCAGATATGATTCTTTTTGGTAGTCCAAATATACTAAAATAATCTTGCAATTTCTCGATGACTATTGAAGACTTAGTACTGCGAACCGGTTTTAATACGATGAACTTTGTGTAGGCATCTATAATAACTAGCAAATGAGTGTTCCCCTTTGAACTTTTGACAAAAGGCCCAACGTGATCGATGTGAACAGTAACAAATGGTTTCTCATCTTTTGGTATAGGATGTAATGGCGGTCTCTTCTTTGATGAAGACTTTGAGTAAGAACATTCAAGGCATGATTCTACATACTTTTTCACAAAACGCCTCATTTTAGCGAACCAATAAGTTTCTCTGACTTTACTCAAAGTCTTATCAAATGCAAAATGACCCAAGTCATCATGGCACTGTTTAAGTATTTGCCAGCGTACACCCTTAGGTACTACCCATTTATCACCCTCAGAAGTTTTCCTATATAATTTACTACCACGTATAATATAATTATTTTTAACATCGACAACATCATCTGCTTGAACCGGGTCATTTAGAATCGAAATTTTTCTTTGGATCTCTGAGTCTGCTAGTTGAACGGTACTCAACCAGTCTGACTCACCAATTGCCATTACATAACGCTCGCTACAGTCACTATCAGCTCGAATGTCGTTAGGTGGTGGATTCCGACTCAACGCATCTACATGGGCCATTGAGGCCCCAGGCTTATAATCTACACTAAAATGAAACTCTTGCATAGCAATCCACCACCTAGCGACGCGCGGTATTAAATCGCGTTTGAGGAAGGTTGCTCTTAATGAATTGCAGTCGGTTATTACTTTAAACTCTATGCCAATAAGATACACGCGGAACCGTTGAAGCGATGCAATAACAGCGAGAGTTTCAAGTTCATATGCCGTCATATGCTGTTCCTCAGACGTCGTCTGGCGGCTAAAATATGCAACAGGTTTCAATATTTTTTCGTCGTTACGCTGCATAAGCATACCGGCTATACCTACTTTACACGCGTCTGTATGCAACTCCGTTAACGCATTAGGGTTATATAACGCTAAAATGGGCTTTTTCATTAATTCAGATTTTAGGTCATGAAAGGCTTTGTTTTGTTCTGGACCCCAAACCCACACGACTGTTTTCTTTAAAAGTGTAGTAAGCGGTTTAGCTATCATTGCGAAATTTTTAACAAAACGGCGAAAGAAACTACATAATCCTATAAATTGCCTAACTGCGTGCTGGTTAACAGGTTGGGGAAAATCTCTAAGCGATTCAATTTTTCGTGTTCCCGGTCGAATACCATCTGCACTTAACTCAAAACCTAAATAATCTACTGTTTTCTTAAAGAAACAACACTTCGACAGTTTAAGAGTTAAGTTAGCTTGTTTGATCAAACGTAATACTTTTTCTAAACGGTCAAATCCCTCGTCAAGCGTTACTGAAGGCACAATTATATCGTCCATATAAGCAGATGCAATTCTCCTAGCATTGACGCTTTGTTCTTCTTGCGATGGAAAACCCCGGTTATTATTTAGAACTAAGTGCATTGTACGCATAAAAGTAGATGGTGCATTTGCCAGCCCAAAGGGCATTCTATTAAACTCATATTGCCCTTCCGGCGTAACAAATGAAGTTTTATGACGGTCAGTTTCAGTAATCGAAATCTGATAATACCCGGACGCGAGGTCCAGAGTAGTATAAAAGTTATATCCTGCAAGGTCATCTAGTTGGTCATCTATTCTAGGCAACGGGTAATTTTCTTTAATGGTTTTTCGGTTCAACGC
The DNA here is from genome assembly GCA_905163495.3 of Cosmia trapezina. Taxonomy (NCBI): domain Eukaryota; kingdom Metazoa; phylum Arthropoda; class Insecta; order Lepidoptera; family Noctuidae; genus Cosmia; species Cosmia trapezina. The sequence goes on from LR991019.1 coordinate 4,561,609, forward strand.
TCTAAAGTCAATGCATAGTCGAATTTCACCGGTTTTCTTTTTAACTAGTACTATAGGACTCGCATAGCAAGAAGTTGACGGACGAATAATACCGCACTCCAGTAACTCTTGTATCATATCTCGTACTTTAGTTCGTTCAGTTATCGGAATTCTGTAGGGTCTGTACACTACTGGTTCATCATCTTTCAAGTTTATTGACATTTCTGTGAGCTCGGTTTTTCCTAGCTCTTTTAAACTAAACGCGAAACATTCTCTATATTTATTTAATAATTGTACAAGTTGTTTCAGTTTATCTTTGTCAAGGTTCGTATCGCTAATTATATCGTCTTCCTTTATCAACCGTAATGGTTCGCTAAGCTCTACTCTAGACACACCAACTGTATTATCTGTTAAATCTTCCTCTTCTGCTTTTAAACCCCTAGCTAGTACGACGTCTTTTTTTTATCAGAAAGGGTTGGCCGGACTTGCCTTTAATTAACACGACTCCTATTCCATCCACACAAGAGAAAAGCCCTTGCACCAGATAGTGTTCGCGCCCTAATTGATAGCGATTATTTCCGGGAATATACACAACCCCATTATAAACCGGTTGAGTATAAATGTGTACAGGAGTCAATCCATCTATTATAGTATCTATTGTACAATATAGTTTGATTCTATTGAAAATCGATTCACAACAGTTACTAAAAAAACATAAGTTGGCACTATCTTTTTCTACAAATATATGAGGTTGTTCGGTATACGTCTGTCCTATAATAAGGGGTACCCGCATTACCTCGTTTGGGACAACAAGAATTTCAACTGTTGCCACTACTCCATCAAGGGCAATAGATGCGATACACTTTCCCAAGGGTCTAACTATGGCTTCTCCAAAACCCTTAAGCACGGGCAAAGTCTCACAAGGAACCCAATCAACAGATATATTTTTGGCGCAACCTACACTCATCATAGTAGCAGAACTGCCAAAATCGATAAAACAGTTAATAGGATGCTTGTTAATGAAACCTTGTTTGTAATACTTACTGGAGTCACTGTTTGAACTGACTACACACATTACGGTATTTACTGGTTTGACGTCTGTTGAAGCGGACGGTACGGGTAGAGTGCATTTTTCTACGGTATGACCAAACTTAAGACAACGTGTGCACTTTACCAGGGGTTTAGTGCATTGCGACTTATAATGTCCCTCTTGTGAACAATTAAAGCATTTAACTACACGACTTTTATTATTGTCCTCCTTGTCTGTGTTGTCAGTTTTATTATTAAAAGTCCTAGTTTTCTTTTTATCACTCGGATAAAAGTTAGTTTTAACCGCTTTTAAATATGGTAAAATCTGATCCGGAGAGTCAAAACGAGCGGCTTCAGCTCCTAGTCTGACACTACGGTCGTCAATACCGTGAACAATGCAATCCACTGCGCGTTTGCCTTCGATACCACACCGGTTTAGTAACACAACTTTCTCATAAAAATATTCTTCTAGAGAATCGTTAAATTTAGCACGTTTGGATAACATCGTTTGAAGTAAGCAACCATAATTTTCATTACTAGGAAACGCTAACTTCAGTTTCTCTTGCCACTTCTGCCAACTAAACAAAACAGTTGGCAAACCCTCATACCATTTTTGAGCCATTCCCTTTAGTTTTTGAAGAGCAAAATGAGCTGTCTGTTTGTCTGACCAATTGTATATTAAAGCACATTCGTTGACTTTATGAATCCATACATCAATCGTCTGTTGTTTGCGTTCCGGGTCAAATTCAGGAATAGTGTTATGATTAGATAGTATTTCTACATCGTTATTTCTACTGTTTGTGGCTTGCAATGCCTGGATAAGCTGTGCGACTGAAACCGCGTCATTAGGAGCAGAAACAGAACAAGAATAAGTTGGCTTTGGCTCACCACGCTCTCCAGGATTCCAGTACGGTGATTGGCGGCTGCGTCTGATGCGACTGCGACTGCGACTACGGCCGCGTCGGCTGTATGTGCGTCGGCTGCGATTGCGTCGGCTGCGACTGCGTTGGCTGCGACCGCGTCGGCTGCGACTGCGACTGCGGACGCGTCGGCTGCAATTGCGTCGGCTGCGACTGCGTTGGCTGCGACCGCGTCGGCTACAACTGCGACTGCGGACGCGTTGGCTGCAATTGCGTCGGCTGCGACTGCGTTGGCTGTGATTGTCACTACGACCGCGCTGGCTGTGACTGCGCTGGCGGTGACTACGACCGCGCTGGCTGGGACTGCGCTGGCTGCGACCGCGTTTGTATGCACGCCCACTTGGCAGCAATGGAGAACCAGGCCCGTTGCTGCAGCTTTTTTTCATGATTCGGGAGCGTCTTATCGTTGAGCGTTTGCGACTCCATCGTTTCAGGAATTCGTTCTTGTTCAGCGGACGGCGTCCGCAAGCAGCAATCATCGCACGGATCCATTTTTTTTTTTTTCTAATCAGAACGACCAAACTTGCTTGCGTAGGCCTGGATATAATCGGCTGGTATGACCAACCAACTATTATGCCACTTCTGAAATGTTGGACTGCCGCAAATAAAATTCACTTTCACACTCACTTATCACTTTTAATCAACTGACTTGTAACACGGTTAGCCACCGACTGACTCCAAGAGCTAACGCGCTACGCCGGCAACCAACAAGAAGTGGGGACCGGATGTAGCGCGCCACCTCGTTGGTAAAACAATATTATTAATTTACATTTTAAATACAATCGGAAACAATTCTTAAATTATTCCTAATATCATAATATAACATTAAAGAACATACAGGAATTAATTGAAGCATACTTTAAATGTTAAGTAAAAACGGATATTAAACACACTACAAGTAACGCCATCTAGTAGTAATAGATGACAGTCATATCCGACGTAAATATGACTGTCATCATACCAACACAACAATAATTAATAGATTAATACATTTCTAAAATCAATAGCCTATCTTATTATTAACTAGAATCTAACAATGGGGAATATTTATTTCTAAGTTGTGTCGTATTGTACCTACATTATTTGAAGTCATAATAATAACATTTAAAAGTCACTAAAAACATTTAATGTACCAGCAAGCACAGCTGTGAACACTGAACACATACTTAAATTAACCTTAAATTAAATTAAAAAATTTAATTAAAGTTAAATGAATGTACCAGCGACGTGGAATTTACAGAGGGACCACGTGTTTGAAAGCACGTAAGAAATTATTAATACAGGCTTCTGGATGAAGCAACACCTCGTGTCGGTATCACCTTAGCGCCACGTGCACACCTGAGAAATCCTTAGTAAGTTTGAAATAATAATTGGAGGATGCTTCTGTATGAAACAACGCGACGGTTCATCTATCAGCTCTGATGCAGGCAACAGGGGGTCTACTCCCTAAGCACGAAATCCGTAGTTTCTACTCCGTATCACCTACGGACAGATAATTGGTCCGGGGCCCGAACGAAGACGATACGACAGTTGTCCCTACTCCCGATGTGTTTCTGCCCGTCCAAAAAATTTAACTTTTACACTTGTTTTGATGGATCGTTATGTCAGACGGCCGGACGAACGGACGGACTTAGGTAGTAGGCCCTCTGACTCTGGGCACCGCATGGCCAGCCCTAACTTGCAAGCTTGATTAATACCATTTATTTAAATGAGCACATGTTACTGGAAGGAACGAACTTACGAGCTTGATTTTAATTTTATTGAGCTAACATGTTGCTTTTGTTTAAAAAATAGAACAAGTAAAAATGGAAAAGTTTGGATAACCACGTGGCTACAACTTTTACATTTTTTCAGAAAAATAATACGTTGAAGGAAGAATGCAGAATAAGGGAACAGTATAATACACCAGAAAATAGGTACCTAGGTACCAAATCATTAGAAATATTAAATATCAGTCATGGTAGCACACGGAGAAACGCATTACAAAATGGCGGCTCAGACTAGGAAAATATTTTGTACAAGACTAATTATTATCCCTGCAGAAATATCGGCACACGTACATATTCAAGAGAAAGTAATCTAACACGATAATTTTAGGCAAGTACAGACAGTTGAAATAATACACAATTAAAGAAAAACAATGAATTAATCTAATTAAAATAAGTTAGCTATACTCACGACCCGCTGCGACACCCGAATGCAACGAGCGCTTTTTTTTTTTTTTTTTTGAATGACTTCTCGCAGTTGACCACGGGGGGTCGAGACTGTTTAACCGGACTTTCCTTTTCCTTTTAAGCTCTCGCTTAAAGCCTCCGGCCAGGCTTAAAACTAAAACTTAAAACTAGGGGTTTGAGCGACTCTGCACGTCGCTGCGGTAAGGGTAGGAAGGACAGCCAGAGGGTTCAGGCTGGGTCGTGACGCGATAACATCCAAGGTACGAGGTACGAGAATGATCGGTGGGCAAGGGGAGTTTAGTAGCGGGTTAGAGGCTACAGGCTCGGCTGCGCTACCGGCTGGCGCAGCCTCGCCGAGTAGAGGGCAAGAGGGAGATGGGCAATTACGTTTTCGACCTCGACGGCGGGGTCGGAACGTAGATCTTATCTTGCGTTTGCGGAGCGTACTGGTGGCCTTATTACTCTCCTGTAGGAGAGTTATAGGGTCATCAGGTTCGGAGAGAACATGTTTAGGACGGCGGGTCCTACTAATCCGGGAGGGAACATAGTTGGCGGATTCGACAACCAAAGGGTTGCGATGTTTCGCGGCGGTTTCAAAGAAACGCACGGAATTGCGTTTCAAAAATTGTCGGATTGAGCAACGAGCGCTTGCGTGTGCGGCCTTTTATAGTCCAAAATGTCCATGCAAAAGAATAACATCGTAACTGAACTTGGCATATTTTATTTATTCACGAAGAAATATTATACAGGGACAGAACATTGTCATGTACCGAATTTTCTTTTAATATCTAAGTAAGTAGTTATTGTTTGAATGGGATTTTTTATGCTTTTTATAACAGTCAAAGAAAAATATGGAATTTTTTAAGTGTGATTTTAATGTTTTTCGTAATTGACAGCTGCTTGTTTTGCGATAACTATGATAAAATAGTGCAGAAAACACGCAAGCAATTGTTTCTACATAGGTAGGGGGGGCCTAAAACGGCCACATTAAGCAATTCCTCTAAAAGCGTTTCTTTTCCTGAATTCCCAGCAATTTATTATGATTGTGTTATTTGACGTATTTGACATTAAACTTCAATAAAGCAATTCATAATTTGTGGACCATTTTACGAATCTCCATACAAAACTGACAAAAAGATGAATTGATAAATTATGAATTGTCAGTTTGTGACCGTTTTACGATTTCAAATATGATTCATAATACCTATTATCCTATTATGATTCTGCCAAAGTGACCGTTTTAGCCCACCAGTACCTAATAACTAGTTAAACAAAAAGCTTTTAGTGATAAGGTAAGCAGCTTCTAGTAAATGCTAGGATCAGTAATTAGGTACATAGGTACTTTTCATTCAATTTTTTTCCACATTTTTCAACATTCTTAAAGGTGATACCATCATAATTTATACACATCATACCATTATAATAATAGGCACACATCCTTTACTATGCGAGCCAAATAACAATAGTACTGTCAAGACGCCATTTGGATCCGCAATAGGTCCTACTCGCGAACTTCATTACCAAAGCGTACTAATTTGACAGCTATTGTGTATTTGACAGCTGTCGGCAGTACTACTTTGACAGATATTGTGTATTTGACAGCTGTCGGCAGTACTAATTTGACAGCTATTGTGTGAAGTTGGCAGCAAGCGCGATCTTAGGTCCGTATTACAGAAGGAAACTCAAGCACTGATCTTTGTTTAAATTAAGTTTAAAACTAGTTTCAACCAATCAAATGGCTTGAATCTAGTTTTAAGTCATGCTTGAGTATTGAGTGACGTTCTGTAATACGGACCTTATTCTTTGTTGGCTCGCATAGTACTTGAAGTTAGAAGAAGAAAATATCAGTTACTAGCTTCTGCCTGTGACTTCGCTCGCGTGGTAGTTAACTATACCATAAAATATATGTCACTACGCAATAATGTAGCTTTCTGCCTGTGAAAGAGTTTTCAAAATCGGATCAGTACTTCCAGAGATTACCTCCTACATCCAAAGTTACAAACTTTACCTCTTTATAATTATTAGTGTAGATTATAATATGTAGATGAAATTGGTACTTTTTAAACCAGAAAGTAAATAATAATGAGTCGCTATCGTTTATTTGCTGTATGCATTTAAAAAACTAAATATGTTAATGTAATAAATACAAAGAATGTTAAAATTCATAAAATGCAGTTACGTGGTTGTTTCACTAACGTGTGAAGCAACTTTTTCTCTACTTACCCTCAGAATATTAATTATGTTTTTTGGAACATTCGATACAAGTGTGGTATTTGATTAATTGCCATCAATTTCTATTGTATTAGTTTTGTCTATCCTTCAATTGCACTTGGTAGACGATCAATTGGCGCATCAATGTGTACCTATCAATCAATTACGTAAAAAATTACAATTGCAATTGTTCAGATTTATTTTATTTTTAAGTGTAATTAAGGTATAATAATATATCCAGATGTAAAACTACTGCATAAATAGGTACATAGGATTATTGATTTCCTGCAAATTTACAAAGTAAAACTAGAATTTTGTAAATCTTGACATCCTACCCACATTCAAAAGTAAATGCAAGTCCATAGACTTATATTTATACGTCTGTCGTCAATAGAATCAATGTAACTTTGTACTTGATCTAATCATATTAAGTTGCATTCAGTTACATTCAGTAGCTCATTTCTCTGTAAAGTTTCATAACTTCTGCCATTTATCCTTTAACTAGCACTTCCCGCGCGGCTTCGCTCGCGTGGATGTCGGAAAATATTCCACGGAACGTGCTTCCAGGAAATCCTTCCCTATTCCATGGTAGACATATAGGGAAGGATTTCCTCTGTGCAAAATTTCAGCTTTCTAGATTCAAAGGTTTGGGCTGGGCGTTGATTAGTCAGTCAGTCAGTCAGGACTTCTCTTTTTATTTATAGAGATAGATATAGATAGCTGTAATGTTAAAAACCGGCCAAGTGTGTGTCGGACCACGCACAATGAAGGGTTCCGTAATTGGTATGAAATTATCCCAAGAACAAACTTAAAATTTTAGTTGAAAAACATGTTCTCCTATACATTCCAACAGTAAATGTAAGTTTGTACTCACAATATCGAGAGATTTGCCATGTTATTTTAAGACCAAAAACTTATTATAGGTTTTCCTGTAATCTACAGGTAAGTTAGAACTATTTTCTGTATTGTTTTCAAAATTTTAGGCTCAGTAGTTTGGAGATAATGGTCAATTTTCGTATATTTTCTTAAATACCTTTAAAACGATTTATTTTAAAATTATAAAAAATATATATTTAAATCTCCTCTACCTTCGTGGAGTAATGATTGTAGTCGGGACACGTAACAACAGCTGGGTCGATGGAATTGCGGGACGGAGCATCATTTCCGGTCCAGTCAATGCTGTTCCACACTGATTGTGAGAAGCTGGCTTCTTCTTTCTTTATCGGCCTGTCCTGTTACCGGTGGTAAAGTGCTTATTGGGAGCTTGCTTAACGGCAGCAAAGTAAGCAAGTCCATAATGTTGACGTGCTGATATTCCATTTCATTTTTAGGGTTCCGTACCAAAATGGTAAAAAAGGAACCCTTATGGTGTGACTCAGTCTGTCTGTCTGTCTGTCTGTCACAGCTGGATATCTCAAGAACTACTAATGCTATCAACTTGAAATTTGGAACAGTTTTAGTTGACGTTTACCCAACTATTTTGCAAATAAGAAAGAAGTAAAAATATTTTTTTTTTTTTTGTAACAGGGACTGAAAGGGGGTCTTAAAAAATCAAAGTGTGGCTACTAGGGCATGTGGGATATCATATGAAAGAGCGCTGCTTACACATTCTTAAACATCTTTTTTTTTTTTAGGCCGCATAGTTTTCGACTTTTGATGAAAAATGTAAAAAAAAATACCGTTCCCCCCCCCCCCTTATCTCCGAAGTTTTAAAAGATAAAAATCTGAAACTATTGTATGTGATAGAAGTTTATGTAAAGATTACAGGAAAAATAAATCGATGTCTCTAAATAGTACACTTTTTCAGAAATCGGAACGGAACCCTCGGTGCGCGAGTCCGACTCGCTCTTGACCGGTTTTTTGTTCATTACACCTACTAGTAGATCAATAAGAACATTATTACGTTAGCATAATCTTATTTTAGCAAAACTTTTGTAACTACCTACTCCAAGTTATGAGATCAGTATAGGGCTTAGCAGCTTTTATGTCCATATTATTAGTGGTACCAATTTTTTGTTTTATAAGATTGTTTTGCTGTCGTTGCTACGTTCGTTGTTACGTTTTTCGAGGCCGCGTAATTCGGTGTGAAGTTTTTCGTTGTAACGTGCATTCGTTGTTCCGTGATTCGTTATCAAATGCTTTCGTTGGAATGATATTCGTTGCTGCGTGCTTTCGTCATTATGTTATTCGTTACTACAAACTTTCGGCACTGCGTTATTCGGCGTACTATTTTTCGAGGTCACGTAGCGGACCATTCTTTGAGCCATCTTTGATTGATCCGAAATAACTCGAAAACTACAAAAAATCGTAGAACATACATGGGGGTTAAATCGATAGGTATGGTACTCTGCTAGCAGCTCGCACTGGCTTGACACCTTAAAAGAAACACCCTGTATATTTTAATTTCTGAAATTGATGGATGGCACGTTATGGTTTGCTTATTGAATTGGCGCTATAATGTCGCGGCGGGGAGCATTATGTACATAGTCAATCAAGTGTAGGGTGACTTACTTATGCGGTACCCCGCCGTGATTGTAGATTCTGTCTGTCTGTCTGTCACAGCTGGATATCTCAAGAACTACTAATGCTATCAACTTGAAATTTGGAACAGTTTTAGATGACGTTTACCCAACTATTTTGCAAATAAGAAAGAAATAATAATACTTATTACCCGACTGCGGCGAAGCCCAAAAGGAGGGTTATGTATTTGACACGTATATATATATATATATGTATATGTATGCATGTACAGTAACCGGCCGTAAATATTGCACAAGGGATTTACGTACGTTAAATACGTAACTACATATATACGATGTATATATGTATGTATGTGTGTATAGTATATGTGTATATATGTATGTAGTACTATTGTAGTACGTTATTTACGTACTTTTACGTATACCTACTTGCTTCATGTGCTTTTACGGCCGGCAACTGTAAAAATCCATGTGCAATATTTATGGCCGGTAACTGTATGTATGTATGCATGTATGTATGTATGTCCGTTTCTTTGTTCCCTCGTAACTCCTAAACGAATGAACGGATTTGGATAAATTATACGTCTTTAGATTTGTCTTGGTGGCGCGAGTGTCACTGGCTACATTAACATAAAAAATAAAGTAAAATGGCGAATTTGGGGTGACATATTGTGGAGTTCGAAATTTTTTTGTCTTCTAATACCACCGACTGGGGTATCAAAATGAAGGGTTTTAAAAGGTTATTACAAAAATATATAAGTAGGTACAACTTATATTTTTAAAAGTAATTCGAAATGACAAAAATAAATTTTGATAAAAAAAAATTGCTTTGAGCAGAGTTAGGACCTCGATCACGCCCAAAACTCCTGGCAAGAACTAAATTGTCTGCGAAATCTTTCACATTTGTAAACTATTTGGAAATAAAAAAAGTAATTTAAAAAAAAACTAAAAAACCCGACTGCAGTAAAAAACTAAAACTGAAAAGCTAAAAACAAGCCCATTTTAAATTTAATAAAAGTTGGAAGCTTCCATTTTCATATTTCAAACTCAAACGGGTCCCGCCTGCTTCCAGCTTTTATTAAATTTAAAATGGGCTTGTTTTTAGCTTTGCAGTTTTAGTTTTTTACTGCAGTCGGGTTTTTTTTTTTAATTTTTTTTTTAAATATTTTTTTCTGCAACAGGTGCTGAAAATTCGAAGTGGGACTACTAGGGCATGTGGGGTATCATATAAATAAGCGCTGTCTGCACATTCTCTTGAACTATGAAAACAAATGAAAGGTGTCGGCGATGCTTTCCGAAGTCTAAATTGTCCAATTTCTTTTTCCTTCATATTTCATATTTTTACATATTCCGAATTTTTCATATTCATTTATTTACACTTTCTCATTATTACATGTTCCCATGTTCACATTGTGTATTTCCCTTATATAAGTACAATCACAATAAAAACTTTGTAACAGATTTTGTTCCACACATGATTCAACTTGTATAAAAACTCTTTGGAGGGAATTATGTGTCATTTATATAAGCATTCTTATCTTGTATATAATAGGTACTTACTCTAATTTGTAATATCAAATAAATGCATGGATAAATTCAAAAAATACTAACAGATTTTAAAAATTCTTTCACGTATAGAAAGCAACATTATCAGCGAGTAACATATGCTTTAAATATATTTTTTTTTTAAATTGAGATCCCTACGAAAATTGCAATAATGTAACTAAAGGTATCAAAAATTTGCCTTTAAAGTCATTAAGTTTAGATTTAGAACGTTTAGAACAATACCGCAGGCTCGCATAAAATCAAGAGGGTAGGTTAACATACTATCTTACAAAAAGTACTAGCTGAAATAAATGGTTTTCATTTTAAGTTTAAGTTTCACTATCTGATAAAAAAATATAATATGAAAATCCGTTAATTTTCCATTTTGTATCGAACTGTACTCATTCGGAAAATTTTGGTGTTACGACACTTTAAAGATAAGAAACCTAAGAATTCGGAAATATAAGAATTTGAAAAAATAATAATTATGAAAAATAATGTTGCGTATTTTAAAGAATTCGTAAAATAAATTATATGGAAAATCGCGAATTTGGATTTTGGCGCTGACATCATTGGAACCAAGGTTATTTTAGTCTCTCTCTAGTTCTAGTTTGTAGTTATGGAAAGTGATAAATGGTGCTTTGTAATAATATTACAAAGCGCCATCTATCCCTTTAAATATCAAAGAACAAAGGTTATTCTAGTCTCTCTCTAGTTCTAGTTTAGAAGGAAAGTGATAGATGGCGCTTTTTAACAATTTAACAAAGCGCCATCTATCACTTTACATAAAAAAGAACAAAGGTTATTCCAGTCTCTCTCTAGTTCTAGTTTAGAAGGAAAGTGATAGATGGCGCTTTTTAATAATTTAACAAAGCGCCATCTATACTTTACATACCAAAGAACAAAGGTTATTCTAATCTCTCTCTAGTTCTAGTTTAGAAGGAAAGTGATAGATGGCGCTTTTTAATAATTTAACAAAGCGCCATCTATACTTTAAATACCAAAGAACAAAGGTTATTCTCTCTAGTTCTAGTTTAGAAGGAAAGTGATAGATGGCGCTTTTTAATAATATAACAAAGCGCACTTTACATACCAAAGAACAAAGGTTACTCTAGTCTCTCTGATGACAAAACGAAATGTGTTTCTATCCAGCTGGTCCCCGCGAGCTAGGCTCAGAAAACTAGTAGCAATGCTTTGTTTGTTATATGTACCTCATGAATTTATTAACAAGATCCAATGTACCTCGATCATTTTGATAGAAATCACGATAAATCGCCTCATCTATCCAGGGGGGCCCTCGGCTATACTGCACTACATAAAAATAATACTGATCGCATCTGCTCCTAACGTACCTCTCGATTCATGTATTAAAAAATTCTAGGAACTTTTTATAGAACAGGAGAAATTCAGCATGAAAGTTTTCTCTTTCCAGCAGTGCCCTTTGTAATTAGAATGAATACGAACAGAAAATGCATACCATTTTTATATATTTCCAATGTACCTCAAAGTTCTTCACGTTTTACCAAGTTTTGATACAAAATTATGATAATAGTAGTATTTGCTTGGTAAGGTCAACTAAATGGATATTTTTCGCAATGAAGGTAGGTGGGCTAAACTATTGATATTGCATCATTCTTATCAGTTTGAAAACAAAACTTGGTAAGACGGTATAAGTAAAGATTTTTGGTTAGGTCTCTACCAATGCTATGACAAATCAGCGTTTAGGGATGAAAATATGCTAGACCGCGCCTGCTCGATTTGTAAGGGCCATGGCAAGCCTCGGACGGGACATGCAAGCACTATGTAGCATGAGCTGCCTGATATCTTTAATGTTCGTGAAGTTTTGGATCCGTAACTCGTCCGTGGCACGGCCGCGCCCATCACCGCCTAGCATTCATCATACCTTGACGAGGGGAATGGTGGAAAGTTGAAATGATGACTGTGAGTATTCTGGCTCCAGTAAGTTGTTCCGATATTGGAGTTAAACCATAAGCAAAAAAAAAACATACCAAATGACAAATGAAACTACTAAAGTGAGTGATTTGCAACTCACCAACTCACGAAATTCTCAATAAACGGAAAATAAAGAAAATAAAACTTGAAAACAATTGGATTTATTAATCAATAATTATACATTAAAAGCAAAAGGAATCAAAGAAATAAATGAAAATAATAACAAGCAAGCATCGCCGTCTAGTACTACCATAGTACTTGAGCTGCCGGTTTGTTCGAACGGGCGACGCAGCGACCACATGCACTGACGACTCGCAACACTACACGCTCTGTATAAATATAAAAATAAATGGCCAAAAGGTGCAAAACTCGAGAACGGCTGGACCAATTCAGTTTTTTTTTTCGAGGAAGGGAAAATTCGAAAGTTCAGGAAAACTGAGAGTTCATTTTCTATGGGAGTTTTGTATGAATTATTTAAATTTGGACAGGACAACGTCTATCGGGTCAACTAGTGTTAAATAATTTCAACCTGCGCTTGTCCCTTTGCAGAACAATATAACTTAAAAAAATATGTCTTAAACATAGTCCGTAATTTTTCTAATAAAAGTATACAAAAGTGCCTTGTGTATCGTCAGTCATGTGTGGTCGCTAAAAAAAAACAATATCAGTTTATGTGATCAAAACTGCCCCATTTAATTCTCATCTTTCCATTTTTCCAGAAATACACAATAGATTATACGGCGTATACTCGCCCGTTTATTTGACAGTAGTCGTTTGTGAAGTGAAGTATTACAAAATAAATAGATTCGAAAGAAAATGCCGTAGTTACCTCGGGGCTAGAACTATGACAAAATTGAGCAATGTGTGGGAAATGAAAAGCGTATGCAACATTGAATGAGTCGTCACATCACTGGCTTCACATAGCGCACGCGGAATTGTAGGAGTCGCATCACTAGTGGCACATAACATCTCAAAAACACCTTTTTTACATAATAAGTTATGAAACAATCTACGCAAGTGCACTTGCGCGACGATGTACAAAGCGAGAAGTAGAGGATTACACAAAATAAAAATTAATTTCTAACCCCGGCTATGGAAACATTTTGGTTTTACAAAAAACATAAGGTAATAATTACATGTACAACTAAAGAGAACTACAATAAACCGTAACTAATTTTTCATTTCAATATTGTCACGATCGTTTCGCGTCTGTTCCTATAAACTAATAACAAAAAAAAAAATGTTTTATAATAAAAGGGGGAAAGTGTAGACAACAAAGACAAACAGTTGAGTGTGATGGTCGGTAGTACAGGAGTAACTACAATTTAATACTTTAAATATTACACTATAACTATGCTTCAGTCTTCGTTTAATTATTTAATATTACAGCCATTTATGAAGAGTAGCGGCTACATAAACGCGACCTTCAATGACCACATTATTATTTGTATATATATATATACAACAAATAAATACATACACAGCGAGTGTATTATAGCCACCCGCCGCCTCACGTTACGTTTAAATCGCAAAGTTCAATTGCATACGCGCATACTAACACCATCGAGGATTATGATTATTTAAATCTTAATTCGGTATCATTACAAGTCTGAAATGTTTATATTATTAGACATACATTTATCTTAAGTGTCTATTAAAGAAGTTTAGCGATAAAACTGCTGGCCATTAAGTTGAGATATTTGGGAACGACACAGTAAGCACAAGAACGAGAAAAACTGAGAACGATATAATAACAAGAAGTAATTACAAAATATCAGCAATGTCGTAAACGCAGACAGACAACAGCTACGGTTTCAAGAGCCGCACTCAACGGCCAGTGACGGCGGTCATGAAAATGGTGACAGCGGCAAAGATTTAAATAGTTACATTCAAAAGAGACGCAGAGACTTCACTTGATTATCAAGGAAACACTGTTTAAGGACGCTGTCACAAGTGTTTAGTCAAATCATTACTTTTTTACCCAAAAGTATGTTTATTAAATAAAATGCTTTGCATTCTGAAAATGTTTTTTGCTAGAATTGTTGATAGATGTGCATGGTACGATTCTGAACTATAAATATAATTTTAAATATGTAGTTTCTCAGTAACGGTACCGAAGTAAAAATTTTCATTTCGGTACCGTTATTGAGAAACTGTACTTATCTAAAATTATATTTATAGTACAGAATTGTACCATGCACATCTATCAACAATTCTAGCAAAAAACATACTTTTGTGTAAAAAAGTAATGATTTGACTAAACACTTGTGACAGCGTCCTTAATAATGTGTGAGCTCACTCTTCTCAGTCTGGACACTTTTTCTTATGACTAAGAGCGGTGGCGCCAAATCTAGCGATTTAAATCTTTGAGAGGTGGGTTGTGATTTTATGTCAAATATTGGTGAAAATTACAAATTTTACGCCTGCTGTCCCAGGAAACCCTAGCTTATGCTACTGTCTTATGTCACGAAAACAGAAAAAACAAAAAGTTGAAATAATCAAATAATTCAATAATAATTTTTACAGAAAATCAGCACGATGAATGAATGACTGAATTACTATTAAATTGCCCAAAATCATACTGTGTCGATTTAAAAATCATCACGGGGAAGCATCTTAATAATTAATATAAAATAAAAAACTTAACATCTAATTCCGATTTTCATCTCTTTGGAACACAGAGTAAAAAATAAAGGAATTTGGCAATGCGACATGGTTGTTTAGCCACCATTTTTATCTACTGAACATTTTAACAACTACAACTATAGTAATGGTATTGAATTGATTATTATTTGAGTACATCGTGGATACTTGAGTTACGCAAGACTATAGTAAGAAAATTATGTCCATTTGCACATTTCATATTAAAACAGTCCGGTGGGTACAACTGATCCCCTTGTCACATCGACGGTACACATTCAGCTTCGCGACACCTCGTGCAAAATTATGGGCGATATTCGAGCAGACGTATGCCCGAGCAACCGACTGAACCTCTCCTCTCGCTGTACATAGTGCTGGTCGGCCTGGAACCACAGATGATTCGACAAAGCCGTACTGACGTCTACGTCACACTAAAATTATGATATGACTCACTGTAGTAACGTGATCTCCAAGTACTGGTATTCGGTATGAGATTCGAATGTGTTTTACGCTCCCAAATTAGTGACTTCACCTCCTTTATTTGACATTCAGAGACGTTTTAATGGCAAGTGACGTATGTCGGCGACGAAAATGTCAAATGAAGGGTACCGATAAAAGATTTTAGTAACACTATACAAGAGCCCATGCCCAAATTTTTTTTCTTATCGTTTTACGACCAAAACCGTATAATCCCGTCACGACTGACCTACCGCATTTTGACATATGTTGCAACCATTTTGAACGTGTTGAAAACGATTAAAACAGAGCTTACCCAAAACTATCAAACTGAAATTGAAGGAACTTTTTTAATAAATTGGACAAAAGGAAACTGGTTTAACGTTTCAAAAATATTGTTTATTGAAGAAATTCCTCGTTTTTAATCATTGTCGGGCTCATCATCGTTGTCCTGAGGGATACGAGCGAAAAAGATTGGCGCTTTTGCCGGGCGACTCCGGAACGTTTTTTTTTTTTCATTTTTAGAATATTATTGGTGACATTTAAAATGTCTGAGTTTTTTGCTAAACAAAAGATTTAAAAAAATATTGAACCAGGTTGCCCATGAGACAGGACAGTTCATTTTTTTGATATATTTGAAAATGCGCTCAAATGTCTGATAATAAACTTATTCGTACTTAATAAATTATGAAACCTATGTATATATATTGTGATAAAACCGTATGCCTATTTTTTATATAGCAGAAATGGGCCCCTGTAAAACGAAAAAACAAAATGGTAGACTGTAGAAATATTTCTACGCATTCTACGCATGGCAATGTGCAATGCTGTTTATTCTTCCGTCGACAAAACGTCGTCACACGTGCAGTAATGCCCAACGAATATGGTTCAGAATCAACTAAACTAACGATTGCACACGGTTTTGGCCGTAAAACGATGCGACATGATTTTGGTCGTGGGCTCTCGTACTACTACTTTGTCGAACCACATGTTACTTCACTTAATGACAATAACAGATGTATGACCTGATAAAAACTGAACATTTTAATCATTATATAGATACGGTGATGCTATCGGCTGCTATGGGTGCGTCGAATAACAAAATACCTGATTAAAATACAGTTTTTTTGTTAGGTCATGTCTGTACTTGGTTCCTGCCATTGGTTTAATATTGGCTGCAACATTGTAGTGTCCTTTTGAGTGGAAAACTTAAGGCGATAACGTACTGTAAAAGTTACGTGACATACCACACAACATATCGTCACCGGAAAGGCAAAAGTACTAAAGCGCCATTTTAGCTAAAATGAGTTTTATATATGGTTGGATTCGGTTTTTTTTTCTCTACACATTGGTCTTGGTCTCTTAGCAATTTGAGCAATACTTAAGAAGTTACTGGCGCTTTAGCAGTGACATTTTTGTTTTTTCTCGATAAGTCTTTTTTACTTACCTAAAGGAATTTAAATGACTTTTATTGATAATGTCGGTTAGTTTTTTTCCTTACTGCCATCGGCCTGTCGACCCTTGATTAGAAACCTAAAATGCGTAATTTCGTTAATGTATGTTGTACTTATTACTTTCCGCAAATTGTAACTAATGGGTCGCTTAGTAAATTTGCCTTACCTAAAAATTGATGGACTTAACGCTTTAGTACTTTTGCCCTTCGACATTTTTAAATGAAAATCTTTTTAGTAACTTTACTACTATTATCTAGATTGTATGGTGAGTATTAAGCGTATTTGACGTTTTACTTATTTGATGAAAAAGTATTTTAGCTATAAAAATTTTACTCCACAAGACTGTGGTGGTACATTAGTATTGAAACCAGTAAAAATATTATGATAAATTGACAGTTCTATTGCAGCTGTATTTTTCTGTATTTTGTTGTGGTGTTTAAGAGCGTTGACTCGGTACGGCATTTCATACAAACTTTCAAGTCCTTTTTTATCGAAATGAATGAACCGATTTTAATGAAACTTCATACGCATAAGTAGGATACATAGGTCTAAAAAGTTAGTAAAGAACATTTTCTAAATGTCTTATTTAAAAAAAGATAAATTGAAATTTCTGCTTCTATGGAATATTTAAAATCGGTCTAATTTAGCTGCAACACTATTTTTCGAAAATGTTCTTTACTAACTTTTTAGACCTATGTATCCTGCTTATGCGTATGAAGTTTCATTAAAATCGGTTCATTCATTTCGATAAAAAAGGACTTGAAAGTTTGTATGAAATGCCGTACCAAGTCAACGCTCTTAAGTAACACATTTAGGATCATACGTTTAAAACGTTGCGCATAGTCATTGGCGCCTCAGTCGATTTCGCGCAGCGGCAAGTGACGGATGTTTGTTTGTTGGCATATCGGTGATATGTCTTAATTTCACAGATAGACTATCATATTCAAGCAGGTACATTGACTGGCCAAGACACACAGCAATCAGAAACATCATTCTGTCATACAGAAGACCACGCTCAAGCAGTGATGGCCCTTGATCAAGACACACTTCCATTACAGGCATCAATCTCACAGATAGACTTATCACATTCCAGCAGGTACATGTACTGGCCAAGACACACAGCAATCAGAAACATCGTTCTTTCATACAGAAGACCACGCTCAAGCAGTGATGGCCCTTGATCAAGACACACTTCCATTACAGGCATCAATCTCAGAGATAGACTATCACATTCCAGCAGGTACATGTACTGGACAAGACACAGCAATCAGAAACATCGTTCTCTCAAACAAAAGACCACGCTCAAGCAGTGATGGCCCTTGATCAAGACACACTTCCATTACAGGCATCAATCTCACAGATAGACTATCACATTCCAGCAAGTACATGTACTGGCCAAGACACACAGCAATCAGATACATCGTTCTCTCATACAGAAGACCACACTCAAGCAGTGACGGCCCTTGATCAAGACACACTTCCATTACAGGCCTCAATCTCACAGATAGACTATCACATTCCAGCAAGTACATGTACTGGCCAAGACACACAGCAATCAGAAACATCAACCTCTTAAACAGAAGACGGACGGACAGAGATGTCCCTTGAGGCATCAATCTCACAGATGGACTATGTTGTACACACGGACACATCTCTTAGTCAAGACATACATTTATTACTTAGTGCACAATCAGAAAAGCACACTCGAGCATGTCGTCATATCGACTGCAAACATCTCTTACTCAGAAGGATGATGTTCAAGCGAGCACATCTTTAATAGTAAAATCTTCTGAAATACCTCTAATACAAGTAATACAACCCTATAAGAAAAGAAAAATAGACCCGAAGCAGTTACAGGAAATGGAATTCTGCATACAAGAAATCAGACAAGAAGAAACTAAGAGAGAAATCGAAACGACAGTCAGTATTGAAATAGAACCAGAAGAAAACACCATTATTGAACAGCAGAAGTTAAAACGGAAGAGAGATGATGTCTACGGGGCACCGGTGTGGGCGCGTTCCCTGAGGCTGCGGCCAGCCTGCCAGTTGAACGCGTCCCAGAGGGTCATGGCCATCCGGCTAGTCCGGGGTTACCGCACGGTCTTCGGTGAGGCGGCGAGCCTCCTTGCCGGATTGCCGCCGTGGGGTCTGGAGGCAAAAGTCCTCGCGCACATGTGGGAGTGGCGCGAGGAGGTGAAACGCCGGGGCGTAACTCCGCTGCCGCGAGAAATCACGGTACAGCGGACAGAGCTCCGGCGGGATCTCATGCCGACATGGAGAGTGCGACTGTCGCAACCCAGCGCTGGGCACGCCACAATTGCGGCGATAAGTCCCCTCATTGAGGAGTGGTTAGAAAGGCGCCACGGCGTCCTCACCTTCCGCCTGACGCAGGTCCTCACCGGACACGGTTGTTTCGGGTGGTTCCTGTTTCGCATAAGGCTAAGAAACGCCCGGGTGTCACCATTGTGTGGATCGCCCGGAAGACACGGTGGAGCATACAGTGGAGGTCTGCCCGGCTTGGGCAGAGCACCGCCGTGTTCTCACGGAGGCGATCGGCGGCGGCGATCTCTCGCGTCCGAACCTGGTCCAGGCCATGGTGCGGAGCGAGAGTGCATGGGAGGCCGTCACCTCCTTCTGCGAAGCAGTAATGCTCGAGAGGAGGCGGAACGCGTGAGGGAGAGGCAGCCTCACCCCCTCAGTCGCCGCAGGAGACGCCCTGGGCGGCGGGAATCGAGAGGCGATTTCCGGCCACCGTACGTGCGGGCTTGCGGACGGTGAGTAATGGGCTGTAGCTCGCCGTCCGGTGAGGACCAGGCCCAGGTCGACGGCGCGTTGTGTTCCACGCGCGCCTCAAGGAGATGTCAGCAAAAGAAGGGGTCCAATAGGGCCGACGCCGCTGGGGTCGCGGGTTGTTTTGAAAAGATACCGTGGCCCTGGCATAGGCAACTGAAGGAACACGGGTGGGTTTTAGTCAGTAAAAGTCTGACACGCCCTTCCGCTCCACCCCGAGCGGGAGAAGTCATTTGATGAATTCCCATGCACAAAAAAAAAAGCATATGACTTTTTATCTGACAGCGAAGAATTTGTATACAGTTAAAGTTCTTGCCAAGGATCCACAGACTCAAATGAAACGGATTGCAATTCTAATAATAATACTACAGAAAAAAAAAATTCTTACCAAAAAACGTAAACAAAAAAAAAGGATAAAAATAGAAAAAAAAATCAGCAAAAATTGTGTGAGATGACACTAGAGAGAACACAGAGCTAGAAAAAGGAGAACGAAAAATTAACAAGAGGAAAATTAAGAGCAATCAAATGAACAGACAAACTTTTATTCGGGTCGGAGACAAATCCAACAAATCAAAGATCATCAAAATTAGTCCGGTCGCTCTTAGCCGTTATAAATAGTGTAACTAGCCCGACTTCGTTTTATTTATTGATACTTAGATTGTTAGAGTTGTTGTTGTTGATGATTTAGATTATTATTGTTGTTGAGTTGAAGTAGCAAATATACAACTACAAGGCAATAAGTCAAATTGTTTTAGATCCTTACACTTAATTATTACGTATAAGTAATAATGACTAAGACTGTATTAGTCTGTAATGCATGTTAGTCGTTTTTGCGTTCCTAAATTTCAATGGATTTATTGAATAGTGTTTTTGCTTTACTGTACCTGAATATTTTTATGAAGATAAGTATTTTTGCCTTACGAAGTGGACAGAGCATTTATACTAAAGCGACACTATCTTCGGAAATACGGTAATAATAGGCAATATGTCAACTTTAACAAATAAATAATAATATAACAATGATTTTTTGCCTTCAGTGTATTTAAAAAAAAGATATGCCAGATTTAGTATAAAAAAAACTTTAAATCGCTCTCCTGTAAAATGCCCTTTTTGAAGTTTAGTACTTTTGCCTTTCTAGTGACGATATCATGTTAAAATTACCGAACTTTTACAGCGTAACAGGGCTATTAATTCTTACGTTCCCATTAATACCTGAATACAAGTGTGGACACTAACAGCAGACGCGATGACCGACACAGACACAATGTAGGCACTTTAACAGTGCCAGGGCGCATAGAGGTTTGCGTAGCGACGCAAGAGGCGTCGGTTCAGTCGCTGCTATTCATCACATCTGCGGCAAGCGCCGGGAACGTCAAAGTCGAGAACGAGGAGCTTGGTTTCCTCAGTGCCGTTGCGGGATCCGACGGCACAGATCAGTTTTGTAGCCGAAGCCCGGATGCGCCACACAACGCCACCGGATCCGCCGGATCCCAGCTCCACCAGGTTGCGAATGAACTCGCCTGTGTGTACATCCCACAGTTTGACGGTGCCGTCGTCCGAAGAGGTGATCACGAAACGGTTGCTTGATTGTAAGCAGGTTACCGCTGACTGATGCTTGTTGGGTCCTGCAAGAGGAAATGTGTGTTACTGTGGAGAATTTAATTGTGTGTACCTTGCTATCTCAATCAATCTGCCTAGCCTTTTCCCAACTATGTTGGGGTCGGTTTCCAGTCTAACTGGATGTAGCTGATTACCAGTATTTTACATGGAGCGACTGCCTATCTGACCTCCGCAACCCCATTACTGGGTAATACGATACCCCTTGGTAAGACTGGTTGTCAGACTTTCGGGCTACTGACGACCCGTAACGACTGTCAAAGATCCACGAATGACAGCCGGACCAACAGCTTAACGTGCTTTCCGAGGCACGGAGGATTCTCGGTATGTAAAGATGGTCACCCATCCACGGATCAACACCGGCAAGCGGAGCTTAACCTGATGGACCCGTGCGGCTGTTATTACTTAGCCACGAGCTCCTCCTTGCTTCCTTGCTGACTGTTTTTTTACTACAACATGAGTTGACCTACACAATTACTGACTTATGCGTGCACTGGTCAGGTCCCACGCAAATCTGTGTGGTTCTTACCTCAAAAGACCATTTCAGACACTAATCATGGTCATGATCTGGTAATGTAATGAACTTAAGAGACCTACGAGTATGTTTTGGTTCGGGTTTCTTCTGAAAGTATTCGGATAGGAAACAACAACCTCATCTAGTTTTTAAAATATTATTGACTAGCTTTTCCCCACGGATTCGCCCGCGTCTTAAAGTATCCCACGGGAACGTATTACCGGGAATTCCTTCCTTATTCCTTGTCTACATTATAAAGGGAACCTCTGTGCAAAATTTCAGATTTCTAGGTCCAAGGGTTTGGGCTGGTTGTTGATGAGTCAGTCAATCAGTCAGTCAGGACTTCTCTTTTTATTTATATAGATAGATAGATAGATGTGTAAAAGTATTTGTGTAAACCTACTTACAGAAATAAGCATATTGTTTGTGCCAATAGAAGAAGAATAATACTTAAAACGTAAATAAACAGAACTCACCTGACAAGGTATGAAGGCAGTGGCCCGTAGTAATATCCCAGACCTTGACAGTGGAATCAGCATTGCCAGAGACCAGGATGTTGGAATGCAGCTCCATACCGGACGTGAGGGATTGGTGTCCGGTAAGAGTATGCTTTAATTGACCAGATTCTACGTCCCACACGCGAATAGAAGTATCCAAAGAACCGCTCACTACGTGGATGCCATCAAACTGAAAAGTTAATTAGAATATTAAGGATTGTGTAGCTGTAGATTCAGATTAAAATTGAAATGTTTTCGTGCATGATGTATTATTTTAAGTGCTGTCATAAGATCTATTTGTTATCGAAAAACTTTAAATATTGCTCGGCCATCTGTACTACTTCGTGATTTTATGCACCTGTCGTTTAGGCGTCGTAGTTTCAAATTCAAAAGACATTTATTCAAATTTGGCTGTGAATCAGCACTTTTTGAACATCAAAACCCTTTACCACTTCCTAAGTGTAGTTTAGCTGGGAAGAAGAAATAGCGCAACGCAACAAACTCCCCAGATACTTTCATCAACATTTTGTAAATTAAGCTGTAAGAAGCACACAACAAATGCAAAGCTCAGCTTACGCCTCGCGGACTATACCCTTCGTGACATCGTCAGTAAAACCAGAGCTTTCTTGAGGAGTTGGGGTGAATCGAATGATCGTTTTTCCCACCCGTACGCAAATATGCGCTTGGACGTGGAGTAGCCAACAGTTCCTTATACAATACAATATTCAAACGAAGTTAGTATTACCTGCAGGCTGTAGACTCTGTTGGTATGCCCGGCGAGCGTGTGCAGGCAGTCCCCGGTTTCAGGGTTCCATACTTTGACAAAGTAGTCGTAGGCCCCGGACACGACCAGCTTCCCGTCGTATTGCACGCAGCGAACAGCAGCCAAGTGGCCCATGAGGACGCGCAGACAACGACCTTCGGGGATGGACCACACTCGTAGTGTTGCGTCGCGGGAACCTGATATTACCCTGAAAAGATGGTGAGAGTCAATCTCCTGTGGGGTTCGTTTAGCGAATCGCGAGTCTTAAAGCTACCATACAAGGAGAGATTAATCTAAGCAAAGTTTGATCCGATCAATCTGAACGGATTCGTACACATGCAAATAATCAGATTTGATTGCAATGATTGCTTTTAGTAGTAATTGTTCTGGTTGTCCGTAAACAATAAGATAATGAGGTGTTAACAGTACATGGTGCGGATTTTATTCAGATCAGACAGATTTGAAAGAAGGAATACTGACAATGTATGGTAGCCTATAAAGCAGCAAGCACTAAATCAAAATTTTGCAGTGGTATGATGATCACATGTAGCTGTTGATGTAGTTCATGCAAAATAACGCTTCAGCAAGACTATTATTGTTTTCATAAAATAACTTTATTTTTTCAGTTTCAGTTCAATGCAAGTCTAGACAAAAGTTCTGTTTATATTTTTAACCGACTTCAATAAAGGAGGAGGTTCTATGTTCGACTGTATATTTTTTTTATGTATTGTTCACTGATCTCCGTCAATTGTGGACCGATTTTCAAAATTCTTTTTTTATTCGAAAGAGTGCACTTCCGAGGTGGTCCCATTGGAATCAAGTCAGGATCTGATGAGGGGATCCCATGGAAATCGAGGGAAACCCTCAAATTTTATAGGCACACCTATAGCGATTTGGGTATTTTTTTATAGTAACTCGTGCATTTGCTCCCGGAAAGCACCATTTGGTAAAGTGGAACTGATGAGTAAGACAACAGATGGCCATCGGAACTACTCAATATTACGTATTTCACGGGTTGCGATTCGATTACATTAATATGGTTGCAAAGCAATTTATGCTCGTCACAATGCATATGGTGTATTGGAGCTGATGGATGGTGACTTCACCATCAATTCCAGTTCTCCTGGTTTCATACTAGGAGAACTCCTCAACAATTAACGTCCCTGTATCGGGAAAAGCAATATTTTGTAAGAGGTGATGAGCAGTTGACATTAGGCTATTGTCACTTAGATAAATTATAAAGTGACCCATTAAAAAGTGAAAAATAAACTTAAAAAATACAACCAACTTCCAAAAACAAACAAATACATTTAACCTGACACCGACTTCCGAAATTAACCTTTTGACCGCTTGGCTAAATATCAAATACGGACACGAGCGGTAGGGGAAAATGTATATGTCGGTAGGGGAAAATGTATACACGGAAATATGTATATGTCGCTTAAATGCGACACAAGCGTCAAAAGGTTAAAGTAATTTTTCACTTTGTAGTGTTGTTTTTGGAAGTCGGTTGTATATTTTTGTAAAAAAGTTTTCATTATGAAACAGTTTGCAAATAAATTCCATTGCGATGCTACTATAACAACAAGAAATGTAAAATAATTACAATGAGAAGTATATTTTCGTACGCTTCAATGCATTCGATAATGTTTGCGGCTGAGATAGATAAAAGCAAGCTTGTTGAGACATTCTGATAAACATAATAATTATCTTTATTATTGTAATGAATTACAAATGACACCCGTCGCAATGTTTTATCATAACATTATGCATTTGCTTACTATTTCAAGATTGGCTTTATTTTGTCGCTAGCTGTATACACGCTGCTTTTTTATTGACTAGGGAGGGACTTTTATCATGGGACCAAACTTGAAACAGTAAAAAAAAAATCAGCTGTTCACTACAATTATTTTTTTCAAATCTCTGAGATTTTGTGCAGATAAACATATACTGAAAATGGTTTACATAGCACTCTGTCAGTCCGTTATCACTTACTGCATCCCGGTTTGGGGAGGGGCCGCTAAAACCAAGTTCATCGAAGTGGAGAGTGCACAGAAGCTGTGCTCAAGGTTATGCTTGGTAAACCATATAGATTTCCCACTATTGAATTGTATGCGGACTGTAAGGTACTTACGGTGAGACAGCTCTTTGTCCTGCGAGACACACTTAGGAAGTATAAGCAAATTCCCACACCAGATAACACTAAGTTGAAGCGCAAAGCTAAAATAATATTCCCAACAATAAGCCACAAGACCGCATTCGCCAGACGCCAGTTCTACGTTGTGAGTTTGTGAGCTCTTTCATTTACAGAAACATTGCTAAAATTATTCTATTAACTAGGCTAAACCACCATGAAGTCAGGGCTAAGGTATAAAGTTGGCTTCAGGATCAGGACTACGTTCGAACAGAAGAACTACTCTACCCATTTTTATCAATCGCAATCTCAACAATTTCAGCAAGACACATAAAAATACTAACACTACAACACATATACATGCGAATACATACAAACTCAATCATACACACACCCTTACACACACTTACACCCCCTCATACACTCGCTCACTCTCGAATGCACACCTCCACGTACACACACACTAACACATGCACATTTACATTACTACTCCGTTTAATAAATTCCTTTACTACTAATTTAATCTTTTGAAATAATTTGATTGTACTTTCAAACCTGTTTTTTGCCATGTATACGATATAAAACACACTTTTTACTATAGGTTTTTGGTATCATAGTGACAGCAGAACACTGACTCCTAAGTCATAGGATCTCCAAGTTTGGGAGTCAGGGTTTACTCTATTTGTATGAACTTTATTCATTGAAATTCATGCGACCTGCTTTTTTTTAAGCGTTGTTGAAGATTTTTGGTATATAATATAGATTTTTTATTTTATTTATTTATTATGTACTCACGGCTACACATCAAGCTATACATTTCCAGTTTACACTGACCTCTCATTGTAAGGAAATCGTATACAACGCGAGATCAGCTTATACTGGAAATGTATAGCTTGATCTGTAGCAACTGTAGAGCATTTTCTTTTCTCGATTTCAGGTTTAGTCAGACAAGAAATTGCTAGACATAGTGAAAGCTATCAGACGAGAATATCAACTCACGCCAATGAACTGGTAGGCACAGGCGGTGTCACACATTCCCGACTGCGCAAACGCATAGTGTCCCTACGCTTACTGCGAGATTTGATCACACATATGAAAGGGACTCTTTAAGAATTCCTTCAGCTAGTAAAACAAAGAACATAACACCTCAACTAAATGGCTTATTGTGTTTAACACAGATCGCCGAGTTACAGAATGAAAGGAAAAAAAGCAGCGTGTATATCTATTAAAATCGAAGTACAGTGCGTTTCAACTAAGAATAGGAATGACCTTGCGCCATATTGTGAAGATTTAGCAAAATAGCATCTCGTTTACACATTTGCAAAGTCAGTGACATATTTTAACAAAAACAAATTCCAAAAACAGAACTAAAATGGATAAGAATAACACTACAAAACTTTGCAAGCCTTAGATTTCTAGCTTCAGTTGACAGTTAGAGGTCATTGACTTTCCTATTCTTAGTTGAAACGCATTGTAAGTATTATTTTGCTCAGTTAGTTTTAAGCAACGCATAGCAATGTTTTTTTTTGTAGGTAGGTTGTATGTATGTTGATCAAACAACATAATATTATGACTGAACTGAAGCACCCACATGAAAATGATGATGATGGAACAATATTTCCCATTCCTATCAGCAACGTAAAAATCTAAATAAATAAAAAGCTAGCGTTTCAGGATCCATCATAAATTGGTAGATTATTTATAGATAAGTTGTTTTCTTTTCATTCAAAATGAAAGTCATAATTTTGTTGTTTAAAAACAAATTCGCTTTTTTTTTCGCTTAGCCAGCACATGGTGTTAGGTATAATGGATCATGGTTACTTATTAATAAGTGCATAGCATTTTATCCAAATTAAAATATATAAATCAGAATCACTGCTAAAACAGCACCCAATTGAATTCTACCTGTTTTGGTACAGATGCATACAACGCACGGTGGAAGTGTGGCCCGCGAGGACCTTCAAGCACTGTCCAGTCCTGGCGTTCCAAACGCGTAGGGTGCGGTCTGTGGAGCCGCTGATCACCAGGTCATTTACCATTTGCGAGGACCACACGCCGCCAGAATGTCCCACCAAGGTGCGCAGGCACTGACGAACAAGATTTAATATGAATTACGTAGTTGTCGGCCACGGTTTGATACAAATTGTAGGCGAATTCCTTCTTATAATGTTATGCAGAAACGGCGAAATGTGTGGGTCCTCACCTACAGCCTCACGGTCCGAGGAGCCTCGCGCCCCCAAAGTAATCTTGGGAGGTGCAAGGTCCCTTGGTCCGCAAGGCCATCAAAATAAAATACAATCTATCTGAGACGGGGTGCCAAAATTTAGAGCTTGCTTAAATTTTCTAAATACTAAATCTGTTCTTATAAGTCGACAAATAACTCCTATTTCTATATGAATGATCGATCTCTTTGCACTCGCTCTTGCAGACAAAGGTTATCCTTGAGCTTTTCTGCATAAGTCGACAAAGCAACGCCTACTTCTGTATGAATTGTCAAAAGAATACCACAACAAAATAAAATATTCTATCTCGCTTCTTGAACCTTATCTTCTTACTGAATTTTACTACATATGTCGACAAAATAACTCCTATTTCTTTAAGAATGATCAAATAAATTTCTAACTTATCAGAATTTTCGAGTTCACTATTGCATCCTGGGTTATTTTAGTAAAATCAGTTCAAGTTACTTTTTCATAAGTTGTTTTTAATAATAATTACAATTTTTTAAAAAAACGAGAAAGATACTTTCTCTATAATTCTAAAACTCAACCTCGCCGAAAAATCTCTTTCAAACCCCGAAGGCCCCGTAAAATGTATTTTGCCCACATATAATTTTAGTCTTCCCCCGCCACACTTACAATTTTAGTTTTGCCGTGTTAATCCGGGACATGATCTATCTACATGCCCAATTTCACCCAAATCCGTTCAGCATTTTATGCGTGATTGTATAGCAAACATCCAAACATCTCGAGTTTACAAACAGAAGCCTTACGTATACAAACAGCTAGACTGTTATGGAACAAGTTTCTATAGATTATACAAATACTTGTTCCGTACGGGAGTCGAACCCGCGGCACGTAGCTACTGCGCCGACTGTTCCATCAAATGCAAAAGAATCTTATACACGACACTTAAGCAAGTCTTTAAGATACATAAGTACCTAAAGTTGTTTCATTCTGACAATTGATAATTTAGCTCGACAATAAAACTCAATTGATATTACCTTCAGACTGGTATCAATCGGTACAATTGATGGACAATACAGGCGATAACTTCTCTCATTAACAACACAGAATTGATAATGAGCCAATGTATGTAGTTATACTTAGCATACCTTGCCAGTAACAGCTGACCACACTTTGAGGGTGGTATCGTCGCTGCCGCTTAGGATACGGTTGCCGTAGAACTGAAGACAGGTTATGACGTGGTCGTCATGTCCTCTCATGATAATGGGTGATGCTACTGGCTTATGAAGCCAGTTGTTCTCGATGAGGTACTGGCGCATGTAGGCCGCCTTCCAGGGGCTCGCGCATCGCGGGAGTGAACGAGGCATCTTCTTCAGGGTTGTAATGCCGATGCGACGGCATTGTTCCTTCCACAGCAGGTTGTCTTCGGCGAGGAATCTAGAAATTAGGTATGTGTGAGTGAGGCTTCGAGAAATAGCCTTTGACAAAGGCGACTCTCATCAAAGCAGATTTTATTTTCTAAAAGATCGACGTGCCATTTCTAAGGCGGGGTGTCGTAGTGTTCTGGACGTTTGACCTCAGGTCTTGATTGTTTTCATTGATCGGCCAGCTGTAATTGTGTTCCAATCATTGCCATAGATAGTCATCAGATGCAAACCATTGTACGCGTCATTAACATTCATCACAGTAAAAGATTCTTGAAATAATATTATTCTGTAAATTAGCTGCATTTCAGCTGAAAAATAGTTGGGAGTTGGTCACAGAAAAGAGAACTTTTTGACGTATTGTTTTAGAGTGAAGACTTCTATGACCATATTTATGTATTATACTGCGTCTGAGGAGCTCGTGGCTAAGTAATAACAGCCGCACGGGTCGATCCGTCAGGTTAAGCTACGCTTGCCGGGGTTGGTCAGTGGATGGGTGACCATCTTTACATATCGAGATTCCTCCGTGCCTCGGAAAGCACGTTAAGCCGTTGGTCCCGGCTGTTATTCGTGGATCTTTGACAGTCGTTACGGGTCGTCAGAAGCCCGAAAGTCTGACAACCAGTCTTACCAAGGGGTATCGTATTACCCAGTTACTGGGTTGTGGAGGTCAGATAGGCAGTCGCTCCATGTAAAATACTGGTATTCAGCTGCATCCGGTTAGACTGGAAGCCGACCCCAACATAGTTGGGAAAAGGCTAGGCAGATTGACTGCGTCTCGTATCTTTAAACCGCTCACAGCCCTTTATAAAAAATATGTATAATTACTGCGAAGTTTCACGTCTAATGTCACAGATGGGGTTTAATTAATAGGAGACTGCAGCCTAATAAGTTTGGTGTGGCTTCGAGGTATACAGAAAAAAAAACTACTGTAGGTACTGTTGTGGTCTGTTCAAAAAGTTCAGGTTTTAAGCCTGTTCAGGTTAAATTCTTACGTAATTAATTAATCACTAAAGGGAATGACTTACACATCCATCTGTATTTAGTATGTTTTAACTTTATATCTCACCACTTTTTCAACAATGCTTGTTTGAATAACATTATTGCCAAATAAAATACATCTTTATGCTGATTTGTAATTTGAATTTCAGGTGAAATGATCTATCTATCTTTCTTATCTATTTATCTCTAGCTTTTGCCAGCGGCTTCGCCCGCGTGGATGTCGGATAATATCCCACGGGAACGTACTACCGGGAATTCCTTCCTTATTCCTTGTCTACATTATAAAAGGAACCTCTGTGCAAAATTTCAGCTTTCTAGGTCCAAGGGTTTCGGCTGGGCGTTGATGAGTCAGTCAGTCAGGACTTCTCTTTTTATTTATACAGGGTGTCCGGTAAAGAATGGATAACCTTGGAATAGCATATTACAGACATGATGGCCGTTCTTAAAAAAATACAAAAAAAAAATATTTAAAAAAAAATATTTTTTGGAGACTCCAAAAAATCATAATGTACGCACGGCAACAGATCAAATTTTCAGTATAAGCTGATCTCGCATTGTATAGGATTTCCTTACAATGAGAGGTCAGTCTAAACTAGAAATGTATAGCTTGATGTGTAGCCGTGTGTACCTACTAGTGGGGATATTTTTTTTTTTTGTATTTTTTTAAGAACGGCCATCATGTCTGTAATATGCTATTCCAAGGTTATCCATTCTTTACCGGACACCCTGTATAGATGAAATAATCAAATCAAAGCACTCAATTTGTAAGAGGCACTACAAACTGGCATCCACAAATACATTTTCTAATCTACATGTTTATATTTTCAAAAGATACTTTTGGGACAGACAATAAAGTGACTTACTTCCAGTAACGACAAGTCTGGGCGGCCCTCAGCAGGTCCTTAGGCTGTAGGTACCCCAGCACAGTGAGTGCAAGCTCCTTAGGCAGTAGCGAGATGAAGTCTCGTTGGAACAGCGGCTCGATGGCCTTCATCATGTGCCGCACCTGGCTAGGGTCGCAGCTGTTGATCAGCTCGTCGATAGCCTGGATCTTCTCCACGTTAGTCCAGTTGTTGAACCTGGAGAAGAATGGAGAATGGTGAAGTTTAATTTGCGCATCTTCACATAGTGGCGAGATAGTGGTCAAATGTGAGTTAATCAATTATAAAAAAACCGGTCAAGAGCGAGTAGGACTCGCGCACCGAGGGTTCCGTTCCGATTTCTGAAAAAATGTGCTATTTAGAGACATCGTTTTATTTTTCCTGTAATCTTTACGTGAACTTCTATCACATAGAATAATTTCAGATTTTTCTCTTTGCAAACTTCGGAGATAAGTGGGGGGAACGGTATTTTTTTTACATTTTTCATCAGAAGTCGAAAACTATGTGGCTTAAAAAAAAGAAAAAAAATGTTTGAGAATGTGCAAACAGCGCTCTTTCATATGATACCCCACATGCCCTAGTAGCCCCACTTTGATTTTTTAAGACCCCCTTTCAGTCCCTGTCGCAAAAAAAAAAAAAATATATTTTAATTTCTTTCATATTTGCAAAATAGTTGGGTCAACGTCATCTAAAACTATTCTAAATTTCAAGTTGATAGCATTAGTAGTTCTTGAGATATCTAGCTGTGACAGACAGACAGACAGACTGAGTGACACCATAAGGGTTCCTTTTTTACCATTTTGGTACGGAACCCTAAAAACATAAACTTGAACTTGCTTGGTTGCAATGGCGACATGTCAAAACATCTAGTTTAGTTATACACGTATCCCTACCGGAATAAATGCTTTAAATGATGGTGGAAATCGCATCAAAATCGGTTTCGTAGTTTAGAAGAACAACGCGGTCAGCAAACAGACACGAAAAGTGACTTTAATTTAAAATTATGTACAGATATATTCTAATATTTATTAGTTATGTTATATAGGGTGTCCGGTAAAGAATGGATAACCTTGGAATAGCATATTACAGACATGATGGCCGTTCTTAAAAAAATACAAAAAAAAAAAAAAAAAAATATTTTTTGGAGACCAAAAAATCATAATGTACGCACGACAACAGATCAAATTTTCAGTATAAGCTGATCTCGCATTGTATAGGATTTCCTTACAATGAGAGGTCAGTCTAAACTAGAAATGTATAGCTTGATGTGTAGCCGTGTGTACCTACTAGTGGGAATATTTTTTTTTGTAGTTTTTTAAGAACGGCCATCATGTCTGAAGTATGCTATTCCAAGGTTATCCATTCTTTACCGGACACCCTGTATGTTTATAACTTAACTAATAAATATTTGTTAAAAAGTGAGTATTTTCAAAAACCTTTTGCTTGATCATCACAATCGACAGTACATCGCAAAGTTATCATGATTATGATTAAATTATGATGATGACCCACATATACGAGTATTTCTTATTATAAATTGCATTACGAATATTCTCTCTTAATTCATCAAGGGAACGTTATTATATCTCATCACCACAGTCATTAATAAGATAAAATTACTTTTCTAAGAATTGGAACATGGATTATAAATAGATTGATTCCAAGTAAAATTCTACTGGAAATGAACAAAATTCTGATAATATTAATCTCATATAAACACAACTGAATGACAGGAAAGGAAAGTGTTCACAAAAAATTCTGATGTTTATTGCACAAATCATCCCGGTGGCAGTTTTAGTGGTAGAACTGCAGTGTTAGTCAAAAGTAATTTGTAACAATATATTCGCAGTGAGTTTAGAGAAGATTACCATCAAGCCACGACAGTCACAGTCCAAGACAAACATGGACCTTTCAATGTGAGTGCTGTAGGTATATGCACCATGTTGATGAAGAAATGTTTATAAATTATTTCAAGAATCTTGGAAACAAATCATTTGTGGTGGTGACCGGAAAGGTAAACATATTTTATGGCGATCCCTACTCGTAACTACCAGAGGTCGTGAGCTAAAAAATTGCATAGATAATCTTAAGAAGACTCAATCCGATACTAGATGTTGAAAACATAATACCAGACCATGGCTCTCGGCAAAACCATACCAATGTTGAGCTGGTGCATCAAGTGGTTGACAAGATAAGACATTTTGAAAGAAAAGAATGCTGTGCTGCTGACTTTCTGGATGTACAGTGCGTTTCAAGTAAGAATAGGATGACCTTGGCGCCATATTGTGAAGATTTAGCAAAATAGCATCTCGTTTACACATTTTCAAAGTCAGTGACATATTTTAACAAAAACAAATTCCAAAAACAGAACTAAAATGGATAAGGATAACACTACAAAACTTTGCAAGCCTTAGATTTCTAGCTTCAGTTGACAGTTAGAGGATGACCTCTAACTGTTCTTGAATAGGAAAGTCAATGATGACTTTCCTATTCTTAGTTGAAACACATTGTACAGCAGGCCTTTGACAGGGTGTGGCTCGAAGGATTGCTGTACAAGCTAAAGATTAAACTTCCAAACTCATATTAGATGTTGTTTTGATCTTACCGGTCTATCTGATAGAAAGTGCCAAGTCAAATTTAAGGAGGAAACATCGCTATATGAAATCAAAGCTTCGGTATCTCAAGGCTCAATGCTTGGACCTATACTGTACTCAATATACACAGCAGATCTGCCCAATAGTGAAGACGTAGTAACAGCAACATACGCTGATGATACAGCTTGTTGTGCAAGTAACAAAGACCTACTTTACAGCTGCACAAAAATTGCAAAACCAAGTGTCTAAAATAGGTCAATGGTTGGAAACATGGAGAATAAAGCCGAGTGTAACAAAATCTGTACAGATCACATTCACCCTTTATTATTTTTCACTTTGTAGTGTTATTTTTGGATGTCGGTTGTTTTTTTTTTTTTTTTTTTTGTTAAAAAGTTTTTATTTTTCACATTTTAGTGGGTCAGTTTGTAATTTATCTAAGTTACAATAGCCCAATGTCAACTTCTCATCACCTTTTACAAATTATTGCTTTTCCCGATGCAGGGACGTTAATTGTTGAGGAGTTCTCCTAGTAAGAACCAGGAGAACTGGAGCTCCATGGTGAAGTCATCATCAGATAAATTACTTAGCAACCATATTAAAGTAATCGAATCGTAACTCGTGAAATACTTAGGTATAATTGAGTAGTTCCGATGGCCATCTTTGGTCTTCGTCATCAGTTCCACTTCACCAAATGGTGCTTTCCGAGTGCAAATGCACGAGTTACTATAAAAAATACCCAAATCGCTATAGGAGTGCCTATAAAATTGGAGTTTCCCTTGATTTCCATGGGATCCCCTCATCAGATTCTGACTTGGTGACAATGGGACCACCTCGAGAGACCGTTTCAAACAAAAAAAGAATTTTGCAAATCCGTCTTTATATGACGAAGTTATGCCCGATCATACATAAAAAAAAAATAGAAACATCCAAATTGATAACCTCCTCCTTTTTCAGAAGTCGGTTAAGAAATATAAAGATGGGCTTAAACAATAAAATAGCTGAAACGCTGGCAGATATTACAAACTACTCTTTTTGGCAAGTTAAAAGTTAAATTTAAAATCCCCGACACATATTTACCCTCATTTCTTTTCGCTACTCCATCATCAGATGCTGATTGCCTGCATCTATCTATAACCTATTCATTGAGACCAATCCAATGAGCCCAAACACGATACCTCCGCTGCAAGTTGTCGAGGAAGTTGAAAAAAAATAATGAGGAAAATGTAAATTGGTTCAGTCATTTGGGAGCTCCGATGCCACAACAGATACACAAATACACGTTAAACTTATAACACCCATCTGGTTCCGAGAGAGTACTCAGTGGACCATCTCTTACAAAATCCTTTAATTTCACCAAATAATCTGATTGAAGCGAGATGAAACGGAGAAAAAAAAAGTGAATTATTTGAATGAATATATTGCTTGTAATCCACAGCAACATTTAAGTTTTAAGTTGTGCTGCCCGTTTTTCGATTACTATGGGCTGTATGATGGCAAACAGCAAAACTTCTAGGTCTAAAAGAATGTGTTCTTCCTGTTTTCTACTCCGTTTCTAACGACTGAACCCTAAGTCTGATTTCCACTTGGTTGGTTAAGGGACTAACCTGCTAAGCCACGGCTTAATCTCTGACGGTCCTAGATCCACGGCAGCGCTTGCAAGGCTGCTACTAGGAGTAGGAGATGGCCACCCATCCGATCCCGAGGATGATGAATTTTCCCCGCAGAATTTCTTGCTGGGTTGTTGTGGAGGTGGGTCGTGACGACGCTTCCTCTGTGGATTTTAGTATGATAAATAAGATGCTAGTTATGCTAGGATAAAAACTTCAGCTTGTTAATACGGAAGCATCATTAATTGGATCGCTTCAATCAAAAATCCTCTAAAAAAGAAAAGATCTAAGATTCCGGCTAAAAAAGTTTAAGCCACAATTGCCAGAAAAATACCGTAAAGTGCATCACAGAGCATGAAGTGCATAACAAATTGTCAAAATAACCATCGTAAATTCATAACAGCAACATTTTTGACGGAATCTCTTTCTTTTTTCGTTATGTTATGACAAAAAGTGTTTTAACAAATTGCAAAAATATCATGAATTGATAGTTAAACCAATTTTGCCAATCATTGAAACTTAAAACTTTGTCAATCTTAAAACCTTTTTCAAAATTTTTGAATTAAGAATATAAATCTCTAGTACCTATCTTTTTGTTTGTTTTTATTTATACAGTTAGATAATCATCGAATTTAATTACCTAGTGTAAATAGTTAGTTGTATTGTTTGTATTAATTACGTAAAAAAATGTAATATTAATGTACAAGTAGGTAGTATAGGAAACGTGACCTCTAACAAGAATATTAAATTCTTGATCGAAGTTTGATCCCATAAAACAATGCCTTATAAACAATCCCCGGCTCATCTCAGAGTTAAACTGTTGTTCACGGTTGTATATTATCGTCTTTGGACATGTACAGATCAATCTCAAAAACTCACCAAGTAATATCTAAAAACTATTTTCTGGTTGTAAGAAGGCCACATTGCTAATAGTTTCGGCAATACTGATAAAGATAATAAGGCAGGGTGCGTGTGAACTCGGCTTCACTGTATTTTTTACTTGCGATGACAAATTAACTGTATGTAAGTATGAATGCACGACCGCACGCGTCGTCAATCGACTGTGAATATGATTTCAATTGACAGTCGGATTAAAACGTGGTAGCTATATCCGCGTCTTAATATCGCCGACCTGTCACGTAACTACAACTCATGTTTGCGGGACTATGAAATGATATTTTAAGTGAAAACT
Organism: Cosmia trapezina; assembly: GCA_905163495.3. Lineage (NCBI taxonomy): Eukaryota > Metazoa > Arthropoda > Insecta > Lepidoptera > Noctuidae > Cosmia > Cosmia trapezina. The sequence continues at coordinate 4,597,651 of LR991019.1, forward strand.
GGACTTCGTGATCATCTTGACACTCTTCTCGCCGTCACACCAACTCAAAATGGCGGTAGACAATATAAAACTTTTAACAATTACCTTCTTACCTTCTTATATTTGTGTTAACACAATAAGCTCTTATGGTGAAGCCATGGAAATAATTGATAAGATAGCGAGATAAAATTAGGCGCTCAAATGACGTTGACAGGTGGCTTAATGGCATGCATGGCGCTTGAAATTTAAAAAAGGAAGGTGTAGTTTCGATTTTGGACAAAATAACCTTGTAGCGGTAATTTGAAACAGTTGACACCACTAGGTAGCACCCTGAACCGTGAGACAGGTACTATTACAAAAATAGTGTTCACTCGTTATATAAGGGTGTATTCAAGGGTGTAGTCAAGGGTTTAAAAGGTGTGGTACTGACCATCAAACTGAACAACTTTCCCCATGGGACCAACATCGTAATCGAGAAAAAATAATCAGCTGTCCCATACATTTGGGTCGAGTATGTATTTAAGTTTTGATATTTTTTTCTCGGTTACGATGTTGGACCCATGGAGAAAGTTGTTCAGTTTGATGGTCTGTACTGTAACACACCCTTAATTTTGACTACACGTTTCTGATAGCAAATCTACAAGTTATTTTAAATAAAAAAAATAAATAAATGACAATATCTAGTTTTTTACAGTAATGTCTATTTACGTCATTCATCAGATCTCATACTGACGGAGATATTAGGACAACATTATTGATGGATGTTTTTATGTATTTAGCTTGAGATGAATAATACATTATCAAGAGTGGCTTTCTGAATATGTTAACAGCTATTATAAACGCTGTGGTGTCTGATAATGTACACTTTAAACTAATTTATAATACATTATCAAGAGTGGCTTTCTGAATATGTTAACAGCTATTATAAACGCTGTGGTGTCTGATAATGTACACTTTAAACTAATTTATAATACATTATCAAGAGTGGCTTTCTGAATATGTTAACAGCTATTATAAACGCTGTGGTGTCTGATAATGTACACTTTAAACTAATTTATAATACATTATCAAGAGTGGCTTTCTGAATATGTTAACAGCTATTATAAACGCTGTGGTGTCTGATAATGTACACTTTAAACTAATTTATAATACATTATCAAGAGTGGCTTTCTGAATATGTTAACAGCTATTATAAACGCTGTGGTGTCTGATAATGTACACTTTAAACTAATTTATAATACATTATCAAGAGTGGCTTTCTGAATATGTTAACAGCTATTATAAACGCTGTGGTGTCTGATAATGTACACTTTAAACTAATTTATAATACATTATCAAGAGTGGCTTTCTGAATATGTTAACAGCTATTATAAACGCTGTGGTGTCTGATAATGTACACTTTAAACTAATTTATAATACATTATCAAGAGTGGCTTTCTGAATATGTTAACAGCTATTATAAACGCTGTGGTGTCTGATAATGTACACTTTAAACTAATTTATAATACATTATCAAGAGTGGCTTTCTGAATATGTTAACAGCTATTATAAACGCTGTGGTGTCTGATAATGTACACTTTAAACTAATTTATAATACATTATCAAGAGTGGCTTTCTGAATATGTTAACAGCTATTATAAACGCTGTGGTGTCTGATAATGTACACTTTAAACTAATTTATAATACATTATCAAGAGTGGCTTTCTGAATATGTTAACAGCTATTATAAACGCTGTGGTGTCTGATAATGTACACTTTAAACTAATTTATAATACATTATCAAGAGTGGCTTTCTGAATATGTTAACAGCTATTATAAACGCTGGTGGTGTCTGATAATGTACACTTTAAACTAATTTATGTATTTAGCTTGAGATGAATAATACATTATCAAGAGTGGCTTTCTGAATATGTTAACAGCTATTATAAACGCTGTGGTGTCTGATAATGTACACTTTAAACTAATTTATAATACATTATCAAGAGTGGCTTTCTGAATATGTTAACAGCTATTATAAACGCTGTGGTGTCTGATAATGTACACTTTAAACTAATTTATAATACATTATCAAGAGTGGCTTTCTGAATATGTTAACAGCTATTATAAACGCTGTGGTGTCTGATAATGTACACTTTAAACTAATTTATAATACATTATCAAGAGTGGCTTTCTGAATATGTTAACAGCTATTATAAACGCTGTGGTGTCTGATAATGTACACTTTAAACTAATTTATGTTACAGTTTTATTGAAATATTGGTTTGTAACATGTACCTATGCCAATCTTACTTGAAAATACCTAATTATAGTTTAGATGTCACTGATGATTTCGCTAATACATTTCCTGTTAATAATACAAGTTAGTCACGTTTGAAGATTCAATGTTATGATGACTGATCAATAAAATGTTGAGTTGCATATCACAAGAAAAGCAACCATGCGAATTTCAGAAATACTTGTGTGCATCAAATGCATTGTTTTACCGTATACAGCATGTTCTAAAAGTGTAAGGTAAGCATGTATTGTGAAATTTGCTATATCGACGCTTCTAAGCAATATTGTGACTAGTTCCGCATACATTGATTCGTGTAGCATTTTTTTCTCTAAATTAATAATAGTAGGTATGCAACTGTATGCAGAATGTTTATAAATGACTAGCTTTCTCCCGCGGCTTCGCCCGCGTGGAAGTTTCAAGTCTATTAACTCAAGGAATAAGATTTTTCATACAAACTTGGGACCCCCGTTTCACCCCTTTAGGGCGTGAATTTTGAAAAATCCTTTCTTAGTGCACCCCTAGACATAACCGCTCACTTGTGATTGCATTTTTACCCCATGATATTAATATTGAACATGAAATATTAATTCCAGTTGACAAATCTTTCAATGGACATACCATCAAATACTTTTCGACACTAGACATATAAAATGTTGCATTTATACTCTTATGACAAAAGTGCCCGAGTAGCCCGCGAAATCATAACATTTGAGGCCAATTGTAACTTAAGAAGTTGTATTGCTGATTCTAATGATTACATTTCTCTAAATAGATATTTGTTACGGTCCGAATCATATTTTATTCAACATACCTACTATCTGACACTGTCTTGCTTATTGCAATAAACGTAAAAAACACACCCCCCACATGCGGACTCTATTGACTAATGTAAACGGTCCCCTGCATGCGGGCCCTATGGTATGCTTTACATTTACAGAAATCTCCCGCACCCAAGCCCTACATCAACAAATTAAAATGAGGCTTAATTATATTACCCAATTTCTTTCCCTTTCTGGTTCCGGCTCTGGATCATCACTTGAGTCTTCCTGAAATACGCATTTTTTGCTTACATTAAACACATCAACTGTTTCATTCATTAATAAATCTATTTATGAAGTGAATATTTGACCATACTAAGAAATAGACACAAGTTCACAGTTCAACTGAATAAATGTAACTGAAAAAGCCTGAACATAAACACAATGTTGCACAATGATTTTCAGGAAAATCTTGAGTGTCACTGAAACCTTTTGTATTTTGTGGCTATGAATAGGTGTACAGAATGTTTATTTAAGTCGACGTCGCAACCTTTCCATAGCTGGGGAGAGGATGTCGCCAGAAGGTCGTAACCCAGAGTTATTTCTGTTCCGCAAAATGAGTTAAGGAATTTACCATCAAACAAAATAATTGCAAATTACTTCGAGCATTGCGCAAACATGTATGAAACCGTAATGTAATTCTAATATCTAAGAATTCCGCCAAATTTAACTTTTAACAAATGGTTGTCCTGAAAATGCGTTAAATGTTGAATTAATTGGTTTATTTGCCAGAAGTGTAAAGTTTTAATAAGATAATAAAATAATACTAGACTAGACCAAAATAATGAATATTGTTGAAGTGTCAATGTAGGCAAGTTTCGCCCGCATGGTGTGTCAACATTGACTACCATTTGAGATGTTCAGACTTATTCATGTCGTCAATGTGTTATAGAGCACAAATATTCACTTCAACAGTTTCTGTATATACCCAATATGTTCCCACGTCACCCAAGATTAGAAGTTAAACATGAGAAGTTTAAAATACAAATAATTAGTAGTTACTAAAAATTAAAGTAAAGTTCTCACATCATGGGACGATAGACATGTGCACCAGGTATCTTCTACAATATCATCATCGGAACTGTCTTCCATATCCGGACAGTAGGTGAAGCTCTGCAACAAAAGAACAATTGTACCTATTCTTTGAACACCACACCCCATTTCTCCACATGTATTTTTTTTTTAATTGAAACATCTCATCTTGTACAACCACTTTTCTTAATTGTTTCAGTAATGCTCCTTGCTCGCCAACTCTGTTAACTGTACGCTATCTGTAATAATGTTCACATTTGAACAATACTTTTATTCTTACCACATTCTTTTTAGAACTCCCCGGCTCATTCTTCCCGCTGTCATCAAGACCTAGCAACTTGTCAGCATTGGAGGTGGACGGCACGGTGAACCCTTTGGTGCTGTCGGAACTAGCGCTTCCTATACTCGAAGCGTTGGAGCTCGTCCTTCCCGACGGACCACTCGCATCCATATCACAACCCTCATCATTATTGCAATCCAACTTATCTCCTTTATACAACTTCCCCTTAGGAAAATCTTTCTTCTCCTCTGTATTGCTATTCAACAGCTTCTGCATGAAATCCTCCTTCTGCTCATGCACCACATACTTTTTTGAATGTATCATGTTCTTTATTGTTGTGTTGGAGTCATCCCCATCTTTGCTGCAACCGGGGAGGCTGTAATCGTGTGTTATTAGGTTGGAGAGATTTGATATTGTCTCTGAGCTGGATGCCAGGCTCGAATTGGCACTGGACAGATTTCCGGAATAGTGTGCAGGCGCCGCTATCTTGGCAGCGACGATCATTCCTGAACAATGCTTTAGGATTCTGTTCTCTTCATCGAAATCTTCTCGTTCAATATCGTCGATCTGCTGCCTCCCATTGTTCTGCGGGCTCACCGGTTTCTCAATTACAGGATCATTTTCAGTCTTTTTCTCTTGTTTAATATCGAAGGGGTCTTTGTTTGTCCCATCATAAATCTCACACCCGCTGCGTGAACATTCTGGATCCATGCTCGTGGGTGGTTCTTCTTCTTGCTGTAATTACATACACCATTTAAAATGCGCATGCGTAACCTTTAACAAATTATACAAATTGAGATGTAAAAGACAAAACAACAATATTAATAAAAACAATACTCACAATTCTTTGATAAATTCTAGTTATTCGGTGTGCATGAGCAGGATTCCTGTGAAATAAACTAAGTGTCAGTATTGCCACACAGATTGCATATACTACTGAGTACTAGTAGCGAGTTTACCTAGCATTCATATTAATCTCAAAATGAACCCATTTGGCCCAAACTAAATTGCCAGCTCGCTGCATTTTAAGAATGTCTTTAAGTCACTTTTCACGCTTACAGATGAACTACCATTCTTCAAACTAATATGAAGACGACTTTTAACTAAAATTGTGAAAGATGTGTTGTTGTGGACAGCACTGATGTTTTAACACACTATTGTAACGTGAACACTAGATATCCCTAATGAAAGACAACAATTAACATGTGCAAAAGCCACTCCAACACCAAAAATTGTGAATGGTGTTGATAAACAAAAGCTGAAACAAAAGGTATGGTTATGAGTCACAGGTACCTATTCTGCAATTTTGATTACCTAACACAATTACGCTAACAGGAACCTCGATTACTAAGAAAATCTATATAATGATGCTCCATCAATACACGAGTACCTATGATAAGGTCAGGGGAAGCAAGACTTCAAACAAATCTCTGATGTTGACGACACTACACACAACAAAATGCAATGTTGTGAAAAAACATAATATGCCAAAAGCGACACTACAGAGAGGCACGTACTACGTTCGGCGTCAAATACAGCTGATGACTTTAACATACCTACCAAATAACTCGTTCATAATATTAAAAATTAATCTGATTGCAAATCTTTCTTTTCATCCATAATATATAAAAATCACTTTTCGTTGTAATTTTATAACTCAAGAACGGCTGGGCCGATTTAGCTGATTTTGGTTTTGAAATGTTTGACATAGTCCAGGAAAGGTTTAAACGATGAGAAACATTGGAAAAGTTGCCTGGAAAATTGGAAAATTCTGGAAAACTGAAAGTGGTTTTTATATGGGCATATTGAAATAGGGACAGGACAATGTCTGTCGGGGAACACTAGTAGTAGATAATTAGTTTAGTTTAAAAAATAATTATTGGTAGAATACTGTTTGAACTCTTATAATATTTATTAGTATCAACATTTAGGTATACCAAACGCACACAAGTTTATCCCTATGTTGCATACTTCAATCAGTCTTAAAGGAAAACTGAGTAAAAACACAATAATTAAGATTACACAACACTGTTGTTATCATGGTAATGAATGATGATGAGAACTTGCCATGAAGAGTGTCCTTAACAAACAACGACTTTTGTAAAACTGCTTAGTACATAAAATACAAATAAAAAAAAATAAAAAACAACTTTAAAATTACTGAAATGACCAAAGATATAAATTGATAGAAATGCACGAGCTTGTGAATCTTCATGATGTGACACATGTCAAACTATGCATTTTTACAAGCACTTACTGGACGGGCCTGAATGTTTACTAAAATGTACCTCATTACAAAAAAGATAACCTTATATTTGGTAAAAATCAAAGCTTGTAAGGTTTAAAATTTAAATTTCAACTCCACTGCTCAGACTAAATAAAAAACCAAGACATAGCACTGTCAACAGTGACGTGAGCCCTCACGTTTAGGGTTTCGTAAACATGTCCAAGGATATTTATTTATTATTATTTATTTATTTTATTATGATTGTGTGCGCTTAGCGAGGTGTACTTTAGTTGTAGTTTGGTGCAAATGTGTGCATGTGAGCGTGTATGCACAGAGCAAGATGTAGTTTTGCACATGCTTCACTGTATTGTTTGTAGTGTTGTCTTGGTTTTTTATTTAGTCTGAGCTCCACTGATTGTAAATACCTGCAGTGTAATTTTAGCCTTGGATGATGATTCATGACAATTCTATTTCTAACATTAAGATTACAATTAAAAGCTGCAAGGTTTTGCCATAACATATTTACCATGACAAATATGAAATTAATGTAAAATGCCCCATAAATGTGTAAAATGAATTGGGCGTTGAATTGATGCCAGGTCAGAAAGATTTTCTTAATGTTTTAGGAGAAATAATATATGTCATGTATGTTATACTGAATCAAATAAAGTTGTTTTCATTTTTACTCTACATTTTCTTTCTTAATTATTCTTTATAGGTCTGTAATCCTAAGATAATACAATACAGGGTGGAAACTTTCAGCGGGGCAGTAAGGGGAAGTACCTTATCTGTTGCAGCTACACGAAAATGATCTTATGAGACTATCCATAATTTTTTATGGAATTTTGATCCCCATTCACAGATTTTCAAAACATACTACAGTTAGCAAGAAAATAGCCATTTTACACAAAAACATTTTTTGATGCCAATCAATCCCGTTTCTAATACTCATTAAAAACTTCTATGGGACCAACCATCGTTGGAGTACTCAAAAAATCACAAATTGCTAAAAACTTTTCCCGTACATTTTGTATGAAAATTTTACGCAAAAGCTTTCTAGTGACGGTTGATATCTTTTTGTTGACTGAATAAAAAAATAAGTTTAAAAACAATTCGAATTTTGAACTCGTTATTTATAAATAAAAAACAATCTTGACAGTTTGTTGCATCAGAAAAGCTCTGTGTGTTGTGAATTTTACATTAAATGCATAATTGGACAGCTATTGATACGAGAAAAATGACCTCCAAATTTAGAACTAATAAATAATAATTATTAAGTATAACTTATTTTATTTTATTAATAAAATTCTATGTGGTCATTTGTCTTTTATTTTATTTTTTGTTGTTCAGTTACCTACACAAATTCTTTACAAAATGTACGGGAAAAGTTTTTTGCAATTTGTGACTTTTTGAGTACTCCAACGATGGTTGGTCATATAAAAGTTTTTGATCAGTATTAGATACAGGATCGATTGGCAGCAAAAAATGTTTTTGTGTAAAATGGCTACTTTCTTGCTAACTGTATTTTTTTTGAAAATCTGTGAATGGGGATCAAAATTGCATAAAAAATTATGGATAGTCTCCTAAGACCATTTTCGCATAGCTGCAACGGATAAGGTACTTCCCCTTACTGCCCCGCTGAAAGTTTCCACCCTGTATAGGTTTTAAACATACTACTTATTATGAAAGCAGAAAATCATCCAAAATATTTTTAGTGTAACAAAGTTAATTATAATGTTGTTCATTCTACAAAACAAGCAGGCAGGAATTAACATGGTACTTTAACAATCTTAAGGGCCCCACACATTATTTTTTGAGTAGACCGCTTTTTGGCCGACTGCAAATGTTTGCCTTTATAGGTGAATAAAAAAAAAATTAAAAAGACTGGTTTATACAGTGTTACTAATAAATAATAATAATATAATACTTTTTACTGGTCACTGAAGTATCAAACTTAGAAACAATAAAACAGAAAATAAAAAAAATAAAAATTAATCACCTTTGTTGCATTGCATTACATTTTTAAAAAAATATTGCGTGAAAAAAATTCTCCAATATTAGAATTGTCTTTAAAAAATCTTTAATTAACAATTGTGCACTTATAAGCAGGGGCCTATATCAGAACATTGAGGTTGAACTATATCCAACAATTACCAAATTGCAATTTTTGTAAACCATTATCATTAACACTTCAATAATTAAGAATAACCAGAAGGACTCATGTAAAATAAACACAGAAAGCTACATCAAATACTTGGAATAACTCAATCATGCAAAATGCATAAAACAATCAACTTTATGACAATCAATATTCACTGGGCAGGGCACACTGAGCACACAGGGCTACACCTGCATACATCAATAATCTTTACAAAAGATGTGCAACATTTATTGATTTGTAAAATGCAGCTTGAGAGCACATTGCAATGATAAGACATGAAGCAGTAACAAGGAACAACAAGTTCACAAGGCCATTGTGTTGAATTGTTTCCTTAGCTCAACAACTGTAGGCAATGTCATAATCAAGGCCATTACAATCATATGTTCAAGAATAATGTAACAAATCGCACAACAATGTACACACTACGTTAACGGCAATACAAAGACACGACTCCATGCACGTACGAGAAAAGCGATCGAAACATCGAACGCCCTGGGCAGAGCTAATATGCATCTGTACAGGAAGTATATCACATGGATATCATTTCCCATAAAAAACCCGACGCAGCAGAGACTACGACCGTGAGAACCTTTTTTTATCACTGAAAACGCAGGATTCACTTGCATCCGTCTCAACAAAATAAATTACGGGCAAATTTTCTCACAATTGATGGCGAAATTGATTGGCCTTTGCCTAATTACACTCCAGGCTGATGGCAATCAATTAAATATTGACCTATAACTATAATAACTAGCGGGATGCGCAGAAACGCATCGCGCGTTGAATAGCATTGCCTGGGATTTTGAAAGGCGTGAATACATAAAAAGTGGCATGGGGAACCTATTACGTGCCTCACGTCTGCTTTAAAACAGTTAAAAATTTGTTACAAACCTATACGGCGCCCGCAGTGTTACTTATTTCATTAGATTTGCATTATGTTTTTATTGAAACTTAATTAAAATATTGACTGAATTAAAAAATAATAATGCAATGTGCAACAATCTAAAACATTAACTTCAAACACCGTGGTCGGCCATCGACCATAGTCGTGCATAGTCAAAAACTAGAGGAAAGTACAGTCAACTAGAGTCGAGTTGAATATTTTTTTTAAATCTGGCAACTTTTCTTGCCTAATGTATCCTTTATTTGTTTGACATTTTGCTCACTTATCTATGATCTGTGAGCAAAAGTTTAGAGCAATGCAAACTTAGATAATATACATCTAGATCGAGCTACCGCGTGGCCGGTCATGAGACAGTAATATTATACTTTTTCTAGGTTATGTGGTATGAGAAATGAGGTTTAACGTAAGAAATCTTCTATATTTTGGACTGAAACCCATGTCAATACATTCGCACAATGCAAAAACTGTCCAAAAATGTTAAATTAATCGACGCAAGATAAATTTTGTAACAGTGAAAGTACTTTGTTTGGCAAACATTTTTAAATTTTGCCATGCAAAAATACGGCACGCCTTATGGGACAGAAGATACGATGCTTTGTCTCAATTTTCCTAATTATTTCGTATATATGTGTCTCACTTCCATACTTCACACTGTAATCATGGCAACGTCTAGATGTATAATGTCATTAATTGCAAATAAGGCGAAAGCGCTAGGGTAGCCCGCAAAATTCAAAATTTCTTACGTTTTTTGCAATTTGTTGGTCAGTGTCAGGTTGTATGTTGATTAAAATATGATTCGCGGCCGTAACTAATATGGTTTACAGAATTAAGAAAAAGAATAAGAATAATTTATTGTATAAGAAGTTACATTTGCTGTGTTGTTTAGAAGAATATTAGAACATAATCATTAGAATCAGCAATACAACTCCATAAGTTAGAATTATAATAATAATACCTTCTCAATTTAATTTTCCCCTTACACACTTGGTTCCGGCCCGTGTGTAAGGTCGTAAACTCTCTTAATAGAGAAGAAAAATAAAGAACTCAACATAATAATAATAAATAGTTACCCACCGATACCGGTGGGCTATTATTTTTATATTTTTAAATGTTTTTATACTTTTTATATTTCAACATTTAAAAATGTAATTTACATGTATAAATTAATGAAATAAAGGAAATAATAATAATAAATTTATTTGACAATTGTTACATTTATTGCTTTAAAATTTGTTTTAACATAATTAATTATATCTGTAACTGTTGGTGACATTCATTTTGATAAATGCGGTGGTCCCCAAACTAGGCGGGGCCTGTATCTTGGGGACCTGAGTTGCGATACATAATTCTGTTTTTTGGCTGGTGTGGACATGGTAATAAGTAATTAACTGTAAACAATGGTCAAGGCATAAAACTAAAGAATAATAAACAATCAAAATAAACTGTGGGTGTATGTGTGTGTGGAGTGTAGTGTGTAGGTATGTTGGTGTGTCTGTCGTGTTAGTGAGATTCCGAGTATGAGTTATATTATGAGAAAGCTTTCGGATTCGTCGTATGAAAGACTTAGGACATTTTTTTATCACTATTTTATATGCAGAGAGGGAGAGATCTTTTGAGTCACAAGGCAAAATACTGGTGACCTTTTTATATACAAAAGTGTGTTGGTAGGTGGGACATCGTCTGGCTAGGAGAGAGGTGGTTCTTTGTAGCGGAATGTGGAAGACTCGTTTGGAAGTTAATGTGTGGTAGTCTGGTCTGATTTTTACTTTTTTGTGAGTGTGTAGGCATGCGTTGAGGATAAACAGTTGGCGGACACGGAGAACTTTGAACTCTTTGTACAGACATTCAGTGGGGTAGAAAAATGGCTTTTTTAAAAGTACTTTAATAACAGCTCTCTGGGCTCTTTCGAGCTCAATCATTATTGTTTTTCCAGCTCCACCCCAAATTGATATGCCATATTGTATGATGGACTGACATATTGCAAAATAAACCGTTCGCAGGATATCTTGTGGAGTACGGTCTCTTAATTTCTTAACAAAATGTATTAGTTTCCTTACTCGGGCAGAAATAAATTGAATGTGCGCTTTAAAAGATAGGTTTTCATCAATAAGTAGGCCTAAGTAACGAATTGAACATGTCCGGTTAATGCGTTCGCATAAGCAGTCTTCAGGTGAGGTTTTGAGATGTTTCTGACATGTATGGAATTTCAATGTTAGGTTGCGAGGAGGGCTGGATGATTGTGTTTTGCAAAATGTGGTTAGTTTGGTCTTCTTTAAATTGAGAGTAAGGAGGTTAAGAGGAGGAGGTAAGGAGGTTAAGATTGAGAGTATGCGCTACTGCTGCTAAACCTTCTTCTGCGAGACTGTAAACCTGTTCCCAGGTGCGGGCATGAAACGTGATGACAGTGTCGTCTGCGTAGGCCAAGAGTTGAAAATCCAACAGTGTGTTTTTTTGAGGCGCTGGGATGCACTCTGTTGTTGTTAGGTTGGATTCTCGAAGCCCAGCTCAACACCGAGAGTTGAAAATCCAGTGCGCTATAAAATCCCGCCGCGATATTTTAAGGTACGTGCGAATGTCGTGTGAGTCGGCGTTCGCACGAGCGTAATAAAATCGCGGCGGGATTTTATCGCGCACTGGATTTTCAACTCTCGTTGTTGAGCCGAGCGTTGAGAATCCAACCTAACAAAAACAGAGTGCATCCCAGCGCGACGAAAAACACATTGTTGGATTTTCAACTCCCGGCGCTAAGCAGAGAGTTGAAAATCCAGTGCGCGATAAAATCCCGCCGCTATTTTATTACGCTCGTGGAAACGGGGGTTTAGTGTAAGATTTGCCACCACCAGGCGGCAAAATGTATAATTGTTTTTCCAGCAGCCGAAAACGCAAGCGGTATTTCCAGCAGCCGAATGCTATAGTCTGATGATGTTATTTTTGCAAGTTTTAATGGTCAACTTCATTCGTCTCGCATCTACCTACCGCATTTGCTCGCAAAAGTGATTGTTCGCCATGTTGTTCCCATACAAATTCTGTTAGTTCCATTCATTAGCCTGTCGTATGAACATACACAGACCAAAGCTCCAAAATAAGTTACAGTAGGCTGCCAGAGCGTATATCTACGCGTTATTATCGCACTCGCGCGCGTACCATAAACAGCCTCGATACCATACTAATTTCACGGCAGACATAAGCGCTATACAGGGTGGCCGGAACATTGACGTCCAAAAATAAAATTTCGGTCCCTCGTATCGTGGGGTATTCGCATCACCCCCATGTATGTTACGCGACTTTTCATAGTTTTCGAGTTATGAATTTTTTTCTGAATGTTTGAAAATTTTCGACCTGACCAACCTAAAAAAATTCTAAAAAAAAAGTAGAGGGTTTTATCGAGTTTCTTTTTTTGCAACTGAATTTTCATAAGTAGTACTTTTATGCATAAAATAATCAGCTTCGTAACTGTGATGAAAGTTATGAAAATGTTGATCTAAAGTGAAAAATTTACGTTCGGTAAATTATGACTCAAATTTTCAACTTTAAATTAAAAATCTTAACAGGTGACTTCATAATTCCTAAGTAGGCTTTAAGAATGCGCCTGACTCTCAGCTTTTATAATCATAAAAAAAATGAAGTACTTAATAGGGCTACTTTGTTTAAAATCGGCCTTCAAAGACAGCGAGGTGGAAAAATTCTTAAAATTACCCATCTGAGTAATTATTTTTTTTTGGCTATTTTCTCGTTCCTAAGGTTAATTAATGATAAGAATACTGAAAACTAACCAACAAATAGTTTCAGAGTTGGGTAAGAAAAGTTTTACGTAAAAAGTGGTTTTGAATAAAACACAGATGATAATGTGAAAAAAGTACTTAATTTATTTTTAACATTTACAAAAGGTTTTCAAAGTGGCCACCACCAGCAGCAATACACATTCTACACCTACGTAAGAAATTGTCTGGCAATCGTCTAAAAGCGTCTCTGTTCTCTCTCACAACACGTTCAGCTTCTGCAATCAACTGCCTCAGCTCTTGTTCACTTGAACAGTCTCGGGCGTATGCTATTTCCTTGTAATAGCCCCAAATAAAGAAATCGATGGGGTTGAGATCAGGTGAGCGTGGAGGCCACCTAATGGGGAGGAAAACTAACTTTTTATCACGCTAGGTGGCACATGATCGACTGTACTTTTTTCATTGATTTGACGTAACGAACGATTGTCAAATTGTATGGATTTGTTTGTAAAACAATGTACAGTCGTTCAGAGCGCCATCTACAAACAGCTTTGCGTGTGGCTCCCCATTGGTCCGCTGCGTCCGATCCATCTGTTGGGGTATGTTTCATCTAAGTAATTTCGGACCTGGGTTGCACGGGGCGCCGTCATTTTGCAACACCATGGTTCGTCTGAGTTCGAGATTCACATCTGCCAGCAACAATGGAAGTTCATTTTCCAAAAAGTTTTTGTATGTTTCTCCATCAAGTCTGGACGGCAGTTCAAACGGACCAATTAGTTCGCCATTGAGGATACCAGACCACAAGTTAACGCTGAAGCGATGTTGAAATGTCGAAGCTCTCACTTCGAGTGGATTTTCATTCGCCCACGTGTGGTAATTATGAATATTGAATATAATGTGGTTAGTTTTCAGTATTCTTATCATTAATTAACCTTAGGAACGAGAAAATAGCCAAAAAAAAATAATTACTCAGATGGGTAATTTTAAGAATTTTTCCACCTCGCTGTCTTTGAAGGCCGATTTTAAACAAAGTAGCCCTATTAAGTACTTCATTTTTTTTATGATTATGAAAGCTGAGAGTCTGGCGCATTCTTAAAGCCTACTTAGGAATTATGAAGTCACCTGTTAAGATTTTTAATTTAAAGTTGAAAATTTGAGTCATAATTTACCGAACGTAAATTTTTCACTTTAGATCAACATTTTCATAACTTTCATCACAGTTACGAAGCTGATTATTTTATGCATAAAAGTACTACTTATGAAAATTCAGTTGCAAAAAAAGAAACTCGATAAAACCCTCTACTTTTTTTTTTAGAATTTTTTTAGGTTGGTCAGGTCGAAAATTTTCAAACATTCAGAAAAAAATTCATAACTCGAAAACTATGAAAAGTCGCGGAACATACATGGGGGTGATTCGAATACCCCACGATACGAGGGACCGAAATTTTATTTTTGGACGTCAATGTTCCGGCCACCCTGTATGTACGCGATGTGTATAGGCCCAGTTATTCTTCTGAGGGCCCAGCCATGCGAAAGGTTAACATGTCAGGCAGGAGACGACAGGAGTACAGGACTGATAAAGCTTGCTAACGACTTCACTCAGGGCCCACCAGCCAAAGGATATTAGAACCTCAAATACATTTACCTTTACCCAACTTTAAATCGACTAAAGGCCTATTATTATGCCAGGTCCACACGTTTTTTAGCAATGGGGAGGAAAACTAACTTTTTATCACGCTAGGTGGCACATGATCGACTGTCCTTTTTTCATTGATTTGACATAACGAACGATTGTCAAATTGTATGGATTTGTTTGTAAAACAATGTACAGTCATTCAGAGCGCCATCTACAAAGAGCTTTACGTGTGGCTCCCCATTTGCCGAACCGATCGAGTGTTGGTTGAAAAACGCTATTTCTGTTTTTCAGCTGTTGTTTTGTTTGCAGTAGTATAGTAATATGAGTGACATTGTAGAAGTGTTCTCGTTGTTAAAAAATTATCACTACCAAGAGTTGCAAAATAAATCGACTAAACCTATTATTATGCCAGGGCCACACGTTGTATCTTAACTTGTCAGGCAGGAGACCACAGAAGCCAAACTTTGAGGGGACTGAGAAAGCTTGCTAGAGTGCGTTTCATCGAATAGTTCCTATGCCGTAATGTTGGTCCACTGTTAAACTTTAACACATGGACCTATCAGGTCCATCCATTCCAACAGTAGCGTATCGTGTTCGTCCTAAAACAGTGGAGGCAACATTACGGCATAGGAACTATTTGATGAAACGCACTCTAACGACTTCACTCAGGGCCACAGAACACTATTATCTAACCTACTGCTCAGGGCCCACCTCAACTCCTCAAGAGCCAAAGTTTATTAGAACTCAAATACGTTTGCCCAACTTTAAATCGACTAAATGCTTATTATTATGCCAGGTCCACACGTTTTTAAGCAATTTGCCGAACCGATCGAGTGTTTGTTGAAAAACGCTATTTCTGTTTTTCAGCTGTTGTTTTGTTTGCATTTTTATTATTAAAATTATGTAAATACATATTTCTTACTGCCGCGAATCATATTTTGATCGAGATACAATCATTGACTGACCTTTAAATTGCAAAAAACGCAAGAAAATTAGAATTTCGCGGGCTACCACACCGGCTCAACCTTATGGGTCTTACCACAATCAAAAGTGTGCATCCACACTGCCGGCCTAGTTCGGTAGTGACGACGGGCGTGAAATATCAAACATATGAAACCGCCGTTTGTGTCCATAGGGTGCCGATGGGTCCAAGCGAGATAGCGTGCGTAGTTTTCTAACGTTCCTATTCGCGCGTTATGCCCATACTACGGGCCTAGTCAGCAAGCGAGCTACGGCGCGGGTGGTGGGCAGTGTTGCCAACTTAGTACTTTTGGTAGTAATAGATCTGGTGCATTTTCTGTTAAATCAGTGCTTAAAAATAGATTTTAGTGCCTAGCGCGCTATCTAGTACATTTTTAATGCCGACGCAGAACGAGTGTTTAGCCAAATGAACATTGTAAAAACGAAACAACGGAATAGAATAAGCCTTCAGTGTTGTATATTCGAACAGACCTTGCTTGCTTCAGTTACGAAATTCCGAAGGTAGTTATTCAAAAATGTGGGTTCTAAAGACATGTAAAATAAGACAGAAGATTGTGAAGAGTGGATGCTGGGCTTAACTCTTCCCAATCTTCTGTAACACCGAAACCACAAACTGCGATGATGATTCTGACTCCGATTGTAATGAAGACTTTATACTATAAGGCACTATATACGTTTGTCTGTTTGTATACGTTTGTCTATACTATATACTCAGGATGTAGTCAAACGTTGATTCGGGCTATCTACTAAAAATGCCAAATACTAGTCCATGGTTTGCCTTTGCAACACCTGAAGTACGTCATAAACACTACAACAGGTCGCGCATGGCGCGACACTGTGGCCACCGCACGCCCCTGCCGTCGCGCCCGCCTTAGAGCCTAGTCACCGCGCATTCACTGTGGACGCACACTAATGAGGCACTTGTTCAACGCGTGTGTAATGTCAGTCATACGTCAAACTCCATACGATCCGCTGTGGTAGCCCACGAAATTAAATTTTTTTTTGCGTTTTTTGCTTGCAGGTCAGTGTCAGGTTGTATCTTAAATAAAGGTGCCGAAAACGACAAAACACAAACAAGTGTGGATGCATAATCGCAAGCGTTTACCTTATGCTTCCGTTGATTTGTGCACTACAACCGACACTCGACTGGATCGGCAAACAGACAAACGCTGCTGTGCTGGCTGCTTACAAACGTGTGGCCCTGGCATAATAATAGGTTTATTAGTCGATTTATTAAAATTTTTGCAACTCTTGGTCTTAGAGCATTTAACCTATGGAGATGGCATAGCTGAGCGAACCCCTCTGCCAAAGTCGACTGGCCATATGGCCATGCACGTTATATAAAACTAATTCATTTGGCGACAGCTGTCATTGTGTATCGTATTGTGTCGCAAGAAAGTGCTCCCAAAAAATGGTGAATTATGCAGTTTCCTCGTGCGAAAAGCGATCTGCCACTTCAAATTTGCGAAACCATGGTGTTTCTTACCACATGTTAGTATAAATAATACATTCAAATACTTTTATTTAAGTACAATGTCGAAATAATCGTTGTTGACATTACGATAGAAAAATACAGTGTTACGTTGGTAGCGCAAACGTAGTACAGGAAGGAATTAAAGGAATTTGCATAGTGCAGGGACAACGTGAATAAATGATTGATACAATAAATTATTTTTTCAGTCAGTATGTTCAGTAAACATAGTTCAGTTTTTTTTTGTGAATGTATCTGGATAAGTCAGGTTGAAATTAAAAAAAATATTATTTATAAAATATTAATTTCAGTTCTTTGTGAGTCGATTTAAATTATTTTCTTTTGTAGGCTTAGGCTATTAAAAAATAACAGTTAGTTCGTTTCGAATTTGAGTTTTTGCAGCTCATGCAATTTGAAAAAAAATTAATCCGCGGTGGAATAATTTAATAATTATTCCACCGCTTTCAAACCCCAAACCGCTCAAAAATATAATTACCGATAAGGTTATTATACTTCCGCCGCTTGAGGTTTTCCGCAGCCGCAGCAGCACTGTCAGCACAGCACGCCGAGCCATGAAGGTGGGATGGCGCAAGAGTATCGACACACGTTGCATCCCACACTAAAGGCCTACCCACCTTCCATGGAAATAATGACATGCCGTCCGGTCTCTTGCCATCGTCGCGTGCCAAGCCATTGGGTTCTAATACAGCTGGAACGCCGACGGTGACAAGGGCTCGTCGGATGATGTCATTGATGTTAGCGTGCCGCGCTAAGCGACCCGCAATTCGGCTGCAAGACAGGCCGTGGTGTCCGAGGCTGTTGACAACTTCGCCACAGTGACAGCGGTGAGGAGATAATAATAAAATTTCGTATATATGTGTCTCACTTCCACGCTTCACACTGTAATCATGGCAACGTCTAGATGTTTAATGTCATTGAACTAAACTATGGCTATGAAGCCACTATGAACTAGACTATGGCTATGAAACAGTCGCATGTTTTCCTACTAAAATATCAAACACCTCATTTAGTTTATTTAATTAGTTAGCTAGTAAACACCGAACTCAAATAGTTGTAAAAAAAAGAAACCGAACGGGTAAAAGACGTGTATTTATTAGTATTTATTCTTTTGCCAGTTATCTATCCCTTGTGTTGCACCTACCATGTTATGTCTCTGCATCACCCTAAGGTTGACTGGTAGAAAATGCCTTTGTATAGTATTTTTTTACTTGTGCATAAAGTTTTAATAAATAATAAATAAATAAAAATAAAAGTGTTATTTTTAACGAAATAATAAAATTGGCTGTGTTGTTTTATTATTTATATTCTACACTTCCTACTTTTTTGACACGTATACCTACAATAAGCCCGCATTATAAAACGGGGCTCAGTATGTATCCCGAATTGCCGACCCTAAATGCAGAATGATAGGGAAAGGCACTGCAGTGCGATTCTGTAACCATCTCACCGTGAAAACTTAGGTGAAGTGAGCGTCGAGTGAGCTGTCAATAGTGTCAATTCCTAGCAAAAACAAACTTACTTCACTTAAGTTTTCATGGTGAGATTTTTACTGAATCGACCGGCTGGTCCAGCAATATGTTATTTGAAAAAATATTTGACTCTATAGGTTTATATCATTTATTCTCATAAAAGACTAAAACGCCACTTACATGAGAACAGACAAGAAACATTTAGTAAACTTATTTTAGGTAACCGTCACCAAAGTATAATGTATAGTATTATAATTATATATTATTCTATGCTCATTCAGCAGGTCAACTCTCAACCATTAAAGAATATTAGAGGACTTTTAGCCAAGACAGTTTTCAGTTATGTGTTTGGATAGTCGTCTATAAATAAATACAATCGTTCTTTTTCTAAAGCACTATACATTTTTTGGTCATTACTGGCTACCTAAGTAGTTTCGCAGGCATTAATCATATTGCGTATTTTTGTGTAGGTACACACGACTACACATCAAGCTATATACATTTCTAGTTTACACTGATCTCTAATTATAAGGAAATCCTATACAATGCGAGATCAGCTTATACTGGAAATATACAGCGTTATTGGTAAAACACCAGCAACCTCTTAAAGGGTCATTGTACTCATCATTATGAACAACTTTTACTATGGGCCCAAACACGAAATCGCGAAAAAAAAAAATCAGCTGTTCAGTACATTTTTATCTACATCAAACTCGTCAAAATGTAGGGAGCAGCTGATTTTTTTTTCGCGATTTCAGGTTTGGTACTTCATTAAAAGTTGTTCATAATGATGAGTACAATGACCCCTAAAGAGGTTGCTGGTGTTTTACCAATAACCCTGTATAGCGTGATCTGTAGCCGTGCGTATACATACAAGAAATTAAAATATATGAACATTTATTCATTCATTCATGAAATATCACTCATTGTTTGTGTCACATCACTAGCACTGTCAAATTTTCGTAGTGTGCTGTATGTGTTTTCCTCGCCCCCGCATAAAGTGGCAGAAAATGTTGTTCGGTGATTCGCTGCTTGCCATTTCCATAGTTAAATGCTCTAAGCTCTTGGTAGTAATAAATTTCCAACAACGAGAACACTTCTACAATGTCACATTGTCACGACACATTATTAGTCACTGCAAACAAAACAACAGCTGAAAAACAGAAATGGCGTTTTTCAACCAACACTGGATTGGTTCGGCAAATTGCTTAAAAACTTGTGGACCTGGCATAATAATAGGCCTTAGTCGATTTAAAGTTGGAGTACCAGTAACCGTATTCGTTCTAGTAAAAAAAAAGTGGCAACACTGCCCGAGTTCCTTACATAATCTGTGGTCCTTTAGTCCAAAAACGTCATTTTGGCATAATGAGCACTGTTGTTCAAAAAATATTCTGGAAATAATTATGTTTTCCATGAAGTTAACATAAAATTAAACATCTTATAATGTAATAAAAATCAACCTTTATTCTCTATATGTAAACATCTTCCTAATCATAGAAAAGTTTTAATAATTATCATTTTTTTAAAATGGACTAAGTTATAAAGTAAGGACTTAGCCACTTTTTCTTACATATCTAGGACTTAGGAACTTTTAGTAGTTGACATTATAGATCACTGAACTATAATATATGGGGAACTAAATAATCAGACTTTTCAAAATCTAAAAAAAACTGTTGAACATTATTCAACTGCCTCGTCAGAGTCAACTCCTATATTATTAAGCAGTTTATTAATAGTAATAACATCTTTTTAATAATATTTATCAGTATCGGGTACACTTTGCCTGGTTTCAAACGTAATGGGGCTTCATAGGCATCTTCTGGCTCTTCATGTAAATTTCTCCCGACTCCAACAAGATATAAAGCAAAGGATTTAAATGGTCCTGTCATTGTTTTTCAGTGATGAATGTGATAGTTTGGTACCTGGTGAGGTACAGTCTAGGGTGCTAATGAGAACGTGATTGAACACACATTATATGGTTAAATAGTATAATAGTTAAATAGATGTTACACAATACGATAGTTGCAAGGAATGACAAGACTGTTAGGAAAAACTCCATAGCAACGCTACATAGAGATTATGCTCTGTGATGCATACAACCTCCAACACGCTCCTCCTCATCACTAGCATAATCGCTATATTAAACCAAGTGAGGATCTCAATCCATTAAGTCTTGGTCCAGATAAACTCTTAGTCAACATATCTGCCTCCATGTGGGTACTAGGACGGTATTCTATTTCAACTTCTTTCAACTGTCGTATGAAATGTAGTTTCGTATCAATATGTTTTGTCTTAGAACCAATCATAGGATTTTTCGTCAATTGTATATATAGCAGCCTGATTATCATTATATATTTTGACGATGGCTTGCCTCCATTCTGATATGTCATTTATTAAACGTCGTAGATGGATTGCGTCCTTAGCAGCTTCAGCTACACACGTGTACTCTGCTTCGGCTGTTGATAAGACTACACTCTTTTGTTATCTGCTTTTATAGCATCACGCCAGTACCTTTCGTCTCCCTCTTCTTCTTCTTCTTCGCATAAATTTTATTAGAAATATTTTCCTTGTCGTTTCTGCCTTCCATCTCATAATCCTGAGCCCATACTGGCAACTGTCTTCTTCTTTGAGATTGTTTTTTGTTATTGGCATCATCATGAACTTTTTCACGCTCGGTTGCTTCATGTTCTTCATGATGTTCGACTACTGCTTCATCAACATTTTCATTAAATTCATCAAGTGCATCATTGAACGTGTCTCCGAAAACGTCGTGTGGTGGAGTATCAAGGTGTGTCAATGATGGGGTTTCATACTGCGTCGAAGAACTAGGTACTGCGTCAGATTTTGGTGATTTATGTTTCATTTTGAAGTCAATTTTTATATTCTCGGTTGTTTCTTCTTCTTGTTGTCTTTTAGGTTTTATTGTCTGATCAGAATTTCTTTTATTTATATCTCTTCTATTCTCCCTTTTTTCTTCAAAATTTGCATAGTCCTTTCCGTAAAACATGGTATTTACAAATTTCACGTCTCTGCTTATTATGAATTCTTTTGAATTAGGGACGAAGATTCGGTACCCTCTGGCACATTTTGCATATCCAACAAATACGCCTTCGGTGGCCCGAGGAGCAAATTTCCATCCTCTTTTAGGTCCTTTCCTTAAAACGAACGCTTTCTGACCGAATATACGAAGGTGTCTTGGAGATGGTTCACACACAACCAATCCATTTTTGAAAAGGTGTCTGTCCATTCAGGGCTTTAGTTGGGCATCTATTCGTTATACATATAATTTGCTGTAGGTATGAATGGCATTTGCCCACAGCTCCTCTGGAACACTTGATTCAAGCATTAGACATCTCGCTTTCTCGACTAATGTTCGATTTTTACGCTCTGCAAGTCCATTGTTTTGAGGTGTATAGGGTGACGTTAATCTGCGTTGTATTCCATGCTGCATTAAATAATCATTAAAATTTTTGTTTATGTACTCGGTACCATTGTCCGATTGTAGGTATTTTATTTTATGCTTTAATGCATTTCAACCATGTTTTTGTATTCTGTAAATATCTGGAATACCTCGCTTTTATTTTTCATGAAATATACACAGCAATATCTTGTAAAATCATCAATAAAAGTCACGAAGTATCTTGATCCAGCATGAGTTCCGACTTGCATGGGTCCACACACGTCAGTATGTATAATTTCCAGTGGTTCTCTTGTCTTTATACCGTCTGAGGTATTAAATGGTAAACTCGTCATCTTTCCTTTCAGACATATTTCACAGTCTCCCAGCTTTTCCTTTTCTTTAATTTCTAATCCTTTTATTAGTTCTTTCTTGGATGCTGCTTTCAGGTCAGATTCATTTAAATGTCCGAGTTTCTTGTGCCACTTCATAATATTTGTATCTTCTTCTACTGCGTTGGCCTTTTCTACTTCGTCAAATCTCATGTAGTACAAATCATTATCTCTATTTGCATTGAGAATAATCTTGCCGACACTGTTCTTTATTAATGCCTGATCTTTCTGGAATACTACAGTATATCCATTATCAGTGATTTTTCCAACTGAAAACAAGTTCATGGATAATTCGGGTACATATAGAGCATTATTTAAATCGTAGTGTCCATCCTTCACACTAACCGTGATTTTTCATTTGCCTTTTACTTCAGTAACATACTGATCGGATGCTAGTTTCAATGTTCCAGACTCACTATTTATGTTGTCAAATTTTTCCTCATCACCGCACATGTGAGATGTACATCCGCTGTCGAGGCACCAAATATTTTTCTTGAAATACTTCGCAGTCGTTAAGCAAGTTGGTTGTACATTAAAACTTTCATGATTTGAATTATCATTTTCACTATATCCGGCTCTCGCTTGGCATTCAGAAACCTTATGTCCCTTTCTTTTGCATTTGTTGCATCTGAACTTGAAAGTTCCGCTGTTATTGTTACTTCCTTGTCTTTTATTTCTGCTATAAAAAGCATCTTCAGTATTATCTGTATTGTTGCTGTTCTTTCTGGCTTCACTTTCTTCAACAATTTTTATTTTTAATTTATCTGGACTTGGCAAACTGTCTCTAGTTTCGATGGCAATCCTGAAATTTTCGAAACTTTGTGGCAGGCTATACAGCATCATAATGCTTAATAGTTCTGGATGGATTTCCACCCCCATTGTTGCTAGTTTATCAACCACATCCATAAAATTGCTTAAGTGATCTTGCACATCGTCTTTTTCAGCCATTTTCTTCAGAACGAGCTGTTTAAGCAAAGTTGCTTTTCGCGCAGGTCCCGAACTTTGATGAACAGACTTTAACTTGTCCCAAACCTCTTTAGATGTTTTACAGCCAGTTATCTGCTTAAGCTGAGGTGGACACATCAATAGCATGATCTCCGCACGAGCCATTGTGTCCCTTTTCAGGAACTTATCTGTCTCTTCTGCAGTCGCGCTCACGGATAATTTTGTGGCTCCGCTCGCGTATTCCCATAGCTCATTTTTTATTAGGATGGCCTCAGCCTGTATGCACCAGGAGGTATCATAGTTAGTTTTACTAAGTGGTTCTATACGATACGATGATGACATCGTTCCTTGAACAAACCACGCTCTGCTACCAATTGATAGTTTGGTACCTGGTGAGGTACAGTCTAGGGTGCTAATGAGAACGTGATTGAATACACATTATATTGTTATATAATATAGGTATTAGTTAATAGAATGTTACACAATACAATAGTTGCAAGGAATGACAAGACTGTTAGAAAAAACTCCATAGCAACGCTACATAGAGATTATGCTCTGTGATCACTGACCTCTATTGTACAAGTACGCTGGACTAAAGATACTAATTGATACTATAGGAAATGACAGTTGATTTTTGTGCCGATTTGAAGCGCTACCTCGAGGATCTCAGGAACTAAAATTGACATGTACCCATCGATGACGCATGTACCCTGTTAACCCTTTAGTGCATGATATTTTGTTGTTTTATGGTGTTTTATTTGGGGTAATAGAAAATACAAAGTGTAAAAAAAATATATACTTTGATTAGTTTGGAAAATAATTTTCGAAAAAATGGCTTAACGATTTAATGGCTTGGCTTTATTAACGACTTAACTTAACTGTATGCAAATGCCATTTGCGGATGCAAATGTAATAATTTTACGAAATCATAACATTTGAGGGCTTTGTGAACTTATGGAGGTGGAAAGCGATAAACGCAACGAGAGAGATGGATGCTCGATAGTTTCCTCTGTCTCTGTCTCGCTGAGCTGCGATGGGCTCTCGTGGGCTGGGTATGGTTTTAATCGTGATACAGGCGGGAGATTAGAAAACATGCAAACGATTACCGATTACGATATACGATGAACGATTACGATTAGTATGTAATTCAAGGTTCCAAACTTCATAACTCAAAAAGTTCTTAAATCGCAATCATTTAGATACCTGGTAAATTACGTAAACTTATGTTAGAATCAGTGGGAAGAATGAACATTAATAAGATTAGAATAATAATCTAACTTACGTGCATAAACGTGTAAAAAAAGGAGGACTCCGCGCCACGCATATCGAAAGTGAAGCACAGTAAGTATGCCGGGACCGTTTGTACAAGCACGCCTCACGCACACATTTACATCATAGTATGCCGATCGGCCGCCAGTACGTGACACGAGCGACGGCGTCTTTGCAGGTACAAGTCACGCACACATAAATCGGCACGGTCCTTCACTTTCGATATGCGTGGCGCGGAGTCCTCCTTTTTTAGTCTATGATTTTACATTTATAATAAACTTTTTTACTCACATTTCATCACATAGTGTAATTACAGCTCAGTTTTTATTATCTCTTTAAAATATCTATGGCACACCATATTATGTGCTGATAACAATAAAAATCTAATGTGTCTAGTAATTTGCGTGCGGCGCGCGGCGGGTTAATAACAAAATACAATCGTATGAATATACATGTAGGGTTGCGAATGTTCCATTATCGATAATGTGTCGATTGATATTTTTCTTCCAATATTGAGTCATTTTAAATTGACGTCATTCAAATAAAAATTAACTGTTGTCAGATATGCAATTTCAGTATCTAGCTAAAACAAATGTGCAAATAAGTTTCTAATTTAAAATGATAAAATTTATGTGTAATTTAATTAATAATTAAATTATTTTAACGACCGTAGGCGTTCTAAGCATGTCATGGCTGAAATTTTTTCGTTAACGCAGTCCGATAATATATTTTGTATCTGCTTATCAATCAAAATTTGCTTTGGCCGAAGTTTTGTTTCCTCACAGTGATACTTAGAGACTTCTATTTATTTTGATTCCTTTTTAGAGTTCCGTATTTCAAAAGGAAAAAACGGAACCCTTATAGGATCACTCGTGTGTCTGTCTGTCTGTCCGTCTGTCACAGCCAATTTGCTCCGAATCTAATGGACCGATTTAGTTGAAATTTGGTACACGTATGTATTTTGTGGCCCAAACACGTACGGTTACAGTAAATTAATTAATTTTGAATATGGGGGTCCCTTTTAGGGGGCAAATAATGTGTATCTAGATATAATATACAAAGTACGATTGTCTGTTTTCCCAAATAAAATAAAATAAGAAAATTAAAAAAAAAAGTTTTGCAAACTGTACCATGTGACATATCAAACGAAAATTGACCATTTCCTTAACTCAGAAACTACTGAGTCTAAAATTTTGAAAAAAATTCAGAAAATAGTTATACAACGTGTAACGTTAAATGCTCAAAACCTCTTAAGGGGTCATTGTACTCATCATTATGAACAACTTTTACTATGGGACCAAACATGAAATCGCGAAAAAAAAATCAGCTGTTCAGTACATTTTGACGAATTATGCGAACATAAATGTACTGAACAGCTGATTTTTATTTCGCGATTTCAGGTTTGGGCCCATAGTAAAATTTGTTCATAATGATGAGTACAATGACCCCTTAAGAGGGTTTGCGCATTTAACTTACACGTTGTATACCTGTAGATTACCTACAGGAAAACCTATAAGAAGTTTGTGGTCTTAAAATAACATGGTAAATCTCTCAATATTGTGAGTACAAACTTACATTTACTGTTGGAATGTATGGGAGAACATGTTTTTCAACTATAATCTTAACTTTGTTCTTGGGATATTTAATTTAATCCCAACTACGGAACCCTTCATAGAAACATTTATTAGAAACAAAAAAAAGCATGGATAATTTGGCATCAATATTTCCTTTTCACAACACAATAAGTTCCTACAAAGCGAACAATCCTTCAATATATTATTAAGTAACTATAGATTTCGTTTTATTAGTATTTGATAGTCTATGCCAATTTCAGATCAAATAAATAAAACCGTAACTCACGGTCGATAAAGTCCAAAAAAGTATTTTTTTATCTCAGCTGTGTCCCATCTCTAATATTAGTTCCATGGGTACTCACATTGCTTTCAGCGCCAAAATGGCGAAAATCAAATGTCTTCATTTTGTCATCGCTAATATGAAGTCCAGCGTACTTGTACAATAGAGGTCAGTGTCTGTGATGCATACAACCTCCAACATTAGGCTTCATAGGCATCTTCTGGCTCTTCATGTAAATTTCTCCCGACTCCAACAAGATATAAAGCAAAGGATTTAAATGGTCCTGTCATTGTTTTTCAGTGATGAATGATTTATCTTACTGAACATTACCTTGCGAGTTTGGGAAATGCCAAGAACTGATTTAACATAAGTAATTGTCATACAAGTCCTAATTCTTAACTTTAATCATTCTTTCATCAGCCTGGCTTCTTCTCAGATTTTTTTTTTACGAAAACTGTCGAAACAACTATTTGTTAACCGACTTTTCAAAAACAAAAGGAGGTTATCATCAATTTGTCGCGTACATATTATATTTTTTTAAATGTAAGTATGTACACCGATTTCTCCGTCAAGTGTGGACCGATTTTGAAAATTCTTTTTATTTAAGTGAATGATGATGGACTTAGGGATTTTTCATGAAACAACTTTGGACTAAGGGATTTAATTCCATTTAGGGACTTTTTCAAAATCATAGAAATGTCAAAAAGTAAAGCTGCATTTTATATCACTTGGGTACTTTTTATTCGAAAATCGAGGGTTATGTCTTGAGTATTTTTTTAATTTGCGTGTGGTGTGAGGGCCACTTTATTAAAACTCTTTGAAAATATGCTTAGGATTTAGTGAACATTCCCAAAGAATTGTGAAAGTTGGAATCAAATTTTGTGAAAGTCAACTTTGCGAGATATGGACTGTAAAGTGGGGCCCTCAGTTCTCACATAGAGGATTGAGGGCCCACCTGACTGTCTTTAATTTCGGACTTTTACCGGTATTCAGTCGGTAAACCCTAGATTTTACCGCAGACACCGGTAAGGCCCTACGCGCACTGCCGTGCCGTGTGGGAGTGGCGCGAGGAGGCGAAACGCGGGGCGTAACTCCGGTGCCGCGAGAAATCATGGCACAGCGGACAGAGCTCCGGCGGGATCATGGCGACATGGAGAGTGCGACTGTCGCAACCCAGCGCTGGGCACGCCACGGAGTGGTTAGAGAGGCGCCACGGCGTCCTCACATTCCGCCTGACGCAGGTCCTCAGGCGCGGGCGGGCGTGTATACTCCCGTTGCCGCGCTTAAGGGCACGTTCTCACACATTATAAAAGGCCGCGTTACATAGGTAATTAATGATTTTATTGTTAAAATTATGTAAATACATAATTATTAATGTCGCGAATCATATTTTGAATAAGATACAACCTTACACTGACCTGTAAATTACAAAAAACGCAAGAAAATATGAGTTTCGCGGGCTACCACAGCGCAATTACCTTAACGTGTTACCACGAGTGCCCAAAAAAAGAATGTTATTTTTTTATTAGGGTTTTAGGATTTTAATTTTTTTTTATCTGGTAATTTATAAATAGTGATTAAAAAGTTTCATTTTCACATTTGTTGTTTTAATCGTTGTAACATCTCCATTCTAGCCT
The DNA here is from genome assembly GCA_905163495.3 of Cosmia trapezina. NCBI lineage: Eukaryota > Metazoa > Arthropoda > Insecta > Lepidoptera > Noctuidae > Cosmia > Cosmia trapezina. The sequence goes on from LR991019.1 coordinate 4,626,118, forward strand.
GTTACTTCTTGTAATACACATGTGGTGGCATCTACATCGCCACTTAACCCCTCAAGTGTCGAATGCACCCCATGTGTGCATAAGAAAAACCCTTTTTTTGTTCGGTGCATAAGCTTATATCACATATATATAAATGTAAAAAAACATCATCCGATGGAAAACCAATCAAATCATTAGTTGTGAACTTATGGAGTTCGCAGCTAACCTCCCCTGCCCCCCCGCGTGTCAAATGCACCCCAAGTGTGCAAAAGGACAAAACTTTACATAATAGGTATATAAGCTTAGATCACGTATATATAAACGTAAAAAAACATCATCCGATGGAAAACATATCATTATCAGTAGTTGTGAACCTATGGGGTTCGCAACTAACCCCCAACCCTCCCCACTCGCTGGGGTTTTGGGTCTAAAATCAGCCAAACTCAGACACTTGATAAGAACTACGCATCACAAGGACATGACGTCCCGCAACCTGTATCGCGCAATGAGAGTGTACCGCGCGACTAGCATATGGGTATACAACAACCCGACATTAACCGTGGGACAGTTGCCCACCAGACACAACACCCATCTAGTCGGAGGGTCCTCCCTTTTCAATAGAGGATGAGTGAACTTTACTCCCTGTTCCTCATGACTCTATACACACAATACGTATAGACGGTAAAGATTTTGATTTTTAAGTGAAAAAAGTGTCAACTATTAATTGATCAGCGTATCTCTTACAGCAGGTTAAGCTTAACCTGCTGTAAGAGATACGCTGATCAATTAATAGTTGACACTTTTTTAATTTACACAGCCGAATGACGTCATAAAATGGCGGCTACTATTTCATGGTTTGAGAAAACATTAAAAAAACCTGAAAACTTTGAATTTCATTTTAAAATTTATATTGTTATTGAACTAAAACTAATATTTTTCGACTGCTTTTTGCCTAATCTATCTAAATAATATATTTTTAGATTTTTTCTCATATAGAGTAAAATACCGTATTGTGGTCACCCTATTTCCTAATTCAGGGAACAAAAATAAAACTCGATTTTTATATACAATAAAGGGTCTTTTAATTTCTTTCTGGTATCGAATTTGTTGCACAATTTTTTTCACAAAAAGAGACTATTTTGTATTTGTCTAATCTTTCATACGATAAGCGTATTAAAACGGAAAACAAAATAAATGGAGGATTGAGGGCCCGAATTTTGTCAAGGTCATAACTTTCAAACAACAAGAAATGGTGACCTGCTCTTGCTTTCACAAATTTTCACAATTTATTTAGTATCTTATAGGATTACAAACAGTAGCTATAAGTTAATGGTTTCATTTTATTTGCGTGATAAACTTTTACGTGTGTGAGGATTGAGGGCCCATTTTGAACGAAGATAAACCAAGTAGGACAGTGTTTTGCGATAATATCTTGTTTCCACAAATTTTGTTTGGTATAACGTTAGATTTTGGCATAAACACTTTATCTGTAGTGTCCATAGTTTATCAGGTACAGGTGGGCCCTCAATCCTCTATGTGAGAACTGAGGGCCCCACTTTACAGTCCATATCTCGCAAAGTTGACTTTCACAAAATCTGATTCCAACTTTCACAATTCTTTGGGAATGTTCACTAAATCCTAAGCATATTTTCAAAGAGTTTCAATAAAGTGGCCTTCACACCACACGCATATTTTTTTTACGTAGAATTCGAAAATGTTAACAGACAAAAAATCCCTAAGTGGACTTAGGGACTTGTGGAACTTGGCCCTTCAATTAAATTATAATTAATTACATATTTTGCATTGGGTAGTTATACACACAGCAGCAGGTCAAGTTAATTTTATTATAATAATCTTTAATTATGAAAAAGTCAAATACAAATTCGTCCATCTCTACCAAACATAAAAAAAGCCATTATATAGTGGATTCAACACAACCAGGCGACAAAGTGTATAATCGTTTTTCCAGCAGCCGAAAACGCAAGCGGTATTTTCAGCAGCCGAATGCTATAGTCTGATGATGTTGATGATGATGTTAGGCTGTGAACACCCTCACCTCTAGTTTCTTTAGCAAGCGTCCGGGGACATCTGCTAGGGTTCGCGGCTGAGACAGCCGGGCACAAATCTAGACTCCGGGCAGCTAGCAATTCCTGATAGCAAAACCCCAATAGCACTTTTCCCGACCTGGGAATCAAACCCTATACTTACCTACAAGGTGCCCCAATGCAAATCATAATTTTGAACAACTTTTAATAGGGGACCAAAACTGAAAACATGAAAAAAAGTTTTGGCCCCATAATGATGAGTACAATGACCTCTTGAGAGGTTGTGTGTTATTTAAGGGATACGTTGTATAATGTAAGCATATAATCTGTGATCAAACCAAAAGATGACCCTAACCATCAGTAAAGCGCTACTGATTGTAAGAACCATCTTTTGGCAACCACTACACCCTTAATAATAAAAATAAAACGGCAATATTAGACATTCACACTTTATAATTAGTTATTACGTCGTCTTTATTACTTACATAATTAACATCATTGTATTAAGTATGTGCTTTATCAGCATTGAAGATTAAAAAAATTAAAAAATAATTAAATATTAGCATTTCATAAGTAAATAATAATATATCAATCAACGTTACCTATTCTGAATTGGAAATTATTTGGTGGTCCCTGTCATTAGAGATAAAAATAAATGAATAAATAATATTCGCTCAATAATAATAGAATGAATCAGTAGTAAAAAAAAAATTGAATAAGTAACTGATACTTAATTAGTTGTTTTGGTCATTATTAGTAGAATTGCTTCGTCATTAGTAAAAAATTAATTGAATAAGTAAATGAGTCGTAGTTGTTTCTGTCATTATTAATAGAATTAATCCGTGTTCGTTTCAACCGCGCGGCCATGGCGTTAAAAAAAAAACTGTGGCGCGGCCGCGGAGTCCTCCTTTTTTATAAGTACGTCTATTAGATTTAAACTTAGAAAACTCTTTACTCAAAATTGACAATTCTGTATGTAGTTAGTGGTTAGTGTAGCTTGCTACATCTGTGAGTTAGTGCAACTGTGAACTAAGATATATATATAATAATAATAATAATAATAATAATAATAATAATAATAATTTATTTCATAAACAAGAGGTACAGTCTGTTACAAGTAGGTTGACAACTTAGGATAAGTATACATCTGAGATGAGTAGGTAACAATACAAGTTTACGAACTGACGTCCTAGCTAGGTTACTTAGTAGCCTGTATTAAGGACAATCAGCGCTCATTTCCCGAAAATAAGACAAAAGTATTGATTAGACTGTTACATAATTATTATCAAAAAGAACAAATTAACAAAAGTCCAGTACAAGAATGTGTGGTGCGCGCGCGTGTGTGTTGTGTGTGATTGTGTGCGCTTGAGTGTGTCTGTGTGAGTGTGAGTGTGTCGGGGTGAGTGTGTGAGTGTGTGTAATGAATTACTTCATTGTTGTAAGAAGGGACTCGGTGTCATCATAGTTTTTGGTACAAAGAAATTCGGTAATCCGCTTTTTGCATGTTAGCTTACAACATGTTTGCAGTGGAATTATTGCGTTTATTCTATTATATAGAAATGGGCCTTGATAAAGAAAGAATCTTTTTGTAAAAGCAAAGTATGGATGAGGTACAGTACATACCCTGGTTCTATATATGATAAGTAATACCTATGTGACGGATTTAGTACCTACCGTTGCAATGCTAGGCCTGAGGCCTGCTCGCGCGATGACTTACAAGCTTCAATTATGACACTCTAAAGAAATGTGTGTGTTTATATAGCATGCAAATCTTAACCTTTTGACCGCTTGTGTCGCATTTATGCGATTATGCGACATATATTTCCGTGCCCCTACCGCTCGTGTCGTATTTCTGCGACAGAGAACATGCATGACTTTTATTTCTATTATCTGTAACTTATTGTAGGTGTTATTTTATCGATTTGTAGTCCGCGCGCTAGGGGCACGGCAATTGATATTTAGCCAAGTGGTCAAAAGGTTAAAAAGTATTTCATTCAGTATTCTACATATCTTGTTGAGAATGTCGAGATGGATGTGTGGAGTGACGAGAATGGATAAATTAAGAAATGAGTTTATAAGAGGAAGTTTGTAAGTGGCGCCAGCAAACCGCAGGTGACAGAAAAGTTGAAAAGAAATCGTTTGGCTTGGTATGGGCATGGATGGAGAGGCAAAGAAAAGATGGATGGATTGTGTGAGGAATTATATGAACGAGAAGGGAGTGAATGATAGCGTGACGGTTGACAGGGGAGAATGGAAGAAAACGTGTTGCGCCGACCCCAAGTAAGTAGGTAACATGGGGTACAGGCAGGAAGATGATGATTCTACTTATCTTGGTCGGCTATACCTACATACAGTCAACTGACCGCACACCGTTAACATTTGCACTTCTATAGCGGCCTAAGTTATATTACCTACGAAAAATGTCAAAAAGTTACAACGATCGTGTTACCTATATTATGTATCTACATTCTAAAATATCGAGCATAACATAACATCTCCTATCACATATTGAACAGCAGTTTCAGGTCTTTTAAAGTGAGTCTAGAATTGTTAGTTTCCTTGGCGCCTGTGAGTATGTTCTCTGCCAGCTTTAGCTTGGCATTCTGCAGCTTGCTGATCGACTGCTCCACAGTGTTACCGCATAGGAATCTGTGGAAGAAACCGCTCGATTAACCCCGTGTAACATCAGGCAAGTAGGGGTTGATTGTGTGCACCTAAGTTTCGCCAATTATTAAAAACTTTTTTACAAGAAAAGGGCTTCCAAAAAAACACTACAAAGTGAAAAATAATTATCTTTAATTTCAGAAATTTGTGTCTTTTTTTCCACCGACTTCCGAAATTAAAGTTTTTTTTCACTTTGTAAGTGTTTTTTTTTGGAAATGGGTTGTTTTTTTTTTCAGTTTTTAGTTGTGCCCCACACAAGTTCTAATACCACTACCTGCAAAAGAAATGAGAACATCATCGACATAAAAAGTAGGTAGGAAAAAAATACGTATTAAATTGAAGCTGATCAAAAATGTTAAAAAATATACTGTTCCCCGTATCTCTTATCTCCGAAGTTTGCATAGACAAAAATCTGACATTATTCTACGTGATAGATGTTGTAAAGATTACAGGAAAAATAAAACTATGACTCTATTAACACACTTTTTCAGAAATCATCAAATTTTTTTAAAATATAAATGATGGTACGGAAGCCTCGGTGCGCGAGTCCGACTCGCTCTTGACCGGTTTTTTTAAATAAATTTTACTTGAAACTAAAATTCATGTACCTGCTTAAGTAACTTTTCTTCTTTTTTTTTTTTTTTTTTTTTTTAATATCCAGTTATTAATTGTTTACATATTTGGAAACAAAATTGCGAACGCAGATGGTTCGGTAAATCTGCTGGATGCGGGAAGCACAGGACCAGGGGGCCTACTCCCTAAGCACGAAGCCCGTAGTTTCGGCCTTCGTTACGGGCGTTTCTTACTCCGTATCACCTACGGATGGATGATTGGTTCGGGGCCCGAACAAAGTATGAATGACAACATGATTTGTCAGTTGTCCATACTCCCGATGTATTGTTGCCCGTCCGAAAAATTTGACTTTTACACTTGTTTTAATGGATCGTAATGTCAGACGGACGGATAAACGGACGGACGGAAAGACGGACGGACTTAGGGAGTAGGCCCCCAGACGTGTGTGGCGATGGCGACGGTTAGGAGAGTCCTATATCCAGCAGAGTACATCTTTCTTTTTCATGATGTTAGTCGTATTACTTGTATATGTGCACGTCCTTGGTCTGCCCGACGCGGTAGATGCGGTCTTGTGCCTGTTCCTCGAGCTGCGGGTTCCAGTGCGGGTTCACCAGGAGCAGATGGTTGGCTCCGCACAGGTTGAGGCCCACGCCACCCGCGCATAGAGATAGCAGCATCACCTACACACATTCATACATTATTAACTTGTTTCCAGCTTGATTTAAGTCGTATTCACACGAGTTTTTCGAAGAGAGACAAGGAAGAATGTCTATGTGTTTTTTAGGCAAGGTTTGCCATGTAATTTTCTTGAAATGTGAATACTTAACGTTTTTCGGTAAGCGTAGTGTGGGACGCCAGCTAGATGGACCGACGATTTGAAGAAAGTGGCTGGGACAGACTGGATACGGAAGGCGGAGGACAGGCTGTTGTGGCGCATCCTGGGAGAGGCCTATGTCCACATAGTGGACTGCAATAGGCTGAGTAGATGGAACGTTTTTTAGGGTTCCGTAGGTTCCCCAAAAGGAAAATACGGAAGCTTTGTAGGATCACTTCGTTGTCCATCTGTCAGTCTGTCTGTCTGTCAAGACCCTTTTTCTCAGGAACGCGTGGAGGTATCAAGTAGAAATCTACAATACCTTGGAGCTCTAATAAAATAAAGTCAAGGCAATCAAAAAAGTAGTAATATAGAAGTCTTAAAACAATTGTAGAACGAATCTGGGAATTTGTAAACAAATAATACTTATACTAAAAACTACAGCTCATAAAGTGCACCAAGTGTGGAGTGTGTAGTCATCTAGTCCTCAACTCCTCACACACCATCAGCCAGATCTCGGAGAGTATCTTAACTTCAAAATGAAGGTTTTGTGATTACAGACATTTAGTAAAGAATTTGTAAAAATATTTACTAAATTACTGACCACAAAGCAATAAAGATACTTAAAAAAAATGTAACGACTAAACTGTGTCCCTCAGTCCACACAACAAAGGTAAATATTTTAGTGAATGTTAACGAATTTAAATAATAAAACCGTTCTTTTTCTACTTAACGTTTTAGTAAAAATCTTTAAACGTTTTGTAAAAAATAAATGGAGCAGAAATACAGACGCAATTTTAATAATAGCGATTTTGAGATATATATCATACTCATATATCTGACGATGATTTTTCTTTCCGATATTTTTTTATCCGCGGTACAAAATTGACATCTTAAACTGTCACATATTCAAAGATTTTCTCGGACAAAGATTTATACCGTTAGAAAAATCAGCCTTTAGTCTGTTTATTCATAATTAATGGTCTAATTTGAGTATACCTTGACATCAGATTTGGGGTCGTTGATCTTGTCCACTAACGCCTGGCGCGCGGGCACTGTCACTTGGCCGCTCAGCGTCACGTAGCCGATCTTAGCTTTACGCAGCTCTGCTTCTACCAGCGCTAGTACTGATGTCCACTGCGATACCACCACTGCCTTGTCGCCTAAGAGAACATACGTAAACATCACTATAGTATGCCTTGAAGGGATAGTTAGGTTATCTATCGAAAATTAATACGTTATACTGAAGCAGTATGGTACGCACGGCTACAGATCAAGCTATACATACTCAGTATAAGCTGATCTCGCATGGTTTTGTTGTTTATGGTGACTGGTAATTAGTGACCGATACATAAACATGTGATTGTACTCATGATAACAAACAACTTTTACTATAGGACCAAACCTGAAATCGAGAAAAAAAACGGCTCTTCCCTACATGTAGGTACCACGAAAATATAGAAAGTATAACTGCACCAAATCAAACTATAGATACACCATACTTCAAAGAGATCGACATATTATGCTAATTGGAGAAATTAAAAGCTGACAAAAGTCCCGAAACCGACGGAATATCAAATGAAGCCATAAAATTACCTAAAACAGTGATCCTTTACCAGCTAACGTTACTATTTAACAAAATTCTTGATGAAGAAACAGTTCCAAAGACATGGACAGAATCTGAAATAATACTGTTGTACTCGTTTATGAAAGGAGACCCAACAGACGTAGGGAATTACAGACCCATAAGTATAACGCAATGCCATGTTTGTATAAACTCTTTGCTAGCTGCCTACTGGAAAGAATTAACAACGAAATAGAAAAACATCAACCAAGAGAGCAAGCAGGGTTTAGAAAATCGTGCAGCACCACTGACCACATACAAGTACTAGAACAAATAATTGAAAAATATTATGAATTTCGCAGGCTATTATATCTCGCTTTCAGCGACTATAAGAAGGCATTTGATTCTATATCTCACCAAAGCATCTGGAAAGCCCTCTACGAACAAAATCATCATCTTCCTGCCCTTATCCCATGTTACTTGGGGTCGGCGCAACACGTTTTCTTCTTCCATTCTCCTCTGTCAACCGTCACGCTCTCATTCACTCCCTTCTCTTTCATATCATTCCTCACACAATCCATCCATCTTTTCTTTGGCCTTCCTCTGCCTCTCCATCCATCAACATGTATATTCATCACTCTTTTAGTTACATGCGTTTCGTCCCTCCTCATCACATGCCCATACCAACCCAAACGATTTCCTTTCAACTTTTCTGTCACTGGCGCCACTTTCAAACTTCCTCTTATATACTCATTTGTTACTTTATCCATTCTCGTCACTCCACACATCCATCTCAACATTCTCATCTCCGCTGCATGCAATCTTTTTTCATCCGTCTTCTTCACTGCCCAGCATTCGATCCATAAAGTACAACAGGCCTTATCACGGACTTGTAAATTTTTCCCTTTAACTTGAGGGGCATCCGTGGGTCGCAAGTTGTTTCTGTAACCTGTCGCCATTTCATCCATCCTGAGTTGATCCGGTGTGTTACGTCTCGGTCTACTTCGCCATCCCCTTGGACAAGCGACCCGAGGTACCGAAAATCAGAGCAGGTAGGTAAGGGCGTTCCGGCAAGAGACATGGGCACCGGACCCGAGAGGCCGCCAAAATCACAAAACAGATACTCCGTTTTGGTCCGACTTACTCTCAGGCCAACGGTCTCCAGTCTCTTCCACCACACCTCCAATCTACTCTGGACACACATACTTCCCTGGCACACATTTCTCCTTAAGTGCCCACCACAAAACTTCACGAGGCACTCGGTCGTATGCCTTTTTGAGGTCAACAAATACCATGTGCAAGTTTCTATGAGCACCTCTTTATTTCTCGCACAGCTGGCGAATAGCAGAAATGGCATCTACCGTTCCTCGACCAGGCATAAAACCGAATTGGTTTTGCGAAATTTCACTCTCTTCTCTCAGCCAAGACTCTCAGAGAAGATAGAGACCGTCGGAACCCGAAATTGGTCCATCCTCGCGAGGAATCGCGACGAGTGGCAATCTCGGGAGGAGGCCTTTATCCGAAGAGGGGTCCAGTCGGCATGTATATTGAACTAACAATATCCACACCCATTTGTATATGAATGTAAATGCCAATGGAATAATAAAGACTTTTTTATTTTATTTATTTATTTAAGTATATTGAGCTAAATATTCATAGACAATCTAAACTGAAAAAAAAAACCGGTCAAGAGCGAGTCGGACTCGCGGACCGAAGGTAGGTTCCGTTCCGATTTCTGAAAAAGTGTGCTGTGAGGGTGTGTGTGTGTGTGTGACATCGTTTTATTTTTCCTGTAATCTTTACATAAACTTCTATTACTTACATAGAAAAATTTCAGATTTTTGAAAAGTCGAAAACTATGCGGCCTAAATAAAAAATAAAATTATTGAGAATGTGTAAACAGCGCTCTTTTATATGATATCCCACATGCCCTAGTAGCTCCACTTTGAATTTTAAAGACCCCTTTCAGTCCCTGTTACAAAAAAAATATACATATTTTATTTCTTTCTATTTGCAAAATAGTTGGGTAAACGTCATCTAAAACTGTTCTAAATTTCAAGTTGACAGCATTAATAGTTCTTGAGATATCCAGCTGTAACAGACAGACAGACAGACTGAGTCGCGCCATACGGGTTACTTTTTACCATTTTGGTACGGAACCCTAATTAAAGGAGTAAGTATTAACTCTTATATAAAATGCTGAAAAGCAGTGATCGAATCATTTTGTATAAATTGACAATAATCTGTGAAAGTGACGTTAATGTGCTGAAACACCAGTAATTCGATATCCCTACCTTCATTAGCGAAGACCTTGTTGTTGAGGCAGTCCATGACGGCCGCGATCTTAGAGGAGGGGTTGCTGAGCTCGAATACCGGGCTGTTGAGAGACAGCACCGACCGAATGGCCTGCTCAGCCGTTGTGTATTCCTTTGTCTCAGATTCGCCTTCGCCATCTGAATTCCTACAGCGACTCTGTGTAAAAAAAGGTCAAATTAAATTAGCTGCTACAATCATTTATAATAAAACTACAAAACCTATTAGACAAATGCCTACTGCTCTGTATAAAATACACTAGCTTTTGCCCGCGGCTTCGCCCGCGTGGATGACGGAAAATATCCCATGGGAACGTACATGTGGAATACATAGGGCCGTCCGATATAACTGTACAAACTCAAATCGCTACGATATATCGTTACCGTGTATAGTAGGCATAAAGCTACCAGTTGGCATGATTTTTTCCGACATCTTCAACAGTCGTCGTCATATTTCAGCCAATTTACACAAAACCATAATGAATTACACTGAATCACTCCGTTCATTGGAGAAAACCGTATGAAACTCCGTTCGGTACTTTTTGACATTATCGCATTCAAACAGACACACTTACGCGGCGCGGGGGGACTTTGTTAATTACTTAAAATTTATTATGCCAGTCACGCTCTAATAACAAATAACTTTTATCCAAGTGTCCACTCGTTCAAATAATTTCCTCGTAAAAACTTTGAATGAAATATAGACTAAATGTTACCTCAAGATTCGAACTATGACTACATTTCCAATCCCTTAAATCTCTTAAAAAGAGGTAATTACACAAACATTTGTCAACCCCTATTGTACCCCCTCAAAAACGCTGTACCACATATTTCTTTATTTCCTACCAAAAGCATAAATTTGAATTTTCATATCCCTAACTTAAGAAATGCTGGGTTTCCCATCTTTCATCCCTTATATCACCCCTTGTAGTATTGTTTTTGAAAGTATCCTGTGTCCTTTCCCAAGATGCTATAAAAAGCCTTGCCAAATTTTGTCGAAATCTGTGCAGTTTTGTAAATTTTAAAATCAACCCCTATTTTAACCCCTTAGGGGATGATTTTTCAAAAACGCTGAACCGCATATTTCTTTGTTTCCTATCAAAAGCATACATTTTAATTTTCACATCCCTAACTTAAGAAATACTGAGTTTCCATACAAACTTTCATCCCCTATATCACCCCTTGTAGGATTATTTTTAAGACAAAAAGTAGTCTATGTTTTTCCCCAGGATGCTATCTAAAGCCTTGCCAAATTTTATCGACATCGGTGCAGTTTTGTAAATTTTAAAATCAACCCCTATTTTACCCCTTTAGGGGATAATTTTCAAAAACGCTGACTCGCATATTTCTTAATTTCCTACCAATAGCATAAATTTGTACCCCCTGTAGGATTATTTTTTTTGAAAAAAAAAGTAGCCTATGTCCGTTCCCAGGATAACATCTATGCCGCTGGGGTCGCGGATTGTCCGAAGGGGTTACCGCGGCCCTGGCATAGGCAACTGAAGGAACACGGGTGGGTTGTAGTCAGTAAAAGTCTTAAACGCCCTTCCGCTCCACCCAGAGCGGGAGAAGTTATTTGACGATTTCCCACCCTCAAAAAAAAAAAAAAAAAAAAAAAAAGGATTACATCTATAGCCTTGCCAAATTTTATCGAAATCCGTTCAGTGGTTTAGGCGTGAAAAGGTAACAGACAGACAGACAGACAGAGTTACTTTCGAATTTATAATATTAGTTCCTATCAAAAGCATACATTTTAATTTTCACATCACTAACTTAAGAAATACTGAGTTTCCCATACAAACTTTCATCCCCTATATCAACCCCTGTAGGATTATTTTTGAAAAAAAAAGTAGCCTATGTCCGTCCCCAGGATCCATCTATAGCCTTGCCAAATTTTATCGAAATCCGTTCAGTGGTTTAGGCGTGAAAAGGTAACAGACAGACAGACAGACAGACAGAGTTACTTTCGAATTTATAATATTAGTATGGATTTAAAAAAATGTCTCATAGCCAAATGCTGTTATAATGTTGTTTTGTACGGCATAAATGGCCATAAACGCCAAAAAAACATGCAGATCTAGGTACCTGTTACTTTTAAGACCTTGCACATATTATTACGATAAAATATTATATTCTATTCTAAAAGAACTTCACTGAACATCTTTAATGACGGTAAAACAAAAAAAATATATGTTTTTTAGTCATAACAGTGTTAGTCACAACGCAACAGTGGTAGGTAGTGTCAATTGCTAAAACCAAAACTGGTGACCTCGCCGACAGCGGTAACTATAGGCCCATTTCAGTTAAGTTTGTTTTTAAGGAGCTCATGGCTAAGTAATAACAGCCAGTAACCGGGTTGTGGAGGTCAGATAGGCAGTTGCTCCATGTAAAATACTGGTATTCAGCTGCTACCTGTTAGACTGGAAGCCGACCCCAACATAGTTGGGAAAAGGCCAGGCAGATTGAATGAGTCTGTTTTTAATCTGTATCTGTAGTCTGGGATAAAATATTTTCATCGATGTAACAAAATTTCATTGTGCGTGGTCCGACTTGCACTTGTCCGGTTTTTTTTTGTACTGGATTATTTCTGGAAACCTTCTGGTTATGGAGATATTGAAGGTCAAAGTTCCATGTTCAACATTGTTCTTTTTCGTTCGTGCGTACACGCCTTTAGATTGCGTTGAATAAAACTTTGAATAAGTACTCCCAAAGCACAATGTTTTGTGTGGGGTCCATCAAGCCATTTCGATACCACAAATAAAAGTCGTTTCCCTACATCAAGCCATTTCGATACCACAAAAAAAGTCGTTTCCTAGCAATAATTTTTGCGTAGATAATAGTATATTATGCAATTAGTGAATAAAGGACGGATTTAAAGCGAGGGCCATAGATGAATCACGAGCTAGTGAAGGATTCTAACGATTGAATCACGACCGTAGGGAGTGATTCATGATGATTGAATCACGAGCGTAGCGAGTGATTCAAGTGTTAGAATCCTGAGCGACGCGAGTGATTCATGGCCCTCGATATAAATCCGTTTTATTCAAGAGTTGCATACTATACTTTATACCATGACTACGAGAAAAAGAAAGATTTAACTGAAAATAGACATATAATGAAGAAAAAGGAAAGTTAAATTGGCTTTGATGTAAACCAGCCGTGATTTTTTGGGTAGCAAGTTTTCCACTATATCGGCCGCCCTCTTTTTCATAAACTCAGGTGTTAACTTATCTTCATCACTAGAATGCATTTTTAATCGATTAGAACAACACTAAACAAACACAACATTAAAGATTAAAGTAACACTAAACTTTGTGTTCGTACAACTTACAGTATTCAAAATAGCGCCAATTTACTAAGGACAGCAATAAGAACACAAAACAGTTTTTATTGTAATGCTAAACTCCTTGTCGAAAATGTCAACCAATCAAATTGAATTTAGAAAACATCAATACAAAGATTACAGTTACACTAGATACGGCAAGCCACGACCAAGCGTGCCCTGCATGTTCGACTGTTCGTACTAAAAAAAAAGTCTGTTAGCTCAGTGACGCTTAGCGATTGAAACAATTCTGTTTACTTTGAGCACATCACTAAATGGCTGGGGTGAAGTTATCGTAGGTATAAAAAAGATGACACGTTCGGTTTTCATACTATCTAACAACATGCCGTATCTAGCCTAGGTACTCTAAATCTGTGGTCAAATACATTGGTGTGTTCCATTTTCAAACATCAAAACAGTGAGTAAAAGTGCTTTTTATTCACTGTTTACAGTGAATAAAATAAGCTTTTTAGAGGGGGAATGGTATAAAGGCTATTTACACTCAGTTTATGCAGAAGAACTAGGTTACTAGGTATGATAGGTATGGGTGGCTGCGCCGGACGAGCTCCTTTACAAATAGCTCAACTTACTACCTTCCTTTTGTCCTCGAGTGACAGCTTGTTGAGCTCAGCCAGCAGGTCCTGCCCCGCCGCGTCTATCTGCACGTCGTCGGTCGCGCTCTCCTTGTCCAGCAAGGCGGCGACGAGGCCGCAGTGGCAACATATTTGCCGCAGACGTAGTATAAGGTACATGATTTCGCGGGAGTCCACTGTTCGAGCACCTGAAGGGAAAGCAAGTCAATCATTGACAGCGTCGAAAATAATAGTTTGTACACAATGTACGTTATCAAATCCTAAATCAATCGAACGATATGCTCATATTCGTTATAAAAGGAACTCTGAGCAACATGTCATGCTTCTAGACCCAGCGCTATAGGCTGGTACGCGTTGTCTGTCAGTGAGCGAATTTAAGATTTTTATTATTTAGGACTAGCAACCCGCCCTGAGGCACAAAGAGAGGCGAGATCAAAATGCGATGTCAACACATCGAGATTTCTGTTTGTAAATACAGGGTGTACCAGAAAGGTGTGGTCAAATTTAAGGGTATCGTACAGACCATCAAACTGAACAACGTTCCCAATGGAACCAACATCATAATCGCGAAAAAATAATCACACTATTCGCTATTCGGACATCGTGAAATAGGCCCTTATAGCATCCTTACACGCATACAATGAGTAGAAGCATTTCTACAATCTATCATTTTGTCTATTCTTCCGTCGACTAAACCCGTTTCTGTGGCCGCTCAGCATGACCGTCTAAAGTCTGATTTGAAAAATTTCTTCTTGCATTTGATACGGTCTACCCCATTCTTGATGAGGGCTATTTAAGATCACGCTGCGACCCATAAGAGGCGAGAAAACAGAAACAAAGTCAGAAAGAACGCAAAGCGAAAACGAAGTTATAGCGCGGGAGGGCTATGCGATGCGACGCGGTCGGTTGGGGCTGAAATTTCACGCGGATGAAGTCGCGGGCGGAAGCTAGTATATTATACACATAAACCTTCCGGAATAAACTGTCTAAAGAATGGAGAAAACCGCATTAAAGTCCATTGTGGTTTAGAAGAACTAAGCGGACACACAGACAGACATGAATAGTGACTTTGTTTTATAATTGATTGGTTGAGAATAAGTCATGCTCACTTAAATATCTCGCTGGTGTGGCATGTATGTTGGATCATTAAGTTCCCTTCAAAATGGTTGAGCTAATTGGTGCTGATCAATGCGTCATGTTCGTGAACGGGCGTCGTCAGTTGGGACCGGTCGTCTCTTAGCTGGAACCGGACCGGTCGTCTCTGAGCTTATTTTTAATTTTTAAGAAGAGATTTAAGATATTTAATGTCTTTGATTTTTAATTTATTTCTTTTTAGTTTTTATCTTTTTTATTACGCTTTTAACGTGCACGTGTTTCTACATTGTTCTCACGTGTATATTTTGAATATGAACGATGTCACCAATATCTTGTAAAAATATTTGATTTAAAAGAGTGTTTGTGGAGTTTCTTGCCCATTGGGGAAGTCCATAGGGATCTACTACGCTTTGGAATGGGCAACTAGCTTCGTCTTTCTGACTGACCGACCCTTGACAATTCAAAAGTGCCTGTAATTGATTTATTTGAAATAAATGCTTTGAGTTTGAGTTTAATAATGTACTCGTAGGTTACAGATACCTACATTATTAAACTCAAACTCGAACTCAAAGTATTTATTTCATTATAATAACATACCCTTCTGTAAAGCTATCATTTTTTTATGTAACTTGGCGCACGCACTGCGTCTGCGGGTGGTCGGGACCGCGACATCTTGTGCGTCCGCGTCCTCCTCGCGCTGCAGCTGCTGCTGTATGTACTGCTCGAACAGCGGCCTGGACACTAATAGCACCTGCAATTTAAGACGCAGATTATTATATGCCAATGGCCTTGAGTGGTTAGCTTGCGTCTGTGCTGAGCTCACGGAACGTGTCGTAGGTACTTCCACCCAGTAATGGGACTCGCCCATCAAAGAGCGCTGTCCCAAATTAGACGCCTCAGATCAACAAAAAAAAGAAAGATGTAGCGCCGCGGACATCAAAAGTGAAGCCACCTTTTTATCTATGTGTTTGTGGAAAGGTTGCAGGTGCAGCTGTAGCGACTAAGTACCTACTCAGTGTACTTAGTCGCTACAGCTGCACCTATAAGAATAGTAGGCAAAAGAAACGATGGATGGACTGTGTGAAAAGTGATATGGCTAGAAATATGGCTAGAAAGGCGGTGAGTACCGAGATGACTACTAATAGAGAAGTATAGAAGAACAAGTCAAGTTGCGCTGACCCCAAATAAATTGGCATAACGGCAGGAGAATGATGACGATAATGATGATGAGTCGCTGCAGCTGCACTTTGTTATACTGACCTTCCGATAGACGTTCATCTCTGTGGGTGAGAGCGTAACGTTCTTGACGTGCACAGTGCGCTGCGGCAGGCAAGTGAGCAGCCCGTGCTGCACGAGCTGCGCCTTAGTACGGCGCAACACTAAGCACTGCAAGATGGTGTCCAGGCGCTTAGCCCCGCCCGCACTCTTGTTTTGTATCCATTTCTTCCACATCTACAGACGAATAATACATTAAAATTATTTAGAGATTTTTTTTTTAATAAATTCAATAGTAGGTAAGTAGGTACAAAAGGTTTTCGTCTTGGTTATCGTGTTCATGGTTTTCGAGGGCGCTGACGCCAATAATGAGGTCAAAATGAAAATCCAAAATGAGATGAGATGGTGAAAATTTTCAAAGTTTCGTAGCCGTCATCGCTATTGTGGTTGTGTTTCTCTGTTTATACTCACTGAGAGATCGTCAAAAGGCGTTAATCTTAAAAACTTGAGCAGCGCGAACAGATCCGTGTCCTTGTTCTGCATGGGGGTGCCTGTGATGCACCAGCGGCGGCGCGCGATTACCGCAACGGCGGCAGCACATGTCTGTGACTTGTGGTTGCGCACCACGTGGGCTTCGTCCTGGATCACGCGCCGCCAGGATATGTCCCTCAGGGCACCGTTCTAGACATTGACAATATAACATCAATTGGTTAGTTTTGCGCAATGATATGAAAGAGAAGCGACAGCGTGGCGATGATGCAACAGATGCGACTCATGGGAAACTCCTGTGGAATCAAGTCAGGCACCGCAGCCAATAAGACAAACAGTTGATGGGAAAAATGCGAACTGTGCTTAAAGCACAGATTAAGAGTTTTTATTAAAGATTTTTATTTTGCGCTAAGGCAGCCCGAGAAATTCAAGTTTTCTGACGTTTTTTTTGCAATTTGCAGGTCATTGTCAGGTTGTATGTTGATTGAAATATGATTCGCCCCCGTAACTAATATGGCTTTACGAAATTATATATATCTAATCATTAGAATCAGCAATACTACTCCATAAGTTAGAATTGACTTCAAATCTCATGATTTCATGAAATAGTCATTCAATAGGGATAGGGCTGGCTATAGTAACCTCTTTGATACTAACGCGGGAGCGAACGTCACGCTCGCTCGCAAACGCTCGATATAGTTTTAAATTGTTTTTTCCCCTTTTTACCTGTTTTTGCCCTGTTTACTGTATTTTTTATTTTTACATTCATTATATTATAGGTACCTTTTTACTGTTAACGTGCGTTCTGTTAATACCGGTTAATACCCTATGAAAATGTATGGTTATTCATTTGTTATTCTTGGTATAACTTTATTCCGTGTTATTAGTAAGAGGTATAATCTGTAAGGGTTATTTCCAGATCAGCGTCCTCAGTTGACACTCAACCTTCATATCAGACGGGTCTGCCCTTGGGTCTCACGCGTTATCCTAAATATTAGTATCCTAAAATACGTGTTATTTGTAACTTTAATTATTCCAAAATATAGGTAGGTACTTATCGTTAATATTATTTTTTTTTAAGGACTAATCGGTGGAGACCTTTATCAGTTCGAACTCATTTATTAGACCCAACAAACACACCCAGAGAGAAACATCCGTACAAGTGGTGCCAAATGAACTTAAAGAGTTGTTCTATAAATACCCTAATTTTATACATCAATGTATACTATAGGTACCAGTCTACAAGCTATCCGTCACTTTGTACTAAATAAAGAAAATAACTTATAGACCAGAGAAAATAACAAGAAATGGAGAAAATAACTTAGGTACAGAATAGAGAAAATAATGGAATATAGAAAATAACTTAGGGAACAGAGAACTGAATTTAGGGGAAACAGAAGATTATGTGATCACATACCCTTTCGCTGTCGCGCTGCAAGAGGTTGTAGGTGGTGAGTACCAGGTCGTACGCGGTGAGGCGCTGCGGATACTTGGCGCGGTTGGGTCCGTGGTGCAGACACACAGACAGCGCATGCGGTATGCAGTGCTTAGAGACTTCAACGCGCCATTGCTGCAAGAGCGATGCCGGGCACACCACTAGAGTGCGGCCTTTAAACTCTGGTACCAGAAAGATATGCTTGATTAGCGATTATTATGAGCTATTTAAACATATGAGCACCTCTCAGCCTAGACCAGAGGGGCAATTCTCGTATTTTTAACAACGTTCGCAATATCATCTCAAGACTCAATCTGTCAAAAATCGTATAGCGTTTACCTACATTTTTGACATTTGATTGACGCTGGCATGAGTTTGTGAACGTTTTTAGGTACGAGAATTGCCCCTCTGGGGTCGGCAACCTTTTAAGACGGAAGAGCCAAAGCTATCCTACTAATATGTTAGCGAGTATTGACTTACATGAATGTGATAGTTACATCAACAATGGGATCATTGGCTTTGCATCTCTTTTGAAAGTGTAACCGGAGGATATAAATAATCAGCTTTTTAGTACATACCTTTGCGTTTAGGGCGCTGGTCATCATTATCTTCTTCGTCGTCAATCGCGCCTTCAGCTTCCCTATCACTCGCAACAAGCGCTATCATGGTTATCGTTTTGCCAAGACCCATGTCGTCCGCTGAAAGGGGGCAAAAATTAAAAAAAAAAGAAAATCAAAAGCATAGCTGGTTTATTTTCACAAACAAAATAATGCAAATGTAACAAAGCGGCCAAGCGCGAGTTGGACTCGCAAACGAAGGGTTCTGTACCACCTTACAATATTTAACACCCATATACACGTTTCTTGTATGGGGATAGGGACACCTTTAATATTTACCTTTATTTTATTTTTATTATTTGTTGTTATACTTAGCGGCCATAGTAGTACACACTCTGTGAATATTTCAAGTGTCACCTGTTACGGTTCAAAGATACCTACAGCCCTGCGACAGACGGACGGACGGACAACGGGACCTGCGGGGCGAGCACGGGCGTACCCAAGACGTTTGTGACAAGACATGATAAATTATGTCATGTCTTAGAATTTGTCTTAAATGCTAGCACGGGTCAACCATGTGACATAATCTAGAGCCGCGACATGCCTTTCTTGTTGCTAAATTCACAGTGTGACATAGTAAATTGAAAAAATTAAAATGTTTAACTATCTACTATGACTATCTGAATATGCGGCCAAATAAAATCTTTTTTTTTTCTTTTATTTTGCTTATAACTCGAAAACGGTGTGTCCTATCGCAAAAATAATGAAAATTTGGCCCCCCTTTATGAAACCCATAAACCGATTATTCTTAACATGTAGGTAACAAAAAAAATAGTAGTATTTAATTACTCTGTATTTACTTAAATTATTTATTTATTTTAATTTTTTTTTGTTGGTTTTAAGGCGCATTATTTACATGTCTAAATATGTATTTTTAAAAATTAAAAAAAAAAACCGTTTAAAAATATAAAAAAATAGTAAATTATTTATTTATTTATTACAATTTTTTTTTTGGTTATCCTTATCACGCACAAATAAACCACCACCACACAATGCAAGAAAATAATTTATTGCCATTTGGTGCAGAGTAATTAGCAGGAAAACAATATTTTTTTCAATTTTCAAATCTTATCACCACCTCCGAACGAACGTGATAAAAATTTTCTTAGTCACCGTCAAAATGTGACATTTGTGATATAATTGGTGCACCCATATTAGCAAATAAGACATAATGAGTCCCAACTAAACGTCAAGAAGTTATGTCACATTCAAGAAATTATCTCACGACGCCGTGCTAGCATTTAAGACAAAACAGTTTATCGCCCAAACTATGATAAAATGTGTGACTCAAGCCATGTCACAGTAGGCCGTGCTCGCCGGGCTGGGGGTCTACTCCCTAAGCACGAAGCACGTGGAACGGATCAAAACAAATTAGTCAGTACAAACATATAATGTAAGGAGTGTGAATAACAATATGTCAAATATGTGTGTAATTATGTAGGTATAAAAATCTAATGCGGATAAATTAGTAGTATAATAAACTATTGAGAGAGCAGAGGGCACGACTTAACGGCAAGACGCTTGAAGGTTTCAGAAGCTGTGCGTGCTAAAGCTGCACGCATGAGTCGATACCCACCAGGGTATACCTGTTCAATAGCACCTGCAGGCCGCCGAAGAGGTGGTAAATAATAAATTAGTAGTATAATAAACTATTGAGAGAGCAGAGGGCACGACTTAACGGCAAGACGCTTGAAGGTTTCAGAAGCTGTGCGTGCTAAAGCTGCACGCATGAGTCGATACCCACCAGGGTATACCTGTTCAATAGCATCTGCAGGCCGCCGAAGAGGTGGTAAATAATTTACATGCCATTTCTTCCAACAACTCCGCAATAAACCGTCCAGTAACTTTTCCCTACTGTGAAAGCTCACAGATGCGCCAACCTCACAGTCAGGCGGCGCCTGTAACGGAACTGTATTAAAGAAATATGCAAGAGTCAGAATACTGTGCGGCTGACCAGACAGCAAACATAACGTACGAGAATTTAGAACGCACTCAGTCTGAGTCAGCGCGGTCAGTAATTCTTTGTAATAAGGCTGCTGTTGCCCAATGCAATTATATAAATGGGTTTTTAAAGAAGGCGAGGGTAAGTTAACCCTTTTTATATTTTTAAAAATGACCGCAAAATATTTGCTTCGTAGCTCGTGAAAGATTACGAGTACAGCGGGATCCAAGTCAGAGGCTTGAATTATTGGAGCGGGAGGTAGCTTACGTATAAGTAGTAGAACGTATATCATAACGTGTAACAATCTTTTCCAAATGGAGACTCTTAGAACGAGCTCAATGAATGATGGTGTATCCATGTTGGAGAAGGCTGCCACAGTAACCGAACCCTTTGTCTTAGGTATAGCACCTTCCACCGGGAACGGTTCTAGTGGCGCGATTGGCCATTCAGCGGTTGGATGGCAAATCCAGGGCAGAGCAATTGTATGGCCACTGAAAGCAAAGATGTTAACTATAGGGTGTCGAGGGTGGAGAGCAGTATGCACTTGTTTGACAAGTTTAACAAGAAACAGTGACGAGCACAACTCCAGCCTTGCAAGTGACACAGTTTTCAGTGGAGCCACTTTGGACTTAGCGCATACTAGTTGGACTGGTATGGTATCGTTAGGATATGCCACGTGCATACAGATGACGCAACTGTATGCCCTCACAATAGCGTCACCGAACGCGATCAAGTTGACCACACAGTCAACCGTGACACCTAAATAACTAGGTATTTGTAAAGTAGACAACAGAGTTAATTTATTTTTAATTTTAGCGGAACGTTCAATAATAGTTTCCGGTGGTTTGTCATCCCATCCGATTTTAGAGAGCCACAGATCCTGAATTATAATTTTTGCGTAGAATATAACCGGTGTGACGAAAGCGAGCACATCAAACAAGCAAGCAATGGTAGACAGTATAGTACGATTTGTAAGGAACGGGCTTGACCGAAGGCCAAAAGCCACTGAGTTAAACTGCATTATATGAATACGCTCAGGTTCGCCAGAGTGATATAATATTTTTTGATATTTACGATCGCTCTCTGACAATAAAATTCTAATATATATATGACGTATACCAGCAGTTATTGCTACTTTAAAATACCTAAACTTAAGCGGAAGAGAAAATAAATTTGCCTGCAAATTAGGCTCTGAATGCAACAAGTCGTTAAAAGACTTGCCGCTATCAGAATTAGCGCTTGCATATAAAGCGATGCGTGGGTTTGTTGTCAGCTTATCAGGCCTAACTACAGTGCGGTGAGGTATGGAATACCTTTCATTTACAGCGGGAAGAGAATAAGGTACTTTCAATAAGTAACCCTTATCTATAATGTAATTAATTACGTCAATATAAGATTGACGTAAAGCGGGGAGCGAATTAAAGGTACGCTCTAATGCAGTAGATCTGCTTAGCGCGGGTATGAACGGCTTACCTAAAGAGCTAGGTTCGCCCTTATAAGGTAATGACTCAATGTATCGACCACAGGCGTGTATGGATACAGTTGATTTAAAAAACTCCTCACAGACTTGATTATCCGGACTTATCAATTTAATATTAGGCACTGCCTCTAGTCCCCAAAATTCCGGAATGGAATTATTCAAATTATATAGTAGCGGACCGAAGGACCAGGCTACATTATTTACATTAACAGAAGGCAGTTCTCCTAAAATAATGTAGCCGAGCGTGGTTTCTAGAGCGTGCGGAGCGGTGCGGGGTATGTCCGTACAATCAGCTGATTGAGCCAGCGGTGGAGGAATAATTTTTCCCCCAAGCAAAATAAACGCAAACATTTGAGTGCCCAGGATGGCATCTATATTGCCAGGTAAGTTCCAGCCTTCATCTGCCAGTGGCAAACTTTTAAAGTAATCCACCGCAGAAGTCTGAATTACGCGAGTAGGTAATTGGTCAGTGATACAATCGACCACCAACAGCGTTATGTTATATTGTGCGTCGCTTATCCGCGACTGAATCGTTATGTTTACATAACCTCTAATAGGTGCGGATATCGAACCAACAGATCTCAAAGACGAATTAATAAGCGGTTGAATAGTTAATTTTAATTTTTTACAACAATCGAGGGTAATAAGATTATTTTGAGACCCGCTGTCCACCAAACATCTTATTATGAAACGGTTCCCGTTTATAGGTACATATACTTGAGCGGTAGGTAATACGATTGAACTATCTAGTTGCACACAAGAAAAAACTTTATTATCATCCATTAATGGCGCGGTCGCATCTCCCACATTATTACGTCGCATGAAGTTGCGACCGGCTGAATCGCGGTGTGCATACATACCGGCCGTGAACACTTGGAACCCACAGAAGTCGCAGTCGTTGGTACATGATTACTGTTGTCAATTCCCATAACGTCAGACTGGTCCCTCTGCGGAGTTCCTTCGCGGTTCTCAAAATGTAATAGCGAATGATGAAATTTATTGCAATGTTTGCAAGTACGTTTCGACCCACACTTAAAAGTAGTATGTTTACTACTGAAACAATTAACGCAAAATCTATTATCTTTTATAAATTTAAAGCGATTTTCAACATTTAGATTTTTAAATTCCGAACATTCGTACAAATGCGCGTGATCAGAACTACTACAAAAAAGGCAGGTAGAAGAAGAATTAATATTATTTCCAGTAACGGCGAAGCTATGAGTAGTTTTCTGTCCGCTCGCGTGACCAGGTGATTTAGAATTATGACCTTTATTATTTGAAAAAACAATATTCTGATGAACCAACGATGACCTCTCCATGACCTTCACATGATGACGAATGAACTCAACTAAATCACCACTAGTAGGTAGATCTTTATCACGTATAGACTGTTCAAAATTTTGAACTATTTGTGAGTCCAATTTTCTCAAAGCTATGTGGGTAAATATAAAATCAGCTAAGTCGTCAATACCTAACTGTTTAAGAGCCAACCATGATGAATTCATTCGTTCAACAAAATTATTTAATTGATTTGAAGCACCAGATGTATGTTTACTATCCAATATGTTATTCAAGTACATTGAACCCAATAATCTTTTATCTTGGAACCTCGCTACCAAAGTGTTCCAAATATTCTTATAATTAGTCGCATCCGGTATTATTCCCGCGAATATGTTTAACGCGTTGCCACTCAACTTGCCGACCAAATATTGTACCTTTTGACCGTCAGATAAACTTTTATTCTCATGCACATTAGTTTTAAAAGTTTAGTAAAATAAAGGCCAACTTTCCGGCTGCCTTGAAAAGCTTACCAACTCCAAAGCTGGCAATTTGCATACGTACTGGTCAGACACGGATCTATCCGACTTAGGTAAGCTATGAGATTCTACCTGAATGTTGCGTACATGTTTTACTTGCGAATACAATGTTTCAAATGAACTCCAATCACTAAAATTCAAATTATAGTCTGGATCTGACTTCAACGATAACTCATTATGCTCATCACACAAGCTCATAAACTCACTATATAACATGTCTATGTTGGCTGTTGCCGCTATGAATTCACTTGTAAATCTTGTACTAGTAGCCGATGGATAAACTCGCTTTGAGTTATCAAAAAACTCATTCATTTTGGCAAAAATGGCCTGTTTTTTAGCAGTTAACATTTTCAACTTCATTTCGGAACTCATTTTGAAGTTTCCAACTAATAGTTACAAATCCAACAGTGCTATTGAACACTTACACCTGTCTCGGTAATGGGTTAAGCCAAAGAGTAAAGTAAGTATAGAGAGAAAGAGTGGCAACTCTGTGGTAAAATTTGCATGTATGGAAAGTGCTGCCACCATACGTTTGGTGGGTGAACTAAGGGTCTAATGTATACACATACCTACCTATGCATACTGAGTAGGTACTCATAGTATGCATACCAGCTATAGCTATAGGTAGGTACCTATCTATATAACTCTCGTACGAGTTTATAAATTATGGGCAATCGGGATATAATATAATTTTAAAAACACGTATGCAGTTCAGGAAAATGTCCGTTTATTATTACCAATCAATCAGTCTTGAATGTGGGATCAAAATGGTGATCACTGCTTTTGTTCTTTAAAATCTTCATACAATCACTTTCTCTAACCTCGCCGCCAACAGCCGCTATCCAAGCAGTGAACAAATCGGGCCTCGTAGTGGTTGTCAGGGTTTGGGAACCGGTGAAGAGGTAGGTACACCGTATGCCACTGAAATTGGAATGAAATTAATGAATAGCAGACGGCTAAATAAAACTTTTTCTTACTTTTATTAAAGGTACGGTACGGTAGTAAACACTTACATAAAGCATCACAGCCAAAAATACAATATCTTCTTGGGGGTTCACTCATTCTTGGGAGTTCGTTCAAAACAACTAATATGACTAATGAACATTGCTAACGAAAAACAAAGTATAACAATAATAGGAAATAATAAAAACAAAACTCAACAAAACAAATAACAGAATTAACTGAGATAAACTCGAAATGCGCATCAACAACGTCGGGAACAAAGAGTACAGTATATATAGTCGGGAACGAGTTGACAATGGCCGAAAATCCCACAGATTAGATAGCTAGAAAATCCGAAATGTTTTTATGACAAGCAAGACAAGATGGCTGCCAAGTTTTGTTATCACACCAAACTCCAGATGTCGCTGTCATCTATGGAAATTGATGACAGTGTTATGTGTGCCCCCCCTGGGTTAAGCTATGCCTCATTAACGCTAATAGTGCAGTTATTCTAAACTCTGGACTACGTGACCACCGACGACCTTCAAGCGCCCTTGATCGCTAATCGATAGTTCTAGTTACGTGTTAAAAATGAATTGAAGGTAACTTGACAATTAATTATTGTAACAATGAATTACGTTTTATGTTATAGTGTTTAAATATATATAATAATTATAGGATTTTAGTAGGACTTTTAAGGAATTTACTGGTTATTATCACGGCTCGAAGTGACCACGGCTTCGTTACGGGCGTGTCCTACTCGTATCACCTACGGACGTATGATTGATTCGGGGCCCGAACGAAGTATGAATGACAACACGATTTGACAGTTGTCCCTACTCCCGATATCTTTTTGCCCGTCCAAATAAATTAACTTTTACACTTGTTTTGATGGATTGTTACGACACGTTGTATATAAGTTATCATACACGAAATCTCTTAAGGGGTTATTGTACTCATCATTATGAACAACTTTTACTATGGGACCAAACCTGCAATCGCGAAAAAAAAATCAGCTGTTCAGTACATTTATCTTTGTCAAACTCGTCAAAAAGTAGGGACCAGTTGATTTTTTTTTTGCGATTTCAGGTTTGGTCCTATAGTAAAAGTTGTTCATAATGATGAGTACAATGACCCCTTAAGATATTTCGTGTATGAATACATCATAATTATATAGCAGGTATGCCAAACTGCTAAATAATACTTTTATCGTGGCATTTTATGTACCTATCTGTAAACCAACGAATTAAGAAGGACTGTAAACAGTTTAATTGAAATAAAATATGACGTACCCAGTATTCCAGCTCGTGGTCGCTGCGTCTCCCTCCACTGCAGCCAGGCCAGCGCGTGCAGCTGATGAGGCATCAGCGTGGAGTTCATGGCACTCGGAGCCTGTGCCTGCTGGCTTTCCGCAGGACGAGAGCCCAATGACTCATGCAAGTCGCGCAGACGGTCCAAGATATGGATACGTTGTTCTGCGTGGGAATCAATGGCTAGAAGGTGAAGTAAAAATAAAAATGAAAAGTCATTTATTGAAATTAGGCTGAGAATCAGCACTTGTGAAAGTCAAAATGTCGTAAGACTGTCAGCCGGCACGCCTGCCCTTCACCACTTCCTAGTGCTTTAGCTGGGAAGAAGAAGTGGCGCAACAAATCATTAATTCAACCAAGTTAGCCAAGGAATAGGTACTTAATAGTGCGTCGTAGAATTTCATGACAATATTCTATAAAATAGTAGTACTAAATGTTGCGTAAATAGGTATGCGTAGAATTAATGTTTGTTCGATGGTATACCGCTAAATATGAGTTATTAATAGTACCTACTTAAATGGAACATTATAGGCTGATTTAGACGTTATTAATTCATATTTGAATTAAACTTTCCGCCATATTACGAGTAGGTATTGCTTACTTTCAACTTCACCAAATTCTTAGCAAATGCATTTGTTCCTGCAGCCACTTTAAAGTGTAAGTACCTAGTATGAAATAAGTAGTATGTTCGAGACACATGTGAAAATTTGTAATGGGTCACCTTCTACAAAATATTACCGCACAGGTACTGAAATTTACTAGCTGGTACCTATGTTTAAAAAAAATAACAGACAAGAAATCCTGCAGATGTATCCATATTAGTAACCCTGCAATGCACTCTACACAGATGAAACATGTGAAAGATAATAGGAATAAGTACTCACCCTTCTTGCCAAGCCTGGCTGGCTTGACAGCATTGCTGGCTTCCTGCAGCTCATCCCACGTCGTTCCCTTCTTGTCCTCGCCGAAACTGTCCCGGGGGAAGTCGAAAGTAACTGGACTCTCTGTGAGAATGTCAAAATCATTATTTATCACTTAAAAATATTTCAAATCTAGAGACCGGATTTTCTCCGTTTCCTAGTAAATTAATCTCATTTCATTATGGAGGATGCGCTAAGGTAGCCTGCAAAATTCAAATTTTCTCACGTTTTTTGCTATTTGCGGGTCAGTGTCAGGTTGTATGTTGATTAAATATGATTCGCGGCCGTAACTAACATGGCTTTACAGAATTATATTCTACTTACATCTACAAAATAAGTTTTTATAGAGTCATCGCTGAGTGTCAAACTCATGTCAAAGTAACTTGATCGGCTCAAACTCAAATTCAAACACAAAGCATTTAAATTACTTAAACCACTTTTCAATTATCAAGGAGTCGGTCAGTCAGATAGGTAGGATATGAAGCTACTCATTGATGCTGGCAGTGGCGTGCCGTGCTATCCGGCCTGCGCTCTTACTGCAGTATAGGCCATGATGTCCGAGGCAGTCTACACCTATACGCCGCATTGGCAGCGATATTCTCGTATATTCTATTAAATTTTTCCGTCCGGATGTCCCGAATCATGCGAGCGTCAGTCAATCACAGCAGTTCATATGAGTTTGACAATCTGTTAGCAAATAATCGACCTTCATCCTAATTGATTATCAAGCGGAGATGGTTTCATTTTGACAGTTCAACAACATTCATTGCGTTATTTACGTTGTCGAGCAGACAAATGTTTCAAACATATTGAAGCAATTTAATGGATTAGCAATTTGTTTCAAAATGATTCAAACTCCGATTGATAAATGTGTTACGCAATTAGGGTGCTTAATTGGTATTTCAGAACC
This sequence comes from Cosmia trapezina, assembly GCA_905163495.3. Lineage (NCBI taxonomy): Eukaryota > Metazoa > Arthropoda > Insecta > Lepidoptera > Noctuidae > Cosmia > Cosmia trapezina. The sequence goes on from LR991019.1 coordinate 4,654,156, forward strand.
CGTGTGGTACCTGTACCTACCGTATGTGTTTTGAACCCGTCGTGGTGGTGGTGGTGGTGGTGAAGGATTTCGTTCCTGCACCACCATTTGTGCCACCAGAGCGCCTTGTCTTCTGACGTGCCTCTCTAGAGAGGTGAGAGTCTCTATTCGCTGTCGCGACTCTAACAGATTCTCTTCCTCCTTCAAGAGGGACTGGAAATTGATTTGTAAATTAAGTTGTGAACTTCCAAAGAAATAAAAGATTTTACTTACAAAAAAAAAAATTACTTCCAAATGTGGTAGGTACCTATCTGTCTAATAAGATTATAAGTTACGGGTAAGCCGCAATTAAACAATGAGTTCGCTCGAATTGAGTTCGCTCCCGAAAATATTCTTTAAACTGGCGACGAGTAAAACGAAGTTAAATTACCACTAATACATAGTAAGTGTAGAGTGTTACTGTGAATACAATAAAATGCCGATCGGTAAAATAGAACAATTCAATTTATCGAGCAAAAAATGGTTGTCGTACATTCGACGCGTGGAACAGTTCATGGCGCTTAACGAAATCAAACCAGCATTACAAGGTGGCTAAGTTAGTAACGTTAGTGGGTGAAGCTACTTATGATCTGATGTGTGAGTGTGATCTTTGTGCGCCAGACAATCCGGAGACCAAAAGTTTTCGGGAGCGCACTCAATGAAACACCAAGTCAACGAACCATCTGTTTATTTGCGGCTTATCCGCAAGCGCAACTTAAAATTATTAGATAGATACCACACCAAAATAAAAACCTGCCAAGTGCGTGTCGGGGCACGCGCAGTAATAGGGTTCCGTAGTGCACGCCGCCGCCCGTCGTTATCCGAGCGTAGGTAAACATTATTAATTTAGAAATCATTAATAAGAATGTTATGATTTTATTTTTGTATATTTTTACATGGTTCATAAACTTATATTTACTACCTGTTTTACACAACTAACAACGTTACATAAGTAATTAGGGTTCCGTACCTCAAAAGGAAAAAACGGAACCCTTATAGGATCACTCGTGTGTCTGTCTGTCTGTCCATCTGTCTGTCATAGCCAATTTGCTCCGAATCGAATGGACCGATTAAGTTGAAATTTCAAACACGTACGGCTAAAGTAAATAAATGAATTTTGATTAGGGGGGTAAGTTTTAAGGGACAAACAAGAAAATTAAAAAAAAAAAGTTTTCAAACTGTACCGTGTGACATGTCAAATGAAAGGGCTAAAATATTTTTATAATTTTAAAATAAATCCTTTTCAAGTTATTTAAGGAAATAGACGAAAATTGACCATCCCCCCACCCTTATCTCCGAAACTGCTGAGCCTAAAATTTTGAAAAAAATACAGAGAATAGTTCTATCCTGTAAATTACAGGAAAACCTATATGAAGTTTGTGGTTTGAAATAACATGGTAAATCTCTCAATATTGTGAGTACCTACAAACTTACATTGTAAGTACATTGAGAACATGTTTTTCAAGTTTGTTCTTGAGATAATTTCATCCCAACTACGAAATTCTTCATTGTGCGTAGTCCGACACGCCCTTGGCCAGTTGGTTTTAATGGAATTTGTACGAAATTTTTTTATTGTTCCAAGTACTTTTTACAAGATAGTTGACTATTACTCGTAAACTTGAAAAACCTTCATAGCTGTGATAGTTTTCCTTTTAACTTCGTTATATTTATGTTACGGTAAATGTGACTAATTGAAAATTATTAATAATTGTTTATCATTATTAATGTTAGTTGTGTTGGGAATAATAAATAAATAAATAATAATTACTGAAAGTCGAGGTAAAAGTAAAATTAATCACACTTGCCAGTGATTGTTAATAATGTAACCTTAGACCGAAATGTAATTTGAGGAGCTCGTGGCTAAGTAATAATAGCCGCACGGGTCGATCCGTCAGGTTAAGCTACGCTTGCCGGGGTTGGTCAGTGGATGGGTGACCATCTTTACATACCGAGATTCCTCCGTGCCTCGGAAAGCACGTTAAGCCGTTGGTCCCGGCTGTTATTCGTGGATCATTGACAGTCGTTACGGGTCGTCAGAAGCCCGAAAGTCTGACAACCAGTCTTACCAAGGGGTATCGTATTACCCAGTAACTGGGTTGTGGAGGTCAGACAGGCAGTCGCTCCATGTAAAATACTGGTATTCAGCTGCATCCGGTTAGACTGGAAGCCGACCCCAACATAGTTGGGAAAAGGCTAGGCAGATTGAGACCGAAATGTAATAATTTTCAAAGTATAATTAGTATTTTAGTTCAGTACCTATAAGAATTGTGATAAGTACGTATTATCAATAAATAGTTATTGAACAAAGAAATTGAGTCTATGATTGCAAGTAGGTACTTCAATCAATCTGCCTAGCCTTTTCCCAGCTATGTTGGTGTTGGCTTCCAGTCTAACCGGATGCAACTGAATACCAGTACTTTACATGGAGCGACTGCCTATCTGACCTCCACAACCCAGCAACTGGGTAATACGGTAGGTACCCCTTCTCTTGTCACAAATGCCTCTAAACTGGACTAAAAATCACTAAAATTTAGTTTATTCCTGTCAAACGACGATTTCCCATTCTGAAATTGATTAAAGTGACACAACTTAACTAAATTTTAGTTGGACAGCACTAAGATTGTACTGAGATTATAATTTAGTGAAAATGACAATTTTGCTATTCTGAATTTGACGTTTTTTCACCTATTTTGATTGTCAAACTAAATTAGACTATTTTTAATCGCGATTAAAAAGGTGTGGAGTAAGATTAGTTGTCATGACCTAAAATTCACACAAACACCTTGACTTCAAGTGCAAAAACAGTACTGTATTTTTTTTTCTTTTCCATATATCTCGAAACCGGTGTGTCCTATCGCAAAAATAATGAAAATTTGGCCCCCCTTTATAAGACCCTTAAACCCATAACCCTCAACACGTAGGTACCAAAAAAAAAATCCACAAAAACACGTTGAAGCTGCCCCCTCCCTGCCCCCCTCCAGCTCTAAAAAATATCTGATACGGTAACGGCGGCGATGTCGGATTGTCTGTAAACAAAATATGACAAGCCTTCTCACTTTTCAGGTCAACTATACTACGAGCACTATACCACGCGGAGTCACGATTGTCAAACTCAATTTTAGTTGTGTCAATTTTTTTTCTAAATTTAGAGGTTTTTTTTTTTGCAGAATAGCTTTAAGATTCTCATAGAAAAAAGTAAGGAATTTTAGTGATAGTTTAGTTAGTTTAGTTCGGTGTACAACAGAATCGGCACCACTGACTTCCTAATTAAAGTTATTTTTCACTTTTTAGTGTTTTTTTTGGACGACGGTTGTTTTTTTTTTTGGAAAACAGTTTTTTAGGAATTAAAATACGCGGAACTGTGGGCTTAGTGCGAGTTTTTACACTTACTCGAACGCGTTTACGTTAACGTTACCTTACGTCAATTTCTATGGAATAATTGTGTTTCCCTTTATAGGCACCAGGAGGCGCTTATTCAGTTTCAGTGGGCTTAGTGCGAGTTTTTATACTTACTCGATCGCGTTTACTTTATCGTTACCTTATGTCAAATCGTATGGAATAATTGTGTTTCCCATTATAGTCACCAGGCGGCGCTTATTCATTTTCAGTACAAACTGACGTTTACGTTAACGTGATCGAGTAAGTATAAAAACTCGCACTAAGCCCTCAGTACAAATTCACGTTTACGTTAAGGTGATCGAGTAAGTATAAAAACTCGCACTAAGCCCTCAGTACAAATTCACGTTTACGTTAACGTGATCGAGTAAGTATAAAAACTCGCACTAAGCCCACTGATCTTACACATGGAGTGTCACGTCTTTTAATTTATTCAATTAAGCCCCATCTATATACTTAACCTACGAATTTGATAATAATTTCAATTTGATACCTCCACTCGTTCCAGAGAAAAAGGTTCTTGATGACAGACTGACAGACAGACTGACATATGTATTATTAGGTGTACTTACAGACAGACAGACCGTGCTTCGGAAAGCATGTTAAGCCGTTGGTCCCGGCTGTCATTCGTGGATCTTTGACAGTCGTTACGGGTCGTCAGAAGCCCGAGAGTCTGATAACCAGTCTTACCAAGGGGTATCGCATTACCCAGTTACTGGTTTGTGGAGGTTAGATAGGCAGTCGCTCCATGTAAAATACTGGTATTCAGCTGCATCCGGTTAGACTGGAAGCCGACCCCAACATAGTTGGAAAAAGACTGGGCAGATTGATTGACTTACAGACAGACAGGCGGACAACGAAGTGATCCTGTATGGGATCTGCTTTTGAGGCACGGATCTCTAAAACGTCCCTTAAATAAAATAATTTATAAACAACAGAATATTTTCGATATCAGTCAGCACGTTGGAGACTGGCTATATTTTACTACGGCACCAAATAATTGAGACGAACAAAATTTATATAAAACTCACCGTCAGTTTTTTCAGGTAATTTCTCTCCCCTTCTAACTTCTTGAGTTCAATTTCCCTCACTCTCTTCTTGACATATTGAACTGGTACTAGGCTTCGGGATGAACGTCTAAGAGTATTGGCGGTGCTAGCCCAAACGTGGGCGGCAACAGCTTGGCGACGGCTCTTTAATGTACCAACCAGTCGAAAGAAAAACGTTAATTTGAATGAGCTGAATTTTACACTAATGTATTAGGTAAGTACCTATATGAGTTTTATTGGTAATCAAATGATGACAAAAAAAAATACATAAACAAACACTAATTATAAAAAACCGGTCAAGAGCGAGTCGACTCGCGCCCCTAGGGTTCCGTTCCGATTTCTGAAAAAGTGTGCTATTTATAGACATCGTTTTATTTTTCCTGTAATCTTTACATAAACTTCTATCACATAGAATAATTTACGATTTTTCTCTTTGCAAACTTCGGGTTAAGGGGGGGGGGGGGGGCGGTCTTTTTTTACATTTTTCATCAAAAGTGGAAAACTATGCTGTCTAAAAAAATTTTTTTTTTTTTGAGAATGTGCTAACAGCCCTCTTTCATATGATACCCCACATGCCCTAGTAGCCTCACTTTAATTTTTTAAGACCACCTTTCAGTCCCTGTTGCCAAAAAAATTTTTTTTTATTTCTTTCTTATTTGCAAAATAGATTTCAAGTTGATAGCATTCGTAGTTCTTGAGATATCCAGCTGTGACAGACAGACAGACAGACAGACAGACGGAGTCACACCATAAGGGTTCCTTTTTTACCATTTTGGTACGGAACCCTAAAAACAGATGAACTTTTCGGCTTTTAGCCTCACAGAATTTATTCAAGATCAACCCTTATTTTACCTCCTCAGGGGATGATTTTTCTAAAACGCTAAACCACATATTTCTTTATTTCCTACCAAAAGCATAAATTTGAATTTTCATATCCCTAACTTACGAAATGCTGGTTGTTGGATACGGGAACAAGTGGTGAAACAACGGCTGCCTATGAACGCAGACGCACTGAGGCTTTATTCTAAAAAGCAATATTTTGTAAAACGTGATGAGCAGTTGACATTGGGTTATTGTAACTTAGATAAATTACAAACTGAACCACTAAAAAGTGAAAAATAAAAACTTTTTGACAAAAAAAAAAACCGACTTCCAAAAAAAACACTACAAACTGAAAAATAACTTTAATATCGGAAGTCGGTGTCTTTGGATCTGTATTTTAGTTTTTTGCCACCGACTTCCGAAATTAATGTTATTTTTCAGTTTGTAGTGTTTTTTTTGGAAGTCGGTTTTTTTTTTGTCAAAAAGTTTTTATTTTTCACTTTTTAGTGGTTCAGTTTGTAATTTATCTAAGTTACAATAACCCAATGTCAACTGCTCATCACGTTTTACAAAATATTGCTTTTCCCGATGCAGGGACGTTAATTGTTGAGGAGTTCTCCTAGTAAGAACCAGGAGAACTGGGGCTCATGGTGAAGTCACCATTACCATTATGCATTTTGACGAGCATAAACCATATTAAAGTAATCGAATCGCAACCTGTGATATACTTAGATATAATTGAGTATTTCCGATGGCCCTCTGTGGTCTTCATCATCAGTTCCAGTTCACCGAATGGTATTTTCTGAGAGCAAATGCACGAGTTACTATAAAAATACCGAAATCGATATAGGTGTGCCCATAAAATTTGAGGGTTTCCCTCGATTTCCATGGGATCCCATCATCAGATCCTAACTTGATGATCATGGGACCACTTGGGAAGTATACCCTTTCGAACAAAAAAAGAAAAATCCAAATCGGTCCAGCCATTTTCGAGTAATCGAGGAACATACATAAAAAAAAAAATTAAAAAAAAAAAAAAAAAAAAAAAAAGGTTCCGACGAATTGAGAACCTCCTCCTTTTGGAAGTCGGTTAAAAACAAGCGTGCGCGACCTCGCGGCTGGGCGCGGGGTGCGGGGCGCTGCGCGGCGTCGTCTGCGCATGCAGTACAAGGACCGCGCATTGCTACGAACATACCTGTTTGTTTGTATAAAACACTGGTTTTCCCATACAAACTTTCATCCCCTACAACACCCCCTGTAGGATTATTTTTGAGACAAAAGTAGCCTATGTCCTTCCCTAGGATGCCATCTAGCCTTGCCAAATTTTATCGAAATCCGTTCAGTGGTTTAGGCGTCAAAAGGTAATACAAACTTTCATCCCCTACAACACCCCCTGTAGGATTATTTTTGAGACAAAAGTAGCCTATGTCCTTCCCTAGGATGCCATCTAGCCTTGCCAAATTTTATCGAAATCCGTTCAGTGGTTTAGGCGTCAAAAGGTAACAGACAGACAGACAGACCGACAGACAGAGTTACTTTCGAATTTATAATTGATACCTCCACGCGTTCCAGACAAAAAGGGTCTTGATGACAGACTGACAGACAGACAGACTGACATAGGTATATTTACAGAAAGACAGACGGACAACGAAGTGATCCTTTATGGTTTCACGGAACCCTAAAACGTCCCTTAAATAAAATAATATATACACAATAACAGCACTTCGGAGACTGGCTATATTTTACTACGGCGCCAAATAATTGAGACGAACAAAATTTGTATAAAACTCACCGTAAGTTTCTTCCCTTGTTCACCGATTTCAAGTTTCCTCACTGCCTCCTTGACATTCAGTACTGATAATGGACTGCTCGGTGGACTTTCAGGAGCAGTGGCGGCGCTAGCCCAAACGTGGGCGTCAACAGCTTGGCGACGGCTCTTTAATTTCCCCGTCAAAAGAAAAACGTTAATTTGAATGAGCTGAATTTTACACTAATGTATTAGTTACCTACATATGAGTTTTATTGCTAATGAAATGATGACAACAAAATGACATAAACAAACACTAATTAAATAAAATAGATGAACTTTTCGGCTTTTAGCCACACAGAATTTATTCAAGATCAACCCCTTTTTTACCCGCTCAGGGAATGATTTTTCAAAAACGCTAAACCACATATTTCTTTATTTTCATATCCCTAACTTACGAAATGCTCGGTTTCCCATACAAACTTTGATCCCCTACATCACCCCCTGTAGGATTATTTTTGAGACAAAAAGTAGCCTATGTCCTTCCCCAGGATGCCATCTATAGCCTTGCCAAATTTTATCGAAATCCGTTCAGTGGTTTAGGCGTCAAAAGGTAACAGACAGACAGACAGACCGACAGACAGAGTTACTTTCGAATTTATAATTGATACCTCCACGCGTTCCAGACAAAAAGGGTCTTGATGACAGACTGACAGACAGACAGACTGACATAGGTATACTTACAGAAAGACTTCCCGAAAAAGTATTTATTGTGTACTGATACAGGGCTGCTCGGTGGACTTTCAAGAGCAGTGGCGGCGCTAGCCCAAACGTGGGCGTCAACAGCTTGGCGACGGCTCTTTAATTTCCCCGTCAAAAGAAAAACGTTAATTTGAATGAGCTGAATTTTACACTAATGTATTAGTTACCTACATGTGAGTTTTATTGCTAATGAAATGATGACAACAAAATGACATAAACAAACACTAATTAGAAAGAAAGAAAGAAAGCAAGAAAGAAAAAGTATTTATTGTGACTCGCACAGAACTAAAACTAAAACACAAAATAAACAGACAGACAGACAGACAGACAGACAGACAGACAGACAGACAGACAGACAGACAGACAGACAGACAGACAGACAGACAGACAGACAGACAGACAGACAGACAGACAGACAGACAGACAGACAGACAGACAGACAGACAGACAGACAGACAGACAGACAGACAGACAGACAGACAGACAGACAGACAGACAGACAGACAGACAGACAGACAGACAGACAGACAGACAGACAGACAGACAGACAGACAGACAGACAGACAGACAGACAGACAGACAGACAGACAGACAGACAGACAGACAGACAGACAGACAGACAGACAGACAGACAGACAGACAGACAGACAGACAGACAGACAGACAGACAGACAGACAGACAGACAGACAGACAGACAGACAGACAGACAGACAGACAGACAGACAGACAGACAGACAGACAGACAGACAGACAGACAGACAGACAGACAGACAGACAGACAGACAGACAGACAGACAGACAGACAGACAGACAGACAGACAGACAGACAGACAGACAGACAGACAGACAGACAGACAGACAGACAGACAGACAGACAGACAGACAGACAGACAGACAGACAGACAGACAGACAGACAGACAGACAGACAGACAGACAGACAGACAGACAGACAGACAGACAGACAGACAGACAGACAGACAGACAGACAGACAGACAGACAGACAGACAGACAGACAGACAGACAGACAGACAGACAGACAGACAGACAGACAGACAGACAGACAGACAGACAGACAGACAGACAGACAGACAGACAGACAGACAGACAGACAGACAGACAGACAGACAGACAGACAGACAGACAGACAGACAGACAGACAGACAGACAGACAGACAGACAGACAGACAGACAGACAGACAGACAGACAGACAGACAGACAGACAGACAGACAGACAGACAGACAGACAGACAGACAGACAGACAGACAGACAGACAGACAGACAGACAGACAGACAGACAGACAGACAGACAGACAGACAGACAGACAGACAGACAGACAGACAGACAGACAGACAGACAGACAGACAGACAGACAGACAGACAGACAGACAGACAGACAGACAGACAGACAGACAGACAGACAGACAGACAGACAGACAGACAGACAGACAGACAGACAGACAGACAGACAGACAGACAGACAGACAGACAGACAGACAGACAGACAGACAGACAGACAGACAGACAGACAGACAGACAGACAGACAGACAGACAGACAGACAGACAGACAGACAGACAGACAGACAGACAGACAGACAGACAGACAGACAGACAGACAGACAGACAGACAGACAGACAGACAGACAGACAGACAGACAGACAGACAGACAGACAGACAGACAGACAGACAGACAGACAGACAGACAGACAGACAGACAGACAGACAGACAGACAGACAGACAGACAGACAGACAGACAGACAGACAGACAGACAGACAGACAGACAGACAGACAGACAGACAGACAGACAGACAGACAGACAGACAGACAGACAGACAGACAGACAGACAGACAGACAGACAGACAGACAGACAGACAGACAGACAGACAGACAGACAGACAGACAGACAGACAGACAGACAGACAGACAGACAGACAGACAGACAGACAGACAGACAGACAGACAGACAGACAGACAGACAGACAGACAGACAGACAGACAGACAGACAGACAGACAGACAGACAGACAGACAGACAGACAGACAGACAGACAGACAGACAGACAGACAGACAGACAGACAGACAGACAGACAGACAGACAGACAGACAGACAGACAGACAGACAGACAGACAGACAGACAGACAGACAGACAGACAGACAGACAGACAGACAGACAGACAGACAGACAGACAGACAGACAGACAGACAGACAGACAGACAGACAGACAGACAGACAGACAGACAGACAGACAGACAGACAGACAGACAGACAGACAGACAGACAGACAGACAGACAGACAGACAGACAGACAGACAGACAGACAGACAGACAGACAGACAGACAGACAGACAGACAGACAGACAGACAGACAGACAGACAGACAGACAGACAGACAGACAGACAGACAGACAGACAGACAGACAGACAGACAGACAGACAGACAGACAGACAGACAGACAGACAGACAGACAGACAGACAGACAGACAGACAGACAGACAGACAGACAGACAGACAGACAGACAGACAGACAGACAGACAGACAGACAGACAGACAGACAGACAGACAGACAGACAGACAGACAGACAGACAGACAGACAGACAGACAGACAGACAGACAGACAGACAGACAGACAGACAGACAGACAGACAGACAGACAGACAGACAGACAGACAGACAGACAGACAGACAGACAGACAGACAGACAGACAGACAGACAGACAGACAGACAGACAGACAGACAGACAGACAGACAGACAGACAGACAGACAGACAGACAGACAGACAGACAGACAGACAGACAGACAGACAGACAGACAGACAGACAGACAGACAGACAGACAGACAGACAGACAGACAGACAGACAGACAGACAGACAGACAGACAGACAGACAGACAGACAGACAGACAGACAGACAGACAGACAGACAGACAGACAGACAGACAGACAGACAGACAGACAGACAGACAGACAGACAGACAGACAGACAGACAGACAGACAGACAGACAGACAGACAGACAGACAGACAGACAGACAGACAGACAGACAGACAGACAGACAGACAGACAGACAGACAGACAGACAGACAGACAGACAGACAGACAGACAGACAGACAGACAGACAGACAGACAGACAGACAGACAGACAGACAGACAGACAGACAGACAGACAGACAGACAGACAGACAGACAGACAGACAGACAGACAGACAGACAGACAGACAGACAGACAGACAGACAGACAGACAGACAGACAGACAGACAGACAGACAGACAGACAGACAGACAGACAGATAAGATAAGGTTTGCTCATTGAATTGGCGCTATAATTTCGCGGCGGGGTACCGCATATGTACATAGTCAATCAAGTGAAGGGTCTGACTTACTTATGCGGTACCCCGCCGTGACATTATAGCGCCATTTCAATGAGCAAACCTTATCGTGCCATCCATCAATTTCTGTAATTAAAATATATATAGGTATTACTCAATCGAATTTGATGGCTCAACGATAGGTATTATTTTTGACTTTTTAAATGTTCTCTTTTCTTTTTTGCGTTGGGGGTTTTTTAAATTTTTAATTTAATTTTTATTTTAACCTTTTTAAACTTTTTAAACAATTTAACAATACAGAAATGCATTTTTATTACTGCAGAATGTTAAGTTTCTCTGCACATAACATTAACTTATAATGATGCCACCATCGTACTGCAAATAGAATTAAATACTGATAAAAAAACGAATACAAACACTACTATCTGCTATTTTTTTTTTCAAGAGTGTACTAGTGTGCTGGATATCCTGACTGCAACATCAGCTCATCGTGTAGCCACCATTGCATTGTATGTAGAATCAAATACTGATCAAAACGAACCCAAACACGACATATCTGCTATATTATTTTACCAAGAGTATTCTAGTGTGCTGGATATCCTGACTGCAGCATCAGCTCATCGTGTTGCCACCATTGCATTGTATGTAGAATAAAATTCTGATCAAAACGAATCCAAACACGACATATATATCTGCTATTACTTTTTCAAGAGTCTTCTAGTGTGCTGGACATCCTGGCTGCAGCATCAGTTCATCGTGTTGCCACCATTGCATTGTATGTAGAATCAAATACTGATGTAAATGAATCCAAACACGACATATCTGCTATTACTTTTTCAAGAGTGTTCTAGTGTGCTGGACATCCTGGCTGCAGCATCAGCTCATCGTGTTGCCACCATTGCATTGTATGTAGAATCAAATACTGATGTAAATGAATCCAAACACGACATTTCTGCTATTAATTTTTCAAGAGTGTATCCAGCACACTAGTGCTGGATATCCTGGCTGCAGCATCAGACCAAGAATTCCATAATCTTGCATAGATAGATAGCATACATGGATGTTTCAAATTTTAGGTCACACTAAGGTTTGAAAGTAAAGTAAATACCCATTACGCGTCTAAGATCCCTACCGCAGCTAACAATAGAGCGAATAACTTTGAAACGGCTGAACCGATTTTGATAAAACATGTCTAAGAACCATCGCTGGAAAACCTGCTTTCAAATAAAAAAAACCGCATCCAAATCAGTCCACCCGTTTAAGCGCTACGGTGCCACAGACAGACACACAGACACACACACACACACACACACATAGCGGTCAAACTTATAACACCCCTCTTTTTGCGTCGGGGGTTAAAAAACATGTCTCGCACAAAACGTCCGTTAGGACTATGATAGGTCTGTTACTGTACTGCATTGGTCAAATTAAATTTCTATCTACCTCCACTTTCTGATAACATTTATTTTCGAACTTTATAAAAAGTCTAACTATATATTGAGCGTTGCCGGAGAGTAATATTCCGAAGTATTCCCGTCGGAAGTATTCGCGAGTTTTGAGTAGTATTCGCAATTATTCCCGAGCTAAGTACATGTGCGGTCACGCAAGTTTGACTTGTTTGGCGTTAATTAACGCCATCTAGCGGTCAATAGTCAAACTAACATTACGTCGTGTGTGTTGTTGTCGTACGAGTATGTTGCGTTCATTCATGAATCCGCGTAATATTTGATTTGAAAACTTCGCAATACTTCCGAATATTTCTTTACATCTACTTAGATAAGTACTTACGTAATAAGTTTTTGTATGCGGTTTAGGTGTGAAAGTGGTAGAGAGGTAAATTCATAGGTAGATTACTGAGTTAATAAAATAGGTAGTTTAAAGTAAGTATCAAGAAAGAAGTCAAGGTTTGACTTCAAGTGCAAAAACACACCTACATGTAGAGGTTCAGGGGTTTATGGGTTTTATAAAGGGGGGCCAAAAAAATGTACTGTATTTTTTTTGCTTTTGCTTATATATAAATAAAATAAATAAATATCCTTGGATATTTCACACAACGCCATCTAGTCCCAAGCTAAGCAACCTAATGCTTGTGTTATGGTAACGAGATCGCTGATATTACTACTTATATACATTTTTTTTTGTAAATATATACATATTATAGATAGAAAAACACCCAGACTCGGAACAAATACTTGTAGGTCGTACAAATATTTGTTCCGTGCGGGAATCGAACCCGCGACATGCTGCGCTGCAGTCAATCGCTCAACCACTGCGCCAAACGTGTCGTCAAAACAAATATCTCGAAAACGGTGTGTCCTATCGCAAAAATAATGAAAATTTGGCCCCCCTTTATAAAACCCATACTTGTCCATGTTATTTTCAATACACTTCCTCGAAAACTGGTTCATATCGCACTACGATTAGGTTCACAATGCAATGTATGTCGCACGCGTGCTATTTTTCATTTTCCCACCCGTGTGCGGGAATAAAAATTGCCACAGATAACTTATACCTATACTTAGTCCAAATTGGTTCAATGCGAGATTCACAACTCTCTATTCGGAGATGAATGGTTTTTTTTTAATCTAGGCAAAAAGATTGATTGAGTCTTTAAGGCGTTAATATTTTTTGAATATTTAAATAATGTTGCTTTACAGAATATTATCAAAAACCATTATTATTACAATAAAAAAAAACGTTTATGAACAAATTAACATTTATTTGTGTTCTAAACTCAAAAATATTTGAATTTTAAATTTTTCATATTAGGCTGTTTATCGGCTTTATACCTTTGCTTCTCTTTCAACCTGGCAAAAGCAAAACGCGGAAAAAAAGAAAATACAAATCATATTTTCCTATTAATTCATGACAAAAATATTTTCCGTTATTTTATTTTATTTCTTCAAAAGTGTATTGAAAAACGTCGTGGAATTTGTGCTCACGACTCGTGCCGGCAGTTATACCTACTCGTCTTGAATTGCCTGCCTGAAAAAAAAATCAAATACCTACCTACCTTGGTAAATACTACTGAAAAGCGACAACACAAAACACATTCACATCATTCAACAATATAATTTCTAAAACAATCACAATGACAACTTTACGATTTTTCTAAAAAAAATATTTTAAATAATTGTTTCACCATTGAGAAAGTAAATCAAAATCTGTGAGGCGTTGCATCTGATAACCGCGCTTTTTGAGTTTCTTTTTGTCCTCATCCTTCTCTTCTTCCTTTTTTACTGCTTGTTTCTTCTTGCTTGGTTTTCCTTTGCTCTTCTCCGCATCTTTTAACTTCTGAACCTCGCATTCCATGTCAAAAGGACACTGGTCAGCAGAGTATATAGGCATCATAACGACAGGCACATACTGCGGAGTCGTTTTCGGTAGCTATAATGAAAGAAAGTGGCAACTTTGTTACTAAGTGACTTATGCCCGCTTTCTGAGGGCCTCAGATATAGAGTCTGTCAAGCGAGTCATGGCACATGAAAAAGGCGGCAAATTCAAAAATCTTACAGGTGTCAACACTGATATAGTACGCTGAAAACATGTTTGATACTTGAATTTTTGTAGATAAAAAATTTCTTTGGGATAAATTAAAAAAGTGCATTTTAATGTAGGTATTTATTAGTCACAATTAGAACTAAAATCAGAATCTATAAATTCACTGCCTTCATAAGAGAAATCACTGTCAGTATTCATCACGCACAAAAATGATGAAGGGTTCCAACTCCGTTTCGGTTATCCTGTCCTTTAGATTTGTTTTCTACACTAATAGTGTGGATCTGTGCATTTTTCCATTAAATATATTTCTTTTCCATTCTTCTTTTTTCTATTAATACAAATTAGATAATTGAGCTAAAAGTTTAGTATCAAAAACAAAAGAAAAAAAATACAACCGAATTGAGAACCTCCTCCTTTTTTTGAAGTCGGTTAAAATGCTGTAGCTTAGTTGAACAGAAGTTGTGTTGTGACAATCCGTTTGACAGCTAATAGTATTGCCATTATAGTTCAGTTAAATTGTGTTTTTACTAGGAAAGTTTTTGGGTTGTTCTGATTTCTTTCATTCCATATGTATTTTGGGGTGCTGAATCCGAATCTGAAGTTTGCGGACAAAATTTCGTTAACATTGAAAACGACAAAATTTCGTTAACATTGAAAAAATCGCAAAAAAAGCGAAAAATGTCTGCTTTTTTCCGGTTTTTTGCTTAAAACTTGAAAACTATTAACTTTTAGTAAATGCTCTGTTTACAGAAATTAAAGTTCTTAAAATTTTCTGCAAATATCACTATTTAGTTTTTTCAGACGAACCGTTCGGTCTCAAGTGCGAGTTGAAAATTTGTTATTTTCAGCAGTCTCTGCAACACCCAAACATTTATACATTCCAAAACTTTATTTATTATCAGAATGCTGTCATTTGATAAATTTCTCCTAGTTTTCTGCACAACTAATTTAAAAGAAAAAAAAAGGTACAAATTATACAAATACAGTAGGTATCAAAAAAGGTAGGACTATAACACAATAAAACTTAAAATATCGTTACTTATGATCATATATTATTAATATTACAAATTAAAATATGCAAAAATTATATGAGTCGTTGCCTTTTAGAAGGGCATGGCTGAGGTTCTTCGGTGGCGATGGGTCCCGGTACATATTCTGCCTGTTCTGGAAAATAAAACAGGTGGTGTCATTTCTCAAGGAGAGATGAGGATTGCAAAATAGTTTGTGAGATAAACATACCTTGCGCATTGTGCTGAGGTTCGGGTCCTGGCTCAGGGTCTGATTGCTCCATCGTAAGCGTCGGGGGTCGGTCTCCTGGAAAATAAAAGAGGTGGTGAGACACTGACTCTGATCATAAATATCAAGGAGAGATGAATGACTACAAAATTACTTGTGAGTTTCGACGTACCTCTGTCTCTTTCTTCAGTCTCTTCCTCGTCTATGTCAGAGCTGTCTTCCGGGGGCTCAACGTTGTCACACAGTCCTTCACATGATGTGCAGATTGAGGAACAGTGGAGGCCCGCCTTCCTGCATCCACAATGGCGTTGGCAGTCCTTTTTACATTTACATGAAATATACAGGAGTATTGAGTTTGGTGCAGGGTCCAAAGTGGTTGGTACTACTTTTTACGACATTTTTCATGAACCTCAACTGTAGATTCTTTACTTAGCTGAACATGATGATCAACCTCCCTTTTCTTGCTCGACTCAATAAATGTTTTCAAACCTTTTTCCCGCAGCGTCGTCACCTTTTCAACATCATTATCCAGTACTTTACTTTATTACAAATGAAACACATGTCAGAAGCCATTTTAACACTACACTTAAACATAACTTGTAGAAATCTTAATAACGTTTATAAACAATACAAAGAGACTGGGAACGCAGCCGAGTTGCCTGGAAGAGCCGAGAGTTAAAAATTCCCAATTTTCAACTCGCATTTGACACCGAACGGTTCGTCTGAAAAAAAAAACTAAATAGTGATATATGCAGAAAATTTAAAGTGCTTTAATTTCTGTAAACAGACCATTTACTAAAAGTTAATAGTTTTCGAGTTTTAAGCAAAAAACCGGAAAAAGCAGAATTTTTTCGCTTTTTTTGCGATTTTTTCAATGTTGCGTCACGAAATTTTGTCCGCAAACCTCAGATTCGGATTCAGCACCCTGAAATACATATACAATGAAAGAAATCAGAACTACCCCATAACCTTTCCCACCAGGGGCTTTTTAGAGTACAAATTGACTGCATTATTATAAGAAATCAGCTAAATGGTCATGGACACGACTCGCTTGGCAGACTCTACTCTCCATTGACTATGGATTTGGCAAGGTTATTTATTGACTAAAAATATTAATCACAATTAAGTAACTAAGTATTGGGTGTTTTAAATACATATACAAAAATGGTATAAAATGACATTTATTTTAAAGAAAATGTCACCGTAAGATTGTGAACACTGTTTCATCTATCTCGCGAGATTGTAAACTATCGATAAATTATGTGCTGTAGGTACCATAGTGCTTACAATGTAACCTAAATTTTCGATAGTTTATAATGTATCCGTAAATGGGCTAGGTTAGGTTAGAATTGTGGCCGAGGTGAGCGCTTCTTCCAAGTTGGTCACAGTTACTTGGCTATTTAGTATTCAAAATCAAAATCAAAATATATTTATTTCACATAAACCTACATGGCCACTTAAGAAACGTCAGAAGCTAGTTTCACGGTTCCAAATTGGTCGTTTCCTATGGAAAACGGCCGGCAAGAAACTCCATGGTAACCATGGAGTTTCTTTCATGGAGTTTCTTTTAAAAATAATTGGATTTTACAATATTTTCAAATTACAGTGATAATAAGATGTGAGATCAATGTAGGCCTTTCAACAACTACCACCACTATTAGTGAAAGGTGCGATCGTTGCATGCAAGTTTGATATCAGTTCACAATTTGTCGATTTGCCATGGATAGATTATAATCTATCGAAAAATAATGCGTTAAATTGTAAATGGTTTGTTGCAGTTCACAATTTTTCGATAGTTTATAATCTAGCGAGATAGATTATAAACTAACGAAGTCCTTAATCATACGGTGACAAAATATATAACATTACATTTTACCTGATTCTCCGCAGCACATTGGCAGCAATAGCTCTGTGCCGCAGATATTGCGTTAGAGCTGACTAAATGTTGAACAATGGCTTTTAGCCGTTCTTCGTCCAAGTTTGCGGGTCTCTTATTCTCCCATTTTCCGTCGGGGTTCATTTGAACAATGAAAGGAGCCGACATACCCATTGCTTCAAATCCAGGTTTTGCCAGCGGACTACAATAAAAACATTAAGTACATACATAATACGTAGCTCTTGTAACTTGTATTCTATTCTAACTTTTCTGCATAGGTCAACTAAGCAAACCATTTTGCTACTTGTACTTATACTGAGAAGACCGATACAGAATCATTTTGTTTTGCCGACCCGGGCCCCTGACAGGCTATAGGTGCTACAAAAGCTTCTTTCAAGATAGGACTTAGAATGAATATGGCCAAGATGATAAGATTACGGCAAAAATTTTCAGCAATTCAAATCCTTATTTTAAAGTCGGAAATATACGTTGGAGATGGTTGACCGGTGTGCAGATGGTTGACTGTTTGGCAAATGTTGGCCATATCCTGTTCTTTGGCAAAGAACATCAACCAACAGAGATATTGAGAAGAACACAGCTTGAGTGGGCCGATTCTAGCAAATTGGGCGACACTGAATAAGCCTAATTTCTGAAGACACGTCTCTACAGTCAGTATGATCTGCCCGCCATCACAAATGATGCTGAGACGTGGACGCTCACGTAGGGAGCCGTGTACAGGTTGAGAGTTGCACAGCCTTATACCAAGCATGGAACATGCATGCTTGGCATAAGGCTAATGGACCGAGTTCCAAACGTCGAGATCCGAAGCACGAAGATCTTTGATGTAGGAAAACGAATTATGGAATTAAAATGCAGTAAGGCAAGACATCTGGCAAGGGGCAGTGATGACAGGTGGGGTAAGGCAGTGACCAAGTGGCGTCCAAGGGCTGCAAGACGAGGCGTCAGTCGTCCGGCGGCGACACATGGGCTTACAGCTTTGTGATAAGGCAGGCACAGCATGTCCAGCCCGGCGAGCACGGCCTACTGTGACATGGCTTGAGTCACACATTTTATCATAGTTTGGGCGATAAAACTGTTTTGTCTTAAATGCTAGCACGGCGGCGTGAGATAATTTCTTGAATGTGACATAACTTCTTGACGTTTAGTTGGGACTCATTATGTCTTATTTGCTAATATGGGCGCATCAATTATATCAGAAATGTTACATTTTGACGGTGACTAAGAATAATTTTATCACTTTCGTTCGGAGGTGGTGATAAGATTTGAAAATTGAAAAAAATAATGTTTTCCTGCTCCAAATGGCAATAAATTATTTTCTTGCATTGTGTGGTGGTGGTTTATTTGTGTGAAGAATTGCGCGCGATAACAAAAAAAAATAATGACTATTTTTTTTTTTTTTTTTATATATTTGTTTTAATTTTTAAAAATACATATTTAGACATGTAAATAATGCGCGTCGAAAACAACAAAAAAAAAAATTAAGTAAATACATAAGTAGGTACTTAAATACTACTATATTTTTTTTTGGTACCTACATGTTCAGAATAATGGGTTTATGGGTTTCATAAATAAAGGGGGGCCAAATTTTCATTATTTTTGCGATAGGACACACCGTTTTCGAGTTCTATGCAAAAGAAAAGAAAAAAAAGATTTAATTTGGCCGCATATTCAGATAGTCTTAAGCATTTTAATTTTTTCAATTTACTATGTCACACTATGAATTTAGCGACTCTTATACGTTAGGCCGAAACGCGAAATCCCGAATCACTTTATCCCGAAAGAACGCTATCCCGAATCACTTTATACCGAAAGATCGCTATCCCGAATCACTCTATCCCGAATGAACGCTATCCCGAATCACGCTATTCCGATTGAACGCCATCCCGAATCACGCCATTGCGAATGAATGCTATCCCGAATAACGCTATTCCGAATGAACGCCATCCCGAAAAACTTGAGTCTGAAATAACATTATTTCCAACGAACGTTACATTATTCCAAAAACGGTATTTAACTCTCAATTCATGCTATGCATTAAAAAAATGGGCCATGTGCGTGTTGGACCACGCACAATGAAGAGTTGAAAAGAATTAATCCCAAAAAAAAAATGTTTTTATGTAATAAAATTACAAATGATTAATTTTCTGACTTTTCCTTTACTTGTTCTGTGAGACCCTGCTTCTTGTCAAATTTCATCATCCTAGGACAACGGGAAATACACTATAGATTTTGATTTACTCGCGAGTATCAAAATATGTCGCATAAATGGCCGTATGTTTTTATTGCATTGACTTAGAAGCTTGAGTTTTTTAGGAGTTCAAGAGACTATAGACTTACGTATTTTTATATTAATTTCAACTTGATACCTGCACGCGTTCCTGAGAAAAAGGGTCTTGACAGACTGACAGACAGACAGACAGACGGACAACGAAGTGATCCTATAAGGATTCCGTTTTTTCCTTTTGAGGTACGGAACCCTTAAAAAATATGTCCGTTTGCCCCGTACGGCCCCCCAGAATTTGCGTTTTGGGTGTGCACCAATGCAATGTACTCGCCTCTAGGAGTTTATGTACCGGTTTCTTTTTCAATGTACCTCTGTACTTTGAAGAAATATGCAAAAAAAGGGGGTCGTGCCAGCCAAACGTTTTCAGCTCGGCCCCCGTGTAACTTGAAAAATATATAGTGTATTAAAAAGTTTCTTAAACTCAAGGAATGTACTCTATTAACACGTTAAATGTGCCGCAACAGACATTGTGAATTCGTAATAATAAATAATTTATAGATGTGGATAGGGGGTCGTGCTGGAAAAAACAATTATAAGAAAATATCTAAAAAAGACAATTAGAAAATAATTGATGTGCGGCAAGTAACATATGTACCGCTTTGGTTTCTCATACAACTTGCTAAATTTGAAAAATAAACTAATTTTAGTTTATTCAGCATGGCCCTCTATAGTTGCCTATATCTTTTTAAATATGACATATTTGTTTACAAAATTCGACTTACTGAATTACGTATAGTACATTCATTCCAAATGAATTGCGATTCTGCTGTATTAGTACTTTAAAACATAAATTGAATCTAAAATATCATACATTATAACTTATAACTGATGAGGTGACCATGATTCCATATATTAGGTAGAGTGGGCTGCATCAATTGGGTACCCCTCAAAAGACATGTGGGTTCAAATCCGTGATAGGCCGAAGTTGGTTTTTGTATTTTCAAAAACATTTTATTATAAATTAATGTATTGTTTTTGCGAATAAATAAGTTTATGCTAGTATTTATTTTTAACTAAATCTGTTTTTATTATTGTCTTATTCAATAAAACGTTAATACTTCTAATATTTGACATTTACGACAGGGTTGACATTTACGAAGAGTTATTCAACGTCTAAATAGATCAGAGGTTTCAAGACCGCTCGCCGTGCATAAGATTGGAGGTTCAAATCTTAGGCACGAATTGTGTTTTTTATCATACATTATGTATTTTTTTTACTATAAAGTCTTTTGTATTTTAAGTACCCATTTGTTTTTTTTTTAAATTTAATTTTAAAACAAGAAAAATAAAAAACACTGTAACTCTTTAAACGTCGATTGACACCCAGCACGCTAATTGCGTAACACATTATCAATCGGAGTTGGTTTCATTTTGACAGTTCAACAACATTCATTGCGTTTTTTACGTTGTCGGGCAGACTTATTTTTCGAACATACGAAGCAATAGATTAGCAATTTGTTTCAAAATGAAACCAACTCCGATCGCTAATGTGTTACGCAATTAGGGTGCAGGTGTGCAGATAACAATAAAAAATCTTTGCGTCTGCTAATTGGCGTGCGGCGGGTTAACAATCATTTAATAATATTTAATATTGATATTATGTAACAAAACTACAAAGATTTATATTTTACAATAATTTGATTTGATAATTTACAGTTACCTTAGACATATTTTGCCAACTGAGACAAACAGGTTCCTAGACAAATGCGAAAGGTGAATCAAAACTAGACTCGTCAGACGGTAACTTCATTATAGGTTAGTAAAATATAATGCATAACTACCCTCTAATAGCAAACTATTCATTCACTACGATTTCATAGACAGAGACAGAGTTATAACGCCAAGTAGATTGATAATTCATTGAGTTATTAACTACCTAACTGGCTTAGTTGGTAAGAGCTCGCGGTTATCGTTGTATATATAACCAATGATTCGATGATTCGATGGTTCGAATCTCGTCCGGTCATAAGAAACACTTTTTGTATTATTCAGGATGTATTGTTTGAATTGCAAAGTTGTAGCAAAGTTAATTTTAATACAACTGGGGTACCCAATTGATGCAGCCTACTGTACATAATATTCTATACTTACCTATATTAATTCTTAAATTATGTGACTACATTGAAATAAACATTACTTTTTATAATTTGTTTTTTTCTTCTTCGTTTAATATTAGCGATGACATCTTATAAAGGAATTATAACCGTTAAGACTCGTGTGCGGTCCCTATTAGTTCACTGACTCCAATAATTTCAGTATTCACGCATTTTCTACGTGTGGTTGTGCAGTGAATTCTATTTCAAGCACGGAAATGGATTGTTAAAATAAACATGTAAGTTTTAAGCTATAAGTTATGTGGCGCCATCTACATCGCAACATGCAAACTACGTATCACACTGACGCACGGTGGGCTGAAAATCAGCTTTCATAGACTTAGGGATTTCTATCTGCAAGTGCCTGATTTTTTGCCGGATATCGCTTCTATTAGTTGTTACTGTATTCAAAAATGACACCCGAGGTAATTCTGCACAAAAACGAAGGAATTATAATTTTTTTACGAAAAATTTGTATGAAGCTAGTATGAAAAAGTTAATAATCTCGCAAACAGCAAGGAAAACCGTAATATCCTTACAGGTGGTTATACTACTAATTATTTATGATTTTTTGACATATGTCATATAACGGTTATCGCTGCTATTTTTTTTTAAAAATCGTCAAAATATTTTTATTTATTTTTACACATGAAAATGTTCCTTTTGATGTTTAGGTTGAGGAACACAGAATTTTAACAACACGTAACATAAAATAGCATCACCCCTATATTCCCGAAGGAGTAGTCAGAGGTTTATAGTACATCCACACTTAGCCAACTATGTTTGAATTAGATATTTATCAATACAAAATGAGTTTTAAAACTTTACATACATTCAAAATACCAAATAACAAATTGTTTAGTCTTCTAATAAGTCTGAATAGGTGATTAAATTATTGTTAATGATTTCTGATAAGTAAGCTAATTTGTTGATTAGTTGTGCTAAGAGTTCTAAGAAATGTTTTGGACGATTATAAATTTTCATTAGCACTAAACTTTTAAAACTCTAATGAGGGTAGTTAACTAATTATCGATGTTTTGCAATAAAAGGGCTAAAATTTTGCTTTATAATTTAGATTGTTCACAACGGTGTAACTGCTAACACTAAATTTTTGCCCTGCGACTATAAAATCTTAAAATGGAAAGTTTAATCACCAATTTAGACTTGAATTGCTTGGATTGCTTCTTTCACTAAAACTGTCAAAGTGGCAATATATTACTTTGCGAGAGGCTGCCATTCGGGAAGGTGCTAAGGATATTTATCCATCCTACTATAAAGTGCAACAAACTAAGCTTGATTGCTACCCTCCGAAGCAATCAGTGTCAGTTACGGATTCCTCGGCTAGGATTACACTTCAAGCTTTACTTGACATCACGGTGACGAGGATCCTTCAAAGTCTTTCTGACTATGCAGATGTGCAAAATAAGCAGCTAAAGCTGATATCCAAGTGGGGATTTGATGGTGCTTCCAACCAAAGCCGATACAAGCAGAAAATGGAGGGTGAGCAAGATGATGCAAGCATTTTCATGACCTCCTTGGTGCCACTAAAACTGACAGATGGTGATAATACTGTATGGACGAACCCAAAACCATGCTCAACTTTGTATTGTCGTCCAGTTCAGTTTACTTTTGTAAAGGAGAGCGAAGCAGTTGTCATTGGTTTCAAAAGACAAATGGATGATGAAATTGTGGACCTTAACCCCACAGAGTGCATTAATAATAACATGGTGACTCATCAATTAATGATGACAATGATCGACGCCAAAGTCTGCACGTACCTTTCTGAGGCCAGATCAAATGCATCGTGCTACCTGTGCTTAGCAAAACCTATGGAAATGAACCGCTTAGATGTTGTAACATCAAAGACTGTGTGCTAACATATACGAATTTGGCTTGTCATCCCTACACGCACGTATTAATTGTATGGAATGTCTGTTACATATTGCGTACAGGCTCGACTTCAAACGGTGGGCAGCGAGAAGTAATGAGGACAAAGAAATGTTGCAGAACAGAAAACAATCTATTCAAAATAAATTCAAAGATCAGCTCAATCTGTTGATTGATATTGTAAAACAAGGCTCGGGAACTACCAATGACGGGAATACCGCAAGAAAGTTTTTCGAGTTTCCCAATAAAACTGCAGCTATTACCGGGTTGGACGAAGATCTTATTAAAAGATTTGCTGTGATTTTGCAAGCGATAACATCTGGCGAGAAGATCGACGTAATAAAATTTAAAGATTTTGCCCGCAAAACAGCAGAAAAGTACGTGGAATTGTACGACTGGTACTACATGTCGTCAACCGTACATAAATTACTAATACACGGGGCTGACATAATCGAGAAAAATGATATTGTGCCGATTGGGACTCTCTCGGAAGAAGCCTCAGAGTCTCGAAACAAAGATTTTAGGAGGTTCCGGGAACATCATTCGCGGAAAAGAAGCAGGCAAGATTGTAATCAAGATATCTTAAATATGCTTATTGTTTCTTCGGATCCTTTCCTAAGTGCACAAAGGCCTAAGTTAGATGCCAAAAGAAAGCAGAGCTTTTTTGCTGAAACTCTCGAATTAATTCAGTTTCAGGAAAGTGAGTTCGAGTTTTTAGATATATCCAATCTGGATTCTGACTCAGAATTGGAGTCCGACAACGACAGTGATAAGGAAAATGTTTAATATTTGATTTAATTTTTTCTATTTTTTTAAATATTTTTCTTGTTTTATATAGTCTTAATATTTGGGTTAATAAAATTATTTATAATTAACAATGTTCTTAATTAAGTCACTAAAAGGAACCGTTTCATACGTAAAAATAAGTAAAAATATTTTGACGATTTTTAAAAAAAAAATTAGCAGCGAAAACCGTTATATGACATATGTCAAAAAATCATAAATAATTAGTACTATAACCACCTGTAAGGATATTACGGTTTTCCTTGCTGTTTGCGAGATAATTAACTTTTTTATACTAGCTTCATACAAATTTTTCGTAAAAAAATTATAATTCCTTCGTTTTTGTCCAGAATTAACTCCGGTGTCATTTTTGAATATAGTAACAACTAATAGAAGCAATATCCAGGAAAAAATCCGGCACTTGCAGATAGAAATCCCTAAGTCTATGAAAGCCGATTTTCAGCCCACTGTGTGACGTCAAAATACTGTATCATGGGCACCCCATAAGTTGTAATGTATGATATTTTAAATTCAATTTATCGTTTAAAGTACTAATACAGCAGAATCGCAATTCATTTGGAATGAATGTACTCCTATACGTGATTCAGGAAGTCGAATTTTGTAAACAAATATGTCATATTTAAAAAGATATAGGCAACTATAGAGGGCCGTGCTGAATAAACTAAAATTGGTTTATTTTTCAAATTTAGCAAGTTGTATGAGAAACCAAAGCGGTACATATGTTACTAGCCGCACATCAATTATTTTCTAATAGTTTTTGGATAAGGGTGTTTTGTCTTTTTTAGATATTTTCTTATAATTGTTTTTTCCAGCACGACCCCCTATCCACATCTATAAATTATTTATTATTACGAATTCACAATATCTGTTGCGGCACATATAACGTGTTAATAGAGCACATTCCTTGAGTTTAAGAAACTTTTTAAAACGCTATATATTTTTCAAGTTACACGGGGGCCGAGCTGAAAACGTTTGGCTGGCACGACCCCCTTTTTTTGCATATTTCTTCAAAAGTACAGAGGTACATTGAAAAAGAAACCGGTACATATACTCCTAGAGGCGAGTACATTGCATTGGTGCACACCCAAAACGCAAATTCTGGGGGGCCGTGCGGGGCAAACGGACATTAAAAAATGTGCTTCCACCAAAAAATCTTTGGTCTAACTAAATGCCTGTTTTCATCAAAAGTAGTAATTTGAAAGTTCCTGAATGTGTTTTATATATTTTAATTCCATATAGTCTTTTATGCACAGTTTTAATAGAGGGTTAAATATCGTTTTTGAAATAACGTTATTTCAGACTCAAGTTATTCGGGATGGCGTGATTCGGGATAGCGTTCATTCGGAATTACGTGATTCGGGACAGCGTTCATTCGGAATAGCGTGATTCGGGATGGCGTTCATTCGGAATAGCGTGATTCGGGATAGCGTTCATTCGGGATAGAGTGATTCGGGATAGCGTTCTTTCGGGATAGAGTAATTCGGGATAGCGTTCTTTCGGGACAGAGTGATTCGGGATTTCGAGTTTCGGCCTAACGTATAAGAGTCGAATTTAGCAACAAGAAAGGCATGTCGCGCCTCTAGATTATGTCATATGGTTGACCCGTGCTAGCATTTAAGACAAATTCTAAGACATGACATAATTTATCATGTCTTGTCACAAACGTCTTGAGTACGCCCGTGCTCGCCCCGCAGCAGTGGGTGAGGTCTGGCTGTGGATGATGACGGTGAGGCAGGTGACGTATAGACTGCCTCATTGGTCCAGTGTTAGAGGTACCTAGCAAGGGCGACTACTGAGCATAGTAAAGACTGCCTCATTGGTCCAGTGTTAGAGGTACCTAGCAAGGGCGACTACTGAGCATAGTAAAGACTGCCTCATTGGTCCAGTGTTAGAGGTACCTAGCAAGGGCGACTACTGAGCATCGTAAAGACTGCCTCATTAAGACTGTCTCATTGGTCCAGTGTTACAGGTAGCAAGTGCGACTACTGAGCATCGTAAAGACTGCCTCATTAAGACTGTCTCATTGGCCAGTGTTACAGGTAGCAAGTGCGACTACTGAGCATCGTAAAGACTGCCTCATTAAGACTGTCTCATTGGCCAGTGTTACAGGTAGCAAGTGCGACTACTGAGCATCGTAAAGACTGCCTCATTAAGACTGCCTTATTGGTCCAGTGTTACAGGTAGCAAGTGCGACTACTGAGCATCGTAAAGACTGCCTCATTGGTCCAGTGTTACAGGTAGCAAGTGCGACTACTGAGCATCGTAAAGACTGCCTCATTGGTCCAGTGTTAGAGGTAGCAAGTGCGACTACTGAGCATCGTAAAGACTGCCTCATTGGTCCAGTATTACAGGTAGCAAGTGCGACTACTGAGCATCGTAAAGACTGCCTCATTGGTCCAGTGTTAGAGGTAGAAAGTGCGACTACTGAGCATCGTAAAGACTGCCTCATTGGTCCAGTGTTAGAGGTAGCAAGTGCGACTACTGAGCATCGTAAAGACTGCCTCATTGGTCCAGTGTTACAGGTAGCAAGTGCGACTACTGAGCATCGTAAAGACTGCCTCATTGGTCCAGTGTTACAGGTAGCAAGTGCGACTACTGAGCATCGTAAAGACTGCCTCATTGGTCCAGTGTTAGAGGTAGCAAGTGCGACTACTGAGCATCGTAAAGACTGCCTCATTGGCCAAGTGTTACAGGTAGCAAGTGCGACTACTGAGCATAGTAAAGACTGCCTCATTGGTCCAGTGTCACAGGTAGCAAGTGCGACTACTGAGCATCGTAAAGACTGCCTAATTGGTCCAGTGTTAGAGGTAGCAAGTGCGACTACTGAGCATCGTAAAGACTGCCTCATTGGTCCAGTGTTAGAGGTAGCAAGTGCGACTACTGAGCATCGTAAAGACTGCCTCATTGGTCCAGTGTTAGAGGTAGCAAGTGCGACTACTGAGCATCGTAAAGACTGCCTCATTGGTCCAGTGTTAGAGGTAGCAAGTGCGACTACTGAGCATCAGGTCCTGGTTTCGATCCCCAGGTCGAAGAAAGGGTGTTATTGGGCTTTTCACATAGAATTTCTCAGAGCAGTCTGGAACCTGGATTTGGACGCAGTTTTAATGGCAATAAGCTCGCCCCTATAGATAATCTAACTGGCGAAATAAAAATATGGATATGGGAACCTACAATTTCTATGTTTTATCTGAAGTTTTGTGGTCTCACGGAATCGGAATAGGTAGGTACAACCAATGGTACGGAGAATGGTAGGATGGAAAGAAGGCCTCCTTGATGTAATTATCGTGATCTTGGTTTTATGGTGGAAAAGGAAAAGAAACAATGTACTTATGTGCGGTAGGTACTTACACATCTGCTAGTTTAGACTTCAATGTTTTATCAGCCATCTTGAAATTGTCCTAGTACGATCAACCAAGCAATGTTAGTTAAATAAAATGCGTGAAATAATTTATTTGTAATTTTTTTAGAATTTTCTCTAAAAAACTTAAGAATTTTGTTGACTTTAGTTTTTATTTGATGTACTTACTTACATCACTGACTTGTAACAACTGTCATGCGGACAGTAATATTTATGGTTAGTATACACAGTGTAAGCTAGAGTGCGAGTAAGCCTAACATGGCCGTAGTGCAGCAACTCGTACTGTCTCACTGTCTGCACGTATCATACGAGTTACTCGCAGTTGCGAGTTGGAGTAGCTCGCAGCCGAGTAATTTCAACATTTTTGTTTTCGTGTAGCTGCAGTGCAGTGTCTCGCACTGTGTAAACAGCCAAGGCAAGCAGAGCTACTGACATGCGAGTAAACAGTGCGAGCAGCTGTCTACTGTCTATTTATTTATTTATTTATTTATATTTATCTAAGTGTGCGTCCATACTGCCGGCCCAGCGCGGGCGCGACGACGGGCGCGAAATATCATATGCGTGTGGTGTGAGGGCCACTTTATTGAAACTCTTTGAAAATATGCTTAGGATTTAGTGAACATTCCCAAAGAATTGTGAAAGTTGGAATCAGATTTTGTGAAAGTCAACTTTGCGAGATATGGACTGTAAAGTGTGGCCCTCAGTTCTCACATAGAGGATTGAGGGCCCACCTGTACCTGATAAACTATGGACACTACAGATAAAGTCTTTATGCCAAAATCTAAGCTTCTACCAAACAAAATTTGTGAAAACAAGATATTATCGCAAAACGCTGTCCTACTTGGTATATCTTCGTTCAAAATGGGCCCTCAATCCTCACACACGTAAAAGTTTATAACGCAAATAAAATGAAACCATTAACTTATAGCTACTGTTTGTAATCCTATAAGATACTAAATAAATTGTGAAAATTTGTGAAAGCAAGAGCAGGTCACCATTTCTTGTTGTTTGAAAGTTATGACCTTGACAAAATTCGGGCCCTCAATCCTCCATTTATTTTGTTTTCCGTTTTAATACGCTTATCGTATGAAAGATTAAACAAATACAAAATAGTCTCTTTTTGTGAAAAAAATTGTGCAACAAATTCGATACCAGAAAGAAATTAAAAGACCCTTTATTGTAAATAAAAATCAAGTTTTATTTTTATTCCCTGAATTAGGGAATAGGGTGACCACAATACGGTATTTTACTCTATATGAGAAAAAATCTAAAAATATATTATTTAGATAGATTAGGCAAAAAGCAATCGGAAAATATTAGTTTTAGTTCAATAACAATATAAATTTTAAAATGAAATTCAAAGTTTTCAGGTTTTTTTAATGTTTTCTCAAACCATGAAATAGTAGCCGCCATTTTATGACGTCATTCGGCTGTGTAAATTAAAAAAGTGTCAACTATTAATTGATCAGCGTATCTCTTACAGCAGCTTTCACTTAAAAATCAAAATCTTTACCGTCCATACGTATTGTGTGTATAGAGTCATGAGGAACAGGGAGTAAAGTTCACTCATCCTCTATTGAAAAGGGAGGACCCTCCGACCAGATGGGTGTTGTGTCTGGTGGGCAACTGCCCCACGGTTAATGTCGGGTTGTTGTATACCTAAATGCCAGTCGCGCGGTAAACTATCATTGCGCGATGCAGGTTGCGGGACGTCATGTCCTTGTGATGCGTAGTTCGTATGTGGCGATGTAGATGCCACCACATGTGTATTACAAGAAGTAACAGGCTAGAATGGAGATGTTACAAGGATTAAAACAACAAATGTGAAAATGAAACTTTTTAATCACTATTTATAAATTACCAGATCACAAAAAAATTAAAATCCTAAAACCCTAATAAAAAAATAAAATCCTTTTTTGGGCACTCGTGGTAACACGTTAAGGTAATTGCGCTGTGGTAGCCCGCGAAATTCATATTTTCTTGCGATTCGCGACATTAATAATTATGTATTTACATAATTTTAACAATAAAATCATTAATTACCTATGTACGCGGCCTTTTATAATGTGTGAGAACGTGCCTTTAAGCGCGGCAACGGGAGTATACACGCCCGCCCGCGCCTGAGGACCTGCGTCAGGCGGAATGCGAGGACGCCGTGGCGCCTCTCTAACCACTCCTCAAAGAGGGGACTTATCGTCGCAATTGTGGCGTGCCCAGCGCTGGGTTGCGACAGTCGCACTCTCCATGTCGCATGATCCCGCCGGAGGTCTGTCCGCTGTGCCGTGATTTCTCGCGGCAGCGGAGTTACGCCCCGCCGTTTCGCCTCCTCGCGCCACTCCCACACGGCACGGCAGTGCACGCAGGGCCTTACCGGTAAAATCTAAGGTTTACTGACTGAACACCGGTAAAAGTTTTAGAATAATTCGGGGTTTTACCGGTGAGATTTGGTAAATATTAGAATTTACGGGTAAATCCTAATATTTACCGCAGTTCGGGCTTTTACAGTAACATAAAGGTAGATGAGTATGTATCAAAACAAACTTACATGTACTTATTTGTATGACTATTTCAGTAACTATTTTCGTAGTTTTCTCAATCAATTGACATGACATATTATTGTAATAAAAAGAACATCACAATACTTTTTCTTTGTAGTAGTCGCATAGACAAACTAATGAGGTTGAACTCCAAAACTCCTCCTCGATTATATGTGAAAATGTTTGGAACATAATAATCGTTAAATAAAATTAAATATCAACATTCACTACTCCAAGATAATTACCCATACAACTATATGTAAATAATATATGCTTTGCATTGTTCTCTGAGCACCTTATGTCAAAAATTATTGTCACCCTACCCTACTACACAATTCATAAATAGTCGATTTCGGTATCTACTAAGATATTTAGTTTAATCGTTATTCTTATTAGTAACAAATAACACCAATTTGTTGCACAATTTTTTTCACAAAAAGAGACTATTTTGTATTTGTCTAATCTTTCATACGATAAGCGTATTAAAACGGAAAACAAAATAAATGGAGGATTGAGGGCCCGAATTTTGTCAAGGTCATATCTTTCAAACAACAAGAAATGGTGACCTGGTCTTCCTTTCACAAATTTTCACAATTTATTTAGTATCTTATAGGATTACAAACAGTAGCTATAAGTTAATGGTTTCATTTTATCTGCGTGATAA
The DNA here is from genome assembly GCA_905163495.3 of Cosmia trapezina. NCBI lineage: Eukaryota > Metazoa > Arthropoda > Insecta > Lepidoptera > Noctuidae > Cosmia > Cosmia trapezina. The sequence continues at coordinate 4,685,553 of LR991019.1, forward strand.
ACTTTTACGTGTGTGAGGATTGAGGGCCCATTTTGAACGAAGATATACCAAGTAGGACAGCGTTTTGCGATAATATCTTGTTTTCACAAATTTTGTTTGGTATAAGCTTAGATTTTGGCATAAAGACTTTATCTGTAGTGTTCATAGTTTATCAGGTACAGGTGGGCCCACAATCCTCTATGTGAGAACTGAGGGCCCCACTTTACAGTCCATATCTCGCAAAGTTGACTTTCACAAAATCTGATTTCAACTTTCACAATTCTTTGGGAATGTTCACTAAATCCTAAGCATATTTTCAAAGAGTTTCAATACAGTGGCCCTCACACCACACGCAAATGAAATATCAAACGTATGAAACCGCCGCTTGTGTCCATAGTGCAGTGACGGGCTCGAGCGAGATAGCGCGCGTAGTTTTCAAACGTTCCTATCCGCGCGTTATGGCCATACTACGGGCCTAGTGAGCAAGCGAGCTAATGCGCGGCTGGGCAGTGTTGCCAACTTAGTGCTTTCGGTAGTAATAGATCTGGTGCATTTTCTGTTAAATCAGTGCTTAAAAGTAGATAGTATAGTATAGATATTATAGTCACGTAACCGTAATCGGAAACGTCGAAATACGACACCTTTCGGCCAAAAGTCCTCTTTGAAGCAGGTTTGCAGATGTTGTGTTGGAACTCCCACCACGAATTACTTATATACGAGTAGCCCGTGCGCGTTAGCATGGCACCTGGCTCGAGTGAATTACGTTTAAAGAACTGAGTGCAAAAAAAAATTGAGTTTTATTTTAGTTTTTTGAATATCAACATTTAATTTGCGCCGAGTAGTTTCTCATAACATATTACTTCACGATGCTTTAAACGTGACAAAACATAGTGTTTAGACACAATTTTGTTTTAGAGCCAGGTGCCATGTTTACGCGCACGGGTTTATAGTTGACGTCGTGGCGGGACTCCAATCTTCCGACCCTCAGAGTCCAGTTAGTCCGCCTCCTACCGGAGGCTCTACTCTACGCGGGGGTCGTGCGGTCCATGGCCCTTTACGGGGCACCGGTGTGGGCGCGTTCCCTAAGGCTGCGGCCAGCCCAACGGTTGAACGCGTCCCAGAGGGTCATGGCCATCCGGCTAGTCCGGGGATACCGCACGGTCTCCCGGGAGGCGGCGAACCTCCTTGCCGGATTGCCGCCGTGGGATCTGGAGGCAAAGGTCCTCGCGCACGTGTGGGAGTGGCGCGAGGAGGCGAAACGCCGGGGCGTAACTCCGCTGCCGCGAGAAATCACGGTACAGCGGACAGAGCTCCGGCGGGATCTCATGGCGGCGCGGCATGGAGAGCGTGACTGTCGCAACCCAGCGCTGGGCACGCCACAATTGCGGCGATAAGTCCCCTCTTTGAGGAGTGGTTAGCGAGGCGCCACGGCGTCCTCACTTTCCGCCTGACGCAAGTCCTCACCGGACACGGTTGTTTCGGGAGGTTCCTGTTTCGCATAAGGCGGAAGGAAACGCCCGGGTGTCACCATTGTGTGGATCGCCCGGAGGACACGGTGGAGCATACAGTGGAGGTCTGCCCGGCTTGGGCAGAGCACCGCCGTGTTCTCACGGAGGCGATCGGCGGCAGCGATCTCTCGCGTCTGAGCCTGGTCCAGGCCATGGTGCGGAGCGAGAGTGCATGGGAGGCTGTCACCTCCTTCTGCGAAGCAGTAATGCTCGCGAAAGAGGAGGCGGAAGGCGTGAGTGAGAGGCAGCCTCACGCCCTCAGTCGCCGCAGGAGACGCCCTGGGCGGCGGGAATCGCGAGGCGATTTCCGGCCACCGTAGGCGCGGGCCTGCGGACGGTGAGTAGCGGGTAGCTCGCCGTCCGGTAAGGACCAGGTCCGAGTCGACGGCGCGTTGTGTTCCACGCGCGCCACAAAGAGATGTCAGCAAATGATGGGGTCCAATAGGGCCGACGCCGCTGGGGTCGCGGGTAGTTTTAAGAAGATACCGCGGCCCTGGCATAGGCAACTGAAGGAACATGGGTGGGTTTTAGTCAGTAAAAGTCTGACACGCCCTTCCGCTCCACCCAGAGCGGGTGAAGTTATTTGATGATTTCCCACCCTCAAAAGTCCAGTTGGTCTTCACTTTCATATACTGCACGGCTTCCTCAACTGTCGTGGAGTGATGCAGACGTGAAATGTACAACTGTGTCGTATCCTTATCGCCCTTCAACGCGATGATCAACGGCGATGTCCGTAAAGTGTAGCCCCGGCATCATGATGTTGTAGTCAAACGTTGATACGGGCTATTTAGTAAAAGTGCCAAATCCTTGTCCATGGTTTGCCTTTGCAAGTTTGCAAGCATAAACGCTACAACAGCTCGCTCGTCACTGTGGCCACCGAACGCCGCCGCCATTGGCCGCCATCGCGCCCGCCTTAGCCCCTAGTCACCGCGTGTTCACTGTGGACGCACACTAACTGTATTATCACGGTTAAAAAACCACTTACTTACAACCACTGACCTCTATTGCGTACTTGTACAATAGAGGTCAGTGCTTACAACACAGAACAGATAAAGAGGTTTATCTGTTCAGTGACTTACAATAATTAAAGGCAGATACACATATACACAGAAAAGAAAATGTTTAATTATAAAACATTAAAAATTTGCAATATTTAATGTTTTATTTGTATTTGTCTAATCTGTCATACGATAGGC